>NDFG01000471.1:1105-121818 GCA_002167245.1 Sporophila hypoxantha
CSGGCKGGMSGGSGSSGRTSCCGCYGGCATCCCCTCACTGCCGGCATCCCCTCCGCTCTGCCCCCAGCTGCAGCTGCGGGACGTGGCAGACAGGGTGAACCTGGGGCTGATCCCCAGCTCYGAGGAGGGCTGGCCGGTGGCCTGCCGCGTCCTGAAGAAGGCCACGGGTGGGGTTCTCCACATCCACCACAACGTGGAGACTCGCCCGGCACCGACCCCGCCGCAGAGCGCGGTGCTGCTGGCTGAGCAGGGCTCTCCGGAGGCAGCCAGCCCCGGGGGAGAGGCGCAGCACCCGGCACAGCACGGTGGGGAGGAGACTCTGGGGGCCAGGCTCAGGCCCGAGTGGCAGAGCTGGGCTGAAGGCACGGCCACACGCATCCAGGGGCTGCTGGCACAGCTGCACGGGCGGCCGTGGCGCAGCAGCATCCTGCACATCGAGCCGGTGAAGTCCTACGCGCCACACGTGCATCACCTCGTGCTGGACCTTGAGTGCCGGCCTGTGCTGCCCGTTTAGTGGGGCACGGCCACTGCTGGGGCTCCAGCTCCCTTGGAAGGGTGGCCAGCAGTGTCTTGCAGCCAGCCTGGATGTGCCTTGTGTCCCCTAGTTCCCAGGCGGCAGCACTGCCCAGCAGTGCCTCCCCGTGCCTGGGGCACCCAGGGCTGTGCTTCCCATGGCAGATCCCGTCAGGATCCAGACAAGGATGGAGCAAGCTGGGGCTCAGAGTGCCAGTGTTTTGCCCTGGCTCTGCCAGTCGCTGCCCAGGTCTTGGACACCTTGAGCCCCATTTTCACACAGGAGAGAGCCACAGTGCTGAGAAGCCTTGGGTTCCTGCTGGGTTCATTTCAGCAGGTCAGGGACAAGCTTTGTGCTCGTATTTACCAGCGTGCTTTTTTAATGGATTGGAAGCAAGTATGTTCATCTTGTTTCCTTCCTATTTTTTTTTTTTCAGAAATAAAGATGTTTCTCACCACTTCTTGTTGGTGTCCAGTTAAAACATGAACACTGGTGCAAGTGTGGGGGGTCTGGCCTGGGGACTTTGGGTCCTKGGGTGGTGTGTGGAGYGGCTCAGGGAGCAAAGCCTCTGTGGCATTGTCTGCCTGCAYGCCCAAAGCCCTCTACATKTGTATTGTGTACTCCCAARGGAGCAAACCCCTGCCCCATGAGGKAGCTSCCGCTGGCCCTTTGATGTCTCCGCGGTTTTTTCCACTGTGTCAGTGTGGCATCGCTTCCCATCCCTGGGGTGCGGCTGAAAGTGTGGGCAGAGCCGCGTCCTCTCGTTCGCCTCGGGGCTGCACCCAGGTGGCCTCCCCCGCTGTCCTGCGTGGCGAGAAGCCGCCGCCTCCCCTCGGCTGGAGCCCCACGGCTCGGCCAGCCGCGTGTGCTCGGCGTCCCCCGTGCCTTGTGCGGGGGGCAGGGACGAGGAGCCCTGCGGGGACCGTATCTCTGCCGCCAAGGACAAGGGCAGCGGCTGGAGCCTTGCGGCGGGGACACCGCGGCCGCGCCTGGGCTCCTCCTTGGGGCTGCCGGGGGTCCCCCGCAGTTCGGTGTCGGTGCGCTCTGTGCTCTCCGGGAGAGGCCGCGCACCCAGCCAGGGCCATGGGGCACCGGGGAAAGCGCCCGCGGCGCTGGAGCCGCAGCTCTGCCGGGGCTGATCGGGCGGGAAGGGGCTGGGGGCAGCGGGCGCCGCCTCCCGCACGGGCCGCCCCGTCGGTGCCGCAGGTGCGGCCGGCGCGGCTCCTTTAAGGCACCGGCACCGCCCTCCCCTCCCGGCTCCCCCTCCCGCTGCCGGGAGGCGCCGGCCGGAGCCGCTGCAGGTACCGGGYGGATCGGGGGGTCGGGCGYCGCTCCCCCGGCGGGMWACCGGGGGTTCCTCCGCTGGTGGGGAGCCGGGGGAGCCAGGGGTCCCTCTGTGGTCCGGGGACCGAGCCGCGGTGTCCCGGGGCAGGGGCAGTTCCCAGCCCCGGTGGCCGCGTTGGGAACGCGGTGCACCCGGTCCCGGACCCCTTTCCCCGGCAGAGAAGAGCCTGGGCTCCGTCCCGCCGCCCCCTTCTCCCCGAGGGACACGGCTGCGGGGACGGGAAGGTCCCTCCCGCTGGTTCCGCCGAGCCGGGCGGGAGCGGGGAGCGGCTGCAGCCCCCGAGCGAGCGCTCCGGCTCCGTCCCGGTGCCGCCGCTGCAGCCGGATCCTGTCCCTGCCGCGGGTCCCGGTGCGCGCCCGCTCCCGGCGGCTCCTCCGGCGGCTCCTCGGGCAGCTCCGAGCCCCGGTGCGTTCGTGGGAGGGGCAGCCCGGGGCGGCTCCTTCCTGCCGGGGCTGCTGGGCGTCAGGCCGGTCCCACGGAGCCGGCTGAGGTCACCGGGGCGGCGGGGCTGGCAGGCGGCCCGAGCCCGGCCCGGGGCAGGGCGCTGGGACGGCGGGCGGGCCGGCGTCCCGGCTGCCCCGTCCAGCCCCGGCAGCGGGCACGGGGCACCTCAGCAGCTGGCACGTCCCTAGCTGGCAGCCGGTGAGGGCCAGCCAGCCCGGGTGGAGCGATGTCGGAGGCTGTGGACCTGTCCTTCCTGTCGGACGTGGAGCGAGATCTGATCCTGCAGGTCCTGCAGCGCGACGAGGAGCTCCGCAAGGCAGAGGAGAGGAGGATCAGGTGCGAACGCGGCCGGAGCTGGGCGGGAGCTGCTTCCCCGCTTTGCTGTGGAAGCGGGCGATGAGTGACAGTGCGGGTGACGGGTGTCCCCGGGCCCCTCTGACCGCTCCCGGTGTCGGCTCTGAGCAGGCGCCTGAAGAATGAGCTGCTGGAGATGCGGCGCAGGGGAGCCAAGCGGGGCAGCCAGCGCTACAGCGAGCGGACCTGCGCCCGCTGCCAGCAGAGCCTGGGCCGCCTCAGCCCCAAGGCCAACACCTGCCGCGGCTGCAACCACTTGGTGTGTCGGGACTGCCGCTCCTACAGCCCCAGCGGCTCCTGGCGCTGCAAAGTCTGCACCAAGGAGGCGTGAGTAGCCTGGACAAGCGGCAGGGACGTTCTGTACATCCCTCCTGTCCCCTTCCTCCTCTCAGTTGCCTCAACTTGATGCCCATGGCCAGCCTTTCCTAGCCTGGCTGGTCCTGCCCAGTGCAGGGCAGCTTGCTCTGCTGTCACTCCTGGGGAGGGTTCCCACGTTTGGGTGATGGAGAAATGGATCATACCCCACTCTTGTGTCTCCTTCATGTCCTGCTCCTTCGCCCCCTGAACTCACTGCAGCATCCCCCTGTGCCCCTTGCACAGCCTGTGTCTCAAGCATCCCAGGTTTCCTCCCTTTTGGCCTCCCCATCCTACAAAACTTGGCTTGCTCCCGTGTTTGCTGAGGATGTAGCTGAGCCTGTCAGCTGCCCGGTGAATGGTCCCTGCCCAGTCACCTGCTGCTTTTGCCCACTGTGCCTGTGTTCCTGGGTTGTGGCAGCACTGAGGGTGGGTTGGGGCACAGCAGACAGCCCCCCTGCCCCTGACTGCCCCCACCACCCCTGCCCTGCAGTGAGCTGAAGAAGACAACGGGTGACTGGTTCTATGAGCAGAGGGTGAACCGCTTCGCCAACCACCTGGGCAGCGACATGGTGCGGCTGTCCCTGCGGCACAGGCCCGCAGGTAGGCTGCCACAGCAAAGCCTTCTTCCCCAGCCCAGCCTTCTGGGATGCTCCAGCTTCCCCCAGTGCACCTCTGCCCAGTCTGGAGCCGGATGGGAGCACCTCCTGCTCCAGGCAATGAGTGAGCCTGGAGCAGCGTTCCTCCTGATGCCTGTCTGCTTCCAGGCAACAAAAGAGAGACTGTGGGACAAACCCTGCTCCAGAAAGCCCAGCTCAGCGAGCCTAAAAGCTCCTCTGCAGTCCGGCAGCCGAGCCCCCCTGCACCCCGGGAGGGGTCCAGGTAAGAATCCCTGCTGTCCCCCGTGCTCCAGCAGCAGCTCTCATCTGCTGCAGGTTTGAGAGCAATCTGCTGCCCCATGTGGATCATCGGTGGCACAGAAGCTCTCTCAGACCGACCTCCTCGCCAAACAGGACATACCTGTGGTTTTGCTTGTCTGCAGTTTGTTTCCAGATGCCTCAGAGCCTCGGGATGGCAAAAGCGACACAGAATCCATGGAAAACATGAGCCTGGACAGCTACAGACCTAGTCCTGCTGATGTGGGGGGCAGGTGAGAGGATCCTGGGGTGGGTTGTCCTTGGCAACACTGGCTGGCAGAGGATGGGACCTTCATCTGAAGTGTGTTTTTCTCAGTCTAGTGAGGGGAAGCTGGCTCCTCAGGCTGGGCTGAAGCCTGTCCCTGGGCAGGAAGGTCCTCTGCTCCCAGGCTGCTGTGGGCAGCTCAAGTGGCATTTCCTGGCCAGCACTTGCTCTGCCAACTGTGCTTGTGGCCTGGGACAGACCTTTCTGTGTCTGCCACAGGAGGAACTCCCTGGAGAGAGCCATCCCTGGAAAACAGGTTGTTGGGCCAGCAGGACCTGCTTCCTCCAGCCTGACCCTCCCTCTGCGCTCCAAGAAGGCGTTCTCTGACGGACGGGTGCGTGACGCTGCTCCAGCAGCCTCAGCCCTGTCCTGGGGCGTGGGGCTGGGCACACCCAGGGCTCCCAGCCCTGCCCGGCTCTGAGGGGACTCTTCCTGCCCAGGATGCCACCGTGGGGACCCGCAGCAGCACCTTGGTGGACGAGCATGAAACGATATTCAAGAAGAACCCCCGGCGGGTGGTGAGGCCTGCGGGTGAGAGATGCGTGGGTGCTGACACGGCCAGGGTGGGCAGCTCCTCCTCCCTGGGCTGGGATGAGCTTTCAGTGCAGAAGGGAGAGCCTGGGGCAGCCCCCTGGGCTCTGCTCATCCTGCTCTGTGGCACTGCTCACCCCCTCTCATGCAGACTACACCAAGTCCGTGATCGACCTGCGCCCCGAGGACCTGGTGGGGGAAGGTGGCTCTCTGGGGGACAGGAGCAAGTCAGTGCCTGGCCTCAACACGGAGCTGGTGAGACCCTGAGTGCCACGGGATGGTTGCCAGCGGGGGGAGCTGGCTGTGCCTGAACGCTCCCCTCACTGGCAGCCTGTCCTTGTCCTTGCAGGAGGAGGAGGAGGAGGAGGACATCGATAACCTGGTGGAGATCCACCGGCAGCGGGTGGCCCGGGGCAGCATGCGCAGCGGCACCTCCTCGGTGAGCCCCGGCCATGGCCCTGCTCTGCTCAGGGAGGAGGGATGGAGAGAGGCAGTGCCAAAGGCTTGGGCTGGGAGGGAGGCAGGGCAGGCAGCTCCTGGAGGGAAGGGGTAAGGGCCCTGTGTGTGGGGGCTTCTTGCCCTAAAAGGGAATCAAAATGCAGAGACTCAGCTCTCTTCCAGGCAGCGTTGTGTGGCCATCCCCAGCCATGGGGAGGTGAGGGGGGCCGTGCAGAGGAGGCACAGGGAGTAACCTTGCTGAGGATGAGGAGGGACTGTCAGGTGATGCTGTGCCAGCCCAGCCCTGCCTTGTCCTGCAGAGCACGCTGGGGAGCATGGTCAGCATTTACAGCGAGGCCGGCGACTTCGGCAGCGTGGCTGTCACCGGGGGCATCTCCTTCTCCCTGAGCTACGAGCAGAAGACGCAGACCTTGTTCATCCACGTGAAGGAGTGTCGCCAGCTGGCCTTTGGGGACGAGGGCAGGAAGCGCTCCAACCCGTGAGAGCCAGGGGGGCGATGGCTGCTGCACCACTGGTGGTGCCCGGCTGGGTGGTGGGTGCCCACCAGAGATGGGAGCTGTAAGTGGGAGGGTCCTGGTGAGGCAGAAGGTCTGAGGCTGTCCTGGGGAGCTGGGAGGATGAATTGTGGGGGCCTTGCTGAAGGGCTGCCTGTTCTCCCCTCAGCTATGTGAAGACCTACCTGCTGCCCGACAAATCCCGGCAAGGGAAGCGCAAGACGACCATCAAACGCAACACCATCAACCCCCTGTACAACGAGCTGCTGAAGGTGAGAGGGGCTGGGCTGGGCTGCAGCTGCTCAGGGATGCTGCTGGAACAAGCAAGGGGAGGGGTGAGCTCCTAACCCTGCAGCAGGGTCTCTGCAGAGGACCCATGTTCAGAGACTGCACCCTGAAAACTGCAAAATGCCTGCACTCCCAGCTGTGCCCTGGCTGCGCTGCCAGGCCCCAGTGCCACGGTGGGTGGAGGCACAGCTGCAGGTGTGACTGTGTCACAGGACACATCCCTGGCTCCTGTGGCATTCCCCAGAGCAGAGGCATCCTGCTTGCCCTGGATATTTCCTTCCAAGGGCTTCCTGGCCCCTGGAGGCATGTTGCAGTGCAGGAGGGAGGGCAGCACACCACAGGGGCAGAGATAAGTTCTGGGCCTCAGGGCAGAACACCTTGGCACTGCCCTTCACCATCCCTGCTGGCTGACTGTCCCTGAGTCTGGCAGTGCACCTCTGAGGCCAGGCACTCTTGCACAGCAGGAAGTGAGAGCTGTGGTTTGGTTTTCAGGCTCCCACAGCCAGGTTTGCTGAGGTCTTGTGCTCTGACCACCTGAGGCTCTGTGGTCTGGCAGAGCTCTGCTGGTGGTGGCATGGCTGGGTGCTGTGAGTCCTGGCTGCAAGGGCCACCTGCTGGGGGAGCACAGGCTCCTCTACCTCTGCCCTGGGACTCTGAGGTTCTGGCAGGCATGGAAGGAAACAGGAACAGGCTCCTGTGCACATCCATTGCTGCTCTGTCTCCTCTCGTGCTCATGAGCTGTAGCTGATGGAGTTTGCCAGGCCTGCCCTGTCCTGTGCTGCCTGCTCACCAGTGGTTTTCTCTCTCTCTCCCCAGTATGAGATTAGCAGGTCCCTCCTGCTGGCGAGGACGCTGCAGTTCTCGGTGTGGCACCACGACCGCTTCGGCCGCAACACCTTCCTGGGGGAGGCAGAGGTGCCTCTGGGGGCCTGGAACTTCGAGAGCCACCTGGAGGAGTTCCTGCCCCTGCATGGCAAGGTGTGCCCCTGCTGCCCACAGCCCCCCTTGCCTGGGGGTTTAGCCCTCGGTGGGCAGAGGGGTGTGGAGACCTCAGCCGAGCATTGCCAAAAGGCTTGTGCCAAATCCAGTGTTTGGAGATGCAAACCCCCCAGATGCAGACAGCAGTGCTGTTGTAGTAAAAAAGGGCAGATCTTCTGCCTTGAGCCTGGCTTCCCTCTCCTTGTCAGGTGATTGGGCCAAAATAAGATCCCAGAGGAGCTGGGCTGCACTGGTCATGCTGGGGAGAGCTGGCAGGCAATTGTGCCAGCTCAGCCACATCTAGGAGAGGCCAAGTCCTTTGTCCCAGCCTGGGGAGGTGCTGCACACCAGGCTGTCACTGTGTGTGCCATGGCTTCCCTACAGGGGTTGGTAATTCTCACCTCTTGGCAGATTGGGGCAGATGCTGCTGGTCTCCACCAGTACAAGGGGGAGCTGGTTGTCTCCATGAAGTACATCCCATCTGCCAAGCATCCTGGGGCTGGGAATGGCAGGAAAGGTGAGTGCTGAGGCTCTGGGATCAGCCCCCTGCAGGGCCTGCTCCTGGCCACGCAGGCTGGCTCTGGATGGGGTTTTTGGGTGGTGTCACTGCAGCCTTCTCTGCAGAGCTGCTCTGGCTGTCCTCAGGCTGCCTGAACCATCTCAGTCCTTCCCTGGGGCTGGACCATTGGGCCCTGCATGAAGCAATTTTGTCTGTCTTTGCCCTCAGCAGGCAGGGCCAATACAGGAGAAGGCAAGAGGAGGTGCCAGTCCAGGCTCTGCGCCTACCTCTGGGATGAAGGGTGCTCAGCAGGAACTTTCCAGAAGTTTGCATTGCTAGAAATTAAATTTGATTAATTTCTACTGTGTTGGGTTTTTCCTAGGCAAAACAGGGGAAGGTGGTGAGCTCCAGGTCTGGATCAAAGAAGCCAAGAACCTGACAGCAGCCAAGTCTGGAGGGACCTCAGACAGCTTTGTCAAGGGGTGAGTGAGGGTCCTGGGGCAGGGGGCGAGGAGGGCACTGTCGTCCCTGGCTGTATTCCCAAAGCTGCTGGGGGGCCTGGGGGATGCCCCTTGCAGGGTGCCATGGTCCTTCTTGCTGAGCCGTGCCAGGACAGGCAGGAAGGGGGGCTCCAGGCCAGGTCCTGGGGTGCTGGGGTGCCCCAGCCCCCCGAGCAGGAGGCAGGTGCCCGTGTGCTGCTAACCCAAGCGCTGCTCCCCCAGCTACCTCCTGCCACACAAAAACAAAGCCTCCAAGAGGAAGACGCCTGTGGTGAAGAAGACCCTGAACCCTCACTACAACCACACCTTTGTCTACAACGGCATCAAGGCCGAGGAGCTGCAGCACCTGTGCCTGGAGCTGACGGTCTGGGACCGGAGGAGCCACTGTCACAGCAACGACTTCCTGGGGGTGAGTGCGCGCTGGGGGTGGGCCACTGGTGAGAGCCCTCACACCCCGGGCACAGCAGCAGCCTCACTGGCAGCTGGGGTGGGCACTGGTGAGAGCTGCACCCTCACACCCCAGGCACAGCAGCAGCTCACTGGGCGCTGGGGTGGGCACTGGTGAGAGCTGCAGCCTCACACCCTGGGACAGCAGCAGCCTTGCTGGCAGCTGTGCTGCGGGCACCAGGCTGCCCCAGCAGCCACCTCTGCCTCCCTTCCCCAGGCATGAGCAACGGGCAGGCTGTGGACTGGATGGACTCCACGGGCGAGGAGCTGAACCTGTGGCAGAAGATGTGCCAGTACCCGGGCTCCTGGGCAGAGGGCACCCTCCAGCTCCGCTCCACCATGGCCAGGCTGGGGCCCTAGGCTGTGGCACCAGGGCTGGCACTGCTGTTGGGAGCCACGCTCGCTGCACAGCCTGCCAAGGCAGCCAAACYTGTGTTGGGCTTTTGTCTTATACTTTAATAAACATGACCTTCTCTAAACAGGCTTGGGCAGAAAGTCTGCTTGGCCTAGCTTCGTTTAAAGCTTCATTTTCCTCTTGTCATAAGCCTTGTACCAGATTTCAGGCTGAACTGCAGTTCGTGTGAACCCTCCCTTCTTCTCCCCCAGGCAAAATGCTTTTAAATGTCATTGTGTTTTTATTTRTTCCCATTCTTTTTCCTCCCACCCTGTCCCAGAGTCTGCTCTCTCCTTGTCCTCTCCACCCTGTTCCCCATAKACAGCCCAGCCCCAGCTGCAGCACTGGATGGATGGAGCTGTGTGGGGTCAGCCTGGGGGGTTTGGGGATTGTGGTCTCCAGGAAACATTTGTTTCCCAGGCCTCTCTGTGACACATGTGCCAGCACTYACTTTTTGTACAAATCTATTTATTTCAACTTAATACTCTACTGCCAAAGCAGTTCCCAGAAAGGGTTCCCCGTGGGTGGTGGCAGAGGGAGTGAGTGCCAGGGGAGATGACAAGCCCTTTAGGGTGGACTGCACGCTGGCTGCTGCTATGGGCTCTGCTGAGCGTGGGGCCATGGGCTTTAATCAGGGCTTTCAGAGTGGGAGGCACTGGGTGCAGGCTGTGCGCAGGGTGAGCTGTGGGGAGGCTGAAGCTGCTGTGCTCGAGGCTGTCACACTGCTGGCCAGCCTGCCCTCCCTGCCCTGCCAC
Source organism: Sporophila hypoxantha (assembly GCA_002167245.1). Classification (NCBI taxonomy): domain Eukaryota; kingdom Metazoa; phylum Chordata; class Aves; order Passeriformes; family Thraupidae; genus Sporophila; species Sporophila hypoxantha. Next base: position 10,644 of record NDFG01000471.1, read on the forward strand.
TCTCCTCTGGCTCCCCCTGCCCTGGATTGGAGCAGGGGCCCTCGAGTCTCCCACCAGGGTCCTGGCTGGGCTGAGCCATGCCCCAGCTGGAAACAGCTCCTGGCTCTGGGCAGGGGGACACTGCTGGCACACAGCCCCTGCTCACCCCTGTTCCGTGTGCCAGAGCAGCCGGGGAGGGCTCCCCCGCCCCGGAGCTCCTGGCACCCTGCTCCTGCTCTACAGCGGCCGGCTAGGAAAGCAGAGAGGGCGGTGTCCGTGCCCGGAGGGCAGGGCGGGTCACTCGCACGGGTCCCCGCTCTGTGCCCGCCGTGCCGCCTCCCGCTCGCTCAGCAGGTAGGTGTCGATGAAGACGAACAGCTCGTCGGGGCTGACCGGGGCGATGTAGCGCTCGCGGTCCGTGCCCGCCTTGTCCAGCAGCACCGCGTTGAAGTGCGAGCGTGTGAGGTGCAGGTAGCGCCTGCCGGGGCAAGGGGGTCGCTGCTCAGGGACTGAGCCTGCCCGCCTCCCGCAGCCACGCTCAGGTCCTCCTGCAGCGGGGGCCGTGAGCTCTGGGAAGCGCTGGTGCCACTGCATTCAGACGTGCAGGGGCTCCCCCGCTGCATGAACCCTCCGGTGCAGCAGAAAGGGGCTGTTCATGAGCCCAGCRGCCGCCTCATGCTTTGCCATCGCTYCAGGCGTTCCCGCTCCCCGCCCCCTGGAACAGCCACCTGGCTGTGCAGGACGGCCCCGCCTGCCCTACCTGAGCTCCTCGATGATGCCCAGGGACAGCCGGTGCTCCCGGATGCGCCCCAGCTCGTGCGGGGGCTGCCCCAGCAGCTCCACGGTGGTGACGTGCCGCAGGTCCAGCCCGCAGGCAGCTTGCTGTGGAGGGGGGCAGTGAGGGGCTGCGGGGTGCGCAGCCGGGCCGGGGGGCGGCGGGAGGCTCCGCTCACCTGCAGCATGGAGATCTGCATCTTGTAGTAGCGGTTCGAGGGGTCGGGGGCCGAGATGACCAAGAGGCGGCGCTTCTCGTGGAACTGATCCAGCAGGCTGGCGGCCGAGCTCACGTCCGTGTTGATCTGCATGGCTGGGGCACGACACGAGTGCGTGGGGAGGTGCCACGGTGCCCCCGTCACCCCTCGGACCCACGGGGCAGCACGCCCCGAAGCTCCGGGCGAGTCCTGCCCCGCCCGCGGCACTTACGAGCACAGAGGGGCTGGGAGCCCGTCCAGTGCTGGCTGGACTGGCACACCCGCAGGGAGGTGCCCTGCCGCTCGWAGCCCCCGTCGCACAGGTACTCGCAGGTGGCGCCGTAGTTGTTGCCGTCGGAGGTGCAGGAGATGTACCCGTTCTGCGGGGGCTTCAGGACAGGGCAGCGCCTCACTGCAGAGGGAGAAGGCGCCTGAGGGCTGGTGCCGGGTGCCCAGCAGCGAGGGCTGAGCGGGCTGCGGCCGGGGCGGCAGCGAGGGCCCSCGGCAGCGCTCTCACCGCGGACGCGGATGCTGAACTTGCAGCTGGCGCGGTTGTAAGCCTGGTCGTGGGCGGTGTAGCGGATCACATGCTCTCCTTCGGGGAATTCCGAGCCGGGCTCCGGGCCCCGCAGCGTCACCCTGACCCGACAGACGGGTTTGTCCATCGGCACCCCGGGCACGGCCCGCAGCCCCGCTGGCAGTGCCCGCAGCACCGCGGCCCTCACCTCTTGATGACTCCGTCAGCAGAGTCCCTCACGCGGGGAGGGTCCCAGTACACGGCGGCAGTCAGCTTGCCRGGCTCTGCAATGCGCTCCCGGGAGTCTGGACAGCGGATCTTGGGAGGCTCCAGATCTGCCAGAGGGAGGAGAGGGATCCATGGAACCTGTGGGTGCCTTGGCTGAGCCGTGAGAGCGGTGTTGAACCCCCCCAGAGCCTCGGAGCCCCCCGGAGCTGCTGTAAAACCAGCGCTGAGTGCCCCAGTCCCGGGCTGGTGCCTGTGCTCCAGGGCTAATGGCACTGCGGGGACAGGGACAGGGGTCCCGAGGGAGGGAGGTGCAGGAAGTGCCAGGGTTGGCTGTGGGGTGACACCTGCAGGCACCCCAGGCACGGGGGATGAGCCCTGCGTGCCCCAAGCGCACGGGGGAGAATTCACCTCACCAGGGGGAATTCACCTGCCACAGGGGAGAATTCCACCTACCACAGGGGTGAGAATTCACCTACACGGGGAGAATTTCACCTGCACAGGGTGAGAATTCACCTTGCACAGGGGGAGAATTCACCTGCACGGGGTAGAGAATTCACCTACACAGGGGAGAATTCACCTACACAGGGGAGGAATTCACTGCACGGGAGAATTCACCTACACAGGGGAAGAATTCACCTGACATAGGGTCAGAATTCACCTACAAGGGTCAGAATTCACCTACACAGGGGAGAATTCACCTGCACCAGGGAGATTCACCTGCACAGGGGAGAATTCACCTGCACAGGGGGAGAATTCACCTACACAGGCGTGAAATCACTCAAGAGGGTGAGAATTGCTCTACACAGGGAAGAATGTCACCTACACAGGGCAGAATATCACCTTACAAGGGTCAGAATTCCACCCTACACAGGGCGTCAGAATTCACCTCCACAGGGGGAGAATTTACCTACACAGACTGGCTCGCTGCCGCTCCAGCGCCCATCCTCCATGCAGATGCGGCTCCGGTCGCCCTCCAGCTGGTAGCCGGGCTGGCAGGAGTAGTCGCAGCGGGAATCCATCTGCACGCCTGCTGAGCACACGTAGGAGCCCCGCAGCAGCGCGGGCAGCACGTGGCACCGGATTTCTGGCATGGAGAGAGCAGAGAGGGCAGGGCAGTGGCTGCCGGCCGTGCGGGTGGGCAGAGCCCCCAGGGCTGGCCGCTGCGGGGATGCTGGCAGGGCAGGGCAGGGCAGGGCAGGGCAGGGCAGGGCAGGGCAGGGCAGGGCCGGGACACTCACGTCGGCAGTACGCCATCCCCGACCAGTGGCGGCTGGGCAGGCAGCGCACGGCGCTGGGGCCCACCAGGCGGTAGCCGCGGGCGCAGCTCAGCTCGCAGCGCGTCCCCAGGCTGCTGCGGTACGAGCTGCCCCGCGGCGAGTAGCAGGTGGCCTCTCCGCGGTGGATGCTGAGCYTGGCGCACCACTGGGGCACTGCGGGAGAGCAGGGAGCTGACGGAGCAATCCGCCGTGCCTCGGTTTCCCCYCGAGGACACGGAGGATGGGTTGGGCGCTGTTACCTCGGCGGTAATCCGGGGCGGGCTCGGGCGGGGGTTCTTCTGCGTACACCTCGTTGGTGTGACTCTCCAGGTAGTAGCCAGAGCCTGGCAGGAAGGAAGAGACGAGCGGGCTGCAGGGCAGCTCATGGCCGCAAAACGTCCCGCAGCTGCCAAGGAGCAATCCCAGCCCCGGGCAGAGCCTGTCCTTGGGGCTGCTGTCGAGGGTTAAAGCGGGCAGCCGGGAGCCCAGTCCCCGGTGGCACGGAGGGCGCTGGCACCAGCCGCAGACTAAACAGCGGCAGCCGCGGTTGCGGCAGGAAACGGGCGCTGGCGCGGAGCGGGCTGGCACCGACCCCCGGCTTCGTGCTGCCGGGAAGCCCTTCCACCCGCTCCCATGGCACCGCCACGGGGCATCCCCAGGGGAGGGAGAAAGCTGCTCTTTCGTGCCCATTCCTGCCTTTACCCGCCCTTTCGTGCCCTTTCCGGCCTTTACCTGCCCTTTCTTGCCCGTCCCCTSGCCCAGGAAGGGATGGCGAGCCCGCTGCCCGGCCGGGGGCTGCTGGGGGTGCCCGTGCTCCAGGAAAGGATGGAGCTCGGCCGGAGATGCTGGCCCCTGGCCAGCCGCGCTGCGCAGAGGGCCCCGGGGATGGGCTGAGGACAGCCCCGTGCCATCCTTGCGGGCCCAACTGCGCCTGCATGGGCACGGTGCTCGCCGCGGGGAGGGGGCGGTGCAGGGGAGACGCTGCCGTCCTTGCCCGCGGRCCCTCGGCGCCTCGGCGGCCGCGGCATTCCCCAGCACTGAGCTCACGTTTCCGCCGCGTTTCCGCTGGCCCCCGCCGGCGCTGCCCCCTCCTCGCCGCCCGCCCGGCGCACCGCGCGGCCCGGGGCACGGGGGATGCTCGGCCTGGGCACCCCCAAAGGCGGCAGCCCCGCCGCGCCTGCACCGCGTCCCCCTGTCCCTGCCGTTCTGGGAAGGGGATATCAGCCGGGGCCAGCCCCAGCAGCAGCCCTCCCGTCACGGGGAGGAAACTCCATTACACATCTTCCCAAAGTGAACTTCACTGTGGAGCGGCTCCCCACGAGCCCGCGCCTTCCGCAGCGCGTTTATCCAGCTGCCCTCTCACGCTGCGCGGATCCTCGGGGAGCAGAGGGGAGGGACGGCACTGTGGGGATGTATCCGTGACCGGGGGAACGGAGCTGTTTGCGGGGAGGCTGCCAGGACTCCCGCCGGGGCCCTGGGGACAGAGTGCAGCGTGTCCCCGCAGCAGATGTGCCATTTAACGGTGATGTTCCCTTCCTCGGCCAGRGCTGCCTTTCCCTTCTCACCTGGGGCCGGCCCAGCCCCGCCGCGCTGGGCAGGAGCATCCCCAGGCGTGCTGGCAGCATGGCCAGGGGAGGCCATGGGAGCAGGGAGGGGAAATCACCCCAAKCGAGGCCCGTGAGCTGTTCGCCCAGCCATGGGGCTGTCCGGGAGCGTGGGTCGCTCCGGCACACATCTGCGGCCCCGCGGGAGCACGGAGGCAGCGGCAGGCGGCGGGCGGGGGTGTGAGGAAGGCAGGCTGGCTTTCTGCTCCTCCTGGGCGCCTGCCAGCATCCCCTCCGCTCCTCCTGTGCCCGCAGCTCACCCGCGGAGCCACCCCGTCCCTCAGGCACCCATGCTCTCCCGGCATCGCCATTCCGGGCTCTCTCCGTCCCTTCCCAGCCCTCAGCAGGAGCAGAACCGCGCACGCTGCCCCCCCGGAGCCCGCGGTGCCCGCGCACCCCGCACTCACCTTCGTGCCACGTGGATGCCACCAGCCTGGCGAGGAGCAGCAGCAGCGCGGGGGCTGCCATGCCGCTCCGGGCAGCCCTCCCGCCGCGCTGGGGCCGGCAGCYGCCGCGGGCCCTGGCGGGGATGGACAGGAGCTGGAGGCAGGCTCACGGCCCCCTCTGCCGCCTTGTCACCGCACAGATGTCTGTSGCTCCCGCCTGGCCGCCCCGCTTCTGCTGAGCAAACTTACTTTCCCCCTTGGCTGCCCATCCCAAACATTCAAAAGCCGTGAGTCAGGCCCAAAATGATGAGATTGTAAAAAATAATAAATCCCAGGATCGCCCGTTTTCCGACGKGCCTCCTGCTTCTCCGGGGCTTTAAAAAGTTGTAAGAGGCTTTCTTCTGCGAGCAGAAGAGCCAGGAGCCTGTTTGGACACAGGAGAGAGCCAAGCCGAGCCCGTGCCAGCCCTGACGGGCTCCGGGAACGCGGGGCCTGCAAGGGCGAGCACCAAACCGCAGGAGCCAGGTCCCCTTTCCCACCTCCTGCRGGAGGGAGGGAGGGAACGAGGGAGGGAGGAGAGACCCCGCTGCAGAAGGAAGGCTCCGAACCCGCTGCCGYGAAAAGCGCTTCCAGCTGGGGTCTGTTCCCTGCCGCAGCCCGGCCCCCGAGGCACAGGGACCGCAGCGCCTTTGCCAGGGGCCGAGGGGTCGGGCAAGCGGGGCAGGAGCCGGGGCCGGGGCTCCGCGGGGCAGGCCGGGCAGGAGCCGGGGCCACTGGGGCCGCTGGGGTCGGGCAGGCCGGGCAGGAGCCGGGGCCACTGGGGCCGCTGGGGTCGGGCAGGCCGGGCAGGAGCCGGAGCCGCTCGGGACGGGGCAGGCAGGGCAGGAGCCGGGGCTGGGGCTCTGCGGGGCAGGGAGAAGCGAGGGATGGGCTGGCACCGACAGGCAGGAGCACTCCGTGGGACGTGCCGGGGGGGACGCGCTGCTCTCTCAATGGGCTGATGAATTATGTGGCGGCCAGGCTGSGAGCGCGCTCATTAATGACTGTCCCGGGTAGGAGAGGGCAGCCGGGAGGGGCTGCTGCTGCCGGGCTGGGGAGCCCGCAGCCCCCGCAGCCCCCGCAGGCCGGGGACACCCCCGGCAGGGCTCAGCCCGCGGAGCGCAGGAAGCCCAGGGTGCTGGTAGTGCCATGTGCCGGGCGCGGGGTGCCTGTCCCGCTGGACACCTGGACACGGGGTGGCACACGGCAGGCCTGCAGCAGGAGAGCACTGGCGCTGGCTGGCACCGCGCAGGAGGTGGCACGGGCACGGGACAGGCAGGAGGTGGCACCGGGAGGCAGGGAATGATGGCATGGGTCGGGAAAGGGGTGGCACAGGATGGCACGGGACAGGCGGGAGGTGGCAGRGGGTGGCGCCAAGCAGGTAGGAGGTGGCATGAGGCAAGCAGGGGGTGACACCGGCAGGCGGTGGCACGGGGGAGGCAGTGGGTGGCACTGGAGAGAGGGTGACACGGGCTAAGCAGGGAGTGGCACTGGACAGGAGGTAGCAGGGATAGGTACGYGGTGGCACGGGCTAGGCAGCAGATGATACCGGACAGGTGGTGACAGGGGACAGGCCGGAGGCGACACTGGCCAAGGGGGTGTCACAGGACAGGGGGTTACAGGGAGCAGGGGTGTCACAGGACAGGGGGTGACAGGGACAGGGGTGTCACAGGACAAGGGTGTCACAGGACAAGAGGTGGCCCCGGACAGGGGACAGAGGGTGCGCCTAACAGGGGTGGCCGGGGCGCCCCCTGCGGGAGAAGGGGCGCAGAGCACGGCGCTGGCTGGCACGCTCGGCCATTTCCGTGAGCGCTCGGCTCCCTCCGGCGGGGGGCGGGCCCGGCCGCGCGGGGGCGTGTCCGGGGCGTGTCCGGGGCGTGTCGCGAGGCCCCGCCCCGCCCGTCCGCAGCCGCCCGTGTCGGCCATGGCGTCCCCGTCGCGGCGGCTGCAGACCAAGCCGGTGATCACCTGCCTCAAGAGCGTCCTGCTCACCTACACCTTCGTCTTCTGGGTGAGTGCCGCCCCTTKCCCCGCCGCACGCCGCGGCCGCGCCGCCCTGTCGCGATAGTCGCGAGCCACCGCGGCTTTCCCCTCTCCCCACCAGGTGTCGGGCATTGTGCTGCTGGCCGTGGGCATCTGGGGTAGGGTGAGCCTGGCCGTCTACTTCTCCCTGCTGGACGAGAAAGCCACCAATGTCCCGTTCGTGCTGGTGGGCGCTGGCACCGTCGTTGTCCTCCTGGGCACCTTCGGCTGCTTCGCCACCTGCCGCGGCAGCACCTGGATGCTCAAGCTGGTGGGTGGCCTGGGACAGGGCGGGATGGAGCCCCCTCCTCTCCTGATCCGTCCCGACCCGTCCTGATCCATCCCGAAACACCCCATCCGATTCCTGTCTGGTCCCATCCCTACCCTACCCCGTCCCATCCTGTCCTGCCCCATCCTCTCCTCCTCCACTCTCCCATCCCATCCCATCCCCTCCTGTCCTGCCCCATCCTCTCCTCCTCCACACTCCCATCCTGTCCTGCCCCATCCTCTCCTGTCCTGCCCCATCCTGTCCTCCTCCACTCTCCCATCCTGTCCCATCCCATCCCCTCCTGTCCTGCCCCATCCTCTCCTCCTCCACTCTCCCCTCCCGTCCCATCCCATCCCCTCCTGTCCTGCCCCATCCTCTCCTCCTCCACTCTCCCATCCTATCCCATCCCCTCCTGTCCTGCCCCATCCTCTCCTCCTCCACTCTCCCCCTCCTGTCCCATCCCCTCCCCTCCTGTCCTGCCCCATCCTCTCCTCCTCCACTCTCCCCTCCCGTCCCATCCCCTCCTGTCCTGCCCCATCCCCTCCATCCCCTCCCATCCCATCCTTTCTGCCCGCAGTATGCCATGCTCCTGTCCCTCATCTTCCTCATCGTCCTGGTGGCCGCCATCGTGGGGTTCGTCTTCAGGCACGAGGTGAGTCTGGGTGGCCACTGCCYTCTCCCAGTGCTGCAGAGTGAGTTTGATGCTGCTTTTACCCCCGTGCAGTCGCAGATGTCACCGAGGGACAGAGGGGCTGCCTGGGAGCGGTGCTTAGTTTGCAAAGCCAGGGTTAAACCAGCACAAAGAGCAGCTTGGTCCCTGTGAGGACCCAGGAGGAGCAGCCTGGGTGCAGGGTCAGTCCAGCACAGCACGTTGTCCCTCCATCAGAACAGGCATGGTAGCCCTGGACTGTAATTTCTGGCTTTGGTCTATCTTCTGCAATAATTTCAGTAATTAAAGCTCCTGGGAGGGTTTCTGGGCCTGCTTGGGAGGGAGCTGGCACGGTGCAGCTCCTTGTTATTACAGACAGCATCCCTGCTGCCACAGTGCATCCAGCCTGCCCTCTAATACAGCCTCTAATTGCCTGGTGCTGGGAAATGTCTGCTGGCCACGAGCTTGGAGTCACTGCTGCCATCCCCAGCGGTGACTAACTGCGGGACGAGCGAAGCAGGGATAAGCAGGGACAGTGGAGGCAGAGGACAGCAGCGGGCAGAGGTGACAGCAGGACAGCAGGTGAGAGGACAGCAGGCAGAGGGCAGTTGGGACCAGCAGGGACAGCAGGAGGCAGGGTGCAGCAGGGGACGTCAGGGCAGCAGAGGACAGCAGGCTGGGCAGGAGGGCACAGGACAAGACTGTCGACAGGCAGGATGGAAGGCAGGCAGCGAGGGCAGCAGGAATGAGGACAGCAGGGCAGGAGGGACAGCAGGGCCCTGACACCTCTTGTCCTACAGATAAAGACCAGCTTTGAGAGCAACCTGGAACTGGCCTTGAAGGACTACAACGTGACTGCAGATCCACACAGCGAGGCTGTGGACACCATCCAGAGAACGGTGAGAGCCCCGGGCTGGGAATGGGTGAGAGCCCCGGGCTGGCAGCAGGTAGGAATGCTGCCCTGGCCCAGGGAGTCCCTCTGGCCTCTGTGGCACCAGCATCCCCATCACAGGCTTTGGAATTTGGCAGATGCTGGGTGAGATGGGGGAGCCATGGCAGTGGTGGGGGAGCAGGGGTCAGTTCCCTGGTGTGACCAGGCTTCCCAAATGTGCTTCCCACTGCAGCTGCACTGCTGTGGAGTGCAGAACTATTCTGACTGGGAGAGGACTGAGTACTTCAGCCAGAGGGGCATCCCCCGCAGCTGCTGCAAGAACCAGAACGACTGCTRGGAGCAAGATCTGAAAGACCCAAACAAGGCCCAGCTGAAAGTGTTTGTGAACGTAAGTTAAGCTCAGAAGAATCTGCCTGCTGGTCCTAGAGGTGGGAAGGGCAGGGATGGGTGTGTGCAGGAGGGCTAGTCTGTCCCTGGCAGGCTGGAAAGGAGAGCTGCCCTATTGGTGCTGATGTTCAGTGGCCCCTGGAGTGGGTYAGGGTATGGAATCCTCCCTTCTGTCTGAGGTTCCCTCGCTCCTTCCTTCAAGGTCAGGGCCCAGCCAGAGCCAAGCTCTGGCCTTTGGGGATGTGTGTTTTGAAGAACAGGTGAGTAAGGAAGCAGCTTCCCAGGAAAGTTTGTTTCAGCAGTGCTGACATCTCCCTTGGGTGCAAAGTCCTGAGCCGGTGCTGAGGCGTGTGGCCTCATCCACGGGGATGGTTGGGTGATGCAAGGGTTCCTCTGATGAGTCACCTGGCTGGGGCTGGGAGCAGCCCAAGGGCAGTGCTGCCCTTGATAAAGCATCTGGGACACTGCASATGGCTTTGCTGAGGCCTGGCAGGAGGGGGCTGCCTGCACAGGAGCATCTTGCRCTGGAGCTGTGGGTGCTCTGGGGAGGAGCTGCTCTGTGCTCCTGGGCTGGAAGGCACTGGATCCACGTGCTTGCTTGGCTTCCTCTGCAGGGTTGTTTTTTCCTGGTAACGTCAACAATGGAGTCCAAGATGAGCGTTGTGGCTGGAATCTCCTTTGGCATTGCGTGTTTCCAGGTAAATCTCCCTTGTCTGGCTCGGGTGGAGGGCAGGGTGAAGCCAGCACGTCTCCAGAGGGATTTAATTTCAGTGCAAAGCCTGGTGTGTACAAAAGGCACGGTTGGTTTCAGTCAGGGAGGAGCGGCCACTCTGTGGATTCCCCTTGGATTCAGCCTGACTGCTGTGCAGGCCSCAGTCTCTTACACCCAGGGCTGAAGCCCCAGCTCCGTTTCCTTGAGCCCAGGTTTATTTGGGAAGATCTCCTCTCTGAAACAACAGACTCCAAGAAAAAACAAACAGAGATGGACGAACTCTGTGTCTGCTGTTGGCAGGGATCAGATCTGTGCCCTTCCCTTTCCTACCCCCCCACACTGTTATCAGGGGGTGTTTGGCATCGCTCCTGTGTGGTGGTGTCACTGTGAGTGTCTGTGTGACGCCACTTGTGCTGGTGAGCACCCAGCCCTGCCCTATGTCCTCTCCTGCAATGCCTCCTTCACTTTATAGTGCAGGGCACTGCAGCAGCAGCAGCGTGCTGGCCAGCCCCAGCCCCAGCTCCAGAGCTCTATATTCCCGGCAGGAAGCGGGAGGCCCCTGCCCCCAGCCGGGGCTTTCCCGAGGTGCCGAGGGCTTTCCGAKGGCTGCAGGATGTGCAGCTGGCCCTGCTCCAGCTGCTCTGGGCCAGCTTGCTGGGCTCTGGGGCTGAGCAGCCGCCCTCGCTTCAGAGGGGCTCAGACTCTGCCTCCCCTTGGCCCAGCACCCAGAGGCTGTGGTGTGAGCATCAAGGTGCTGCAGGCTGGGGAGCAGGAACCTGTGAGATACTCAGCTGTATGAGCTTGTCACTGTGTGTTRTCTGTACAGATGGGCTGAACTGGGGAGAGCTGGGAGCCTGCAGCTCGTGGTGCTGAGTGCTTRGGGAGAGCCCGAGAGCCGGAGCTGCTCCGCTGTGCCCGCTGCTCGCCCCGCTCCTCCCGGGCTGGGCTGGGCTGGGCTCACTGAGATGTGCCTGGTACACCAGTGCTGAACTGCACACATGCTCCAGCTGCAGCATTATCTCAGCTGATGGCAGGCTTGGGCATTGTAACCAGTTCCTGGCTTTTATTGCCCCTTCCACGAGCTTGGCTGGGTCACGCCTCCCACAGGGAGCTGTTGTGCTGATGTGCCTCTAACCTGGCTTCTGGAGGTCAGAGTCGTGCAGGATCTGGCCCTGGAGTCTGCACAGGTGCTGGGAGGCTGTGTTGTATAACAGAGCACGTGTGATAGCAGTTCCTTCCTGATGTGAGGGCAGCAGCCTTGCTTGCCCAGTGTGTTTGCAGCAGGGAGAGGTGCTACCGTTCTCCAGTGGCTGTGTAATTGGCTGTGACACTCCTGGTACCTGTGTAAGCTCTGCAATTACCATAAAACAGTCAATGCTTCACGAAGCAACTTGTAATGGGATGGCACCTGGGGCATCTCTTGTGAGGAGCTTGTTCAGTTGGTGCTGCCAGGATCCTGTGCTTCTGCCACTTTTGGTGATTCTGAAGCAGGTGCAGCAGCCCTTGTTGTGGTTTGTAAACCCCACTGTCCATCCTTGGATTTCWTAAAACCCTGGATCAATCTGTCAGGTTTTCTCCTGAAAACACCTCTCCCTGGTTTGGCTGCCTCTGACACYTGGGGTTTGTTTTTTCTCTTTTTCAGTTGATTGGCATCATCCTGTCCTGCTGCCTGTCGCGGTACATCACCAACAATCAGTATGAGATGGTGTAGCTGGCCCCCAGCACTCTGTGCCTGTGGCTGGGTATGTCTGTAAGCCTGGGGGGCTGCTGCTGGTCACCCGTGGGGTGGGGGTACCACATCTGGGGGGTTTAGGGTTAGGGGGCACCTGCAAGACCAGGTCTGCTGTGCCATTTCACCCCGTGCCATTTCAGCCTGTGTATAATCCATATAAATCCATCCTGCTGCTAACACTCTGTGTGCATTGCAGGGAATGGCTGGGGAGGATGCCTCTGGATGCCACGTCGTGGAATCTTGCTTTGAACTGACTCATCTTCTTCTCAACTAGCTCATAGAAAGGAGTGCAGCAGCTGTCCTGCTGCGCTCAGGGACTTGTCCTGACACTACTCTGCTGTGCCACTGCCTGGGGTGATAACTGCTGTGGCTGTGGTGGCTGCAGCCCCCGAGTGCCACACTGTGCTGAGCTGGCTGTGCTGCTTCAGCACAGCTCCCGGGTGTCCCAGTGCTCTGTCTCTTATACACATCTAGATGTGTATAAGAGACAGGTGCTGAGCTGGCTGTGCTGCTTCAGCACAGCTCCCGGGTGTCCCAGTGCTCATCTTCAGTGCCTCCACTGGGAAAGAGATGCTTCCCCTTGCCTTGGGCAGCCCCTGGCCATCCCCTCACTCTCCAGACACAGTTGTTCTTGAGACAGGGCTGTTAAACTCAGTCCTGCCTGCCTGAAGCCTTGGCTCAGCAAGGTTGTTGCCAAGCTGTCTCCTCCCTCCCTGGTTTTATATACTTTTTTATAGTTGTACTTCTTTAAGGACGGGCTGTAGTGGTTCTTTTAAGCCGTAGTGAGGTTTGGTGATGTAGCTCCTGGTGCCTTTACCTTGGTAGGTGTCCTTGCACCGATTCAGCTGTGACTTGATTGTCAGTATTATATGCTGCTTCAACTCATTTTATGTATTGAGTAGAATTCTTTTTGTCCCGAGACACAATAAATATTAAGATATTTTACTCTATGAAACCTCCTTGACTTTTCTTTRCACGTCCTGGAAATTCCTCTGCTTGAAGAGCAGCGAGTCCCCCTGGGGCTGATCTGCTCACCCTGGGCCAGCCAGGAACCTCTGGCCACGGCAGTTTGCATTCCTCCAYTGTGCACTGGTGCACTTCTGCCTGCAAGTAACTTCTGTAATTGAATTTTCTTCATAACAGCGGTTGTGTAACAGTGCTGGAGCAGAGGGCCTGGAGCACCCCAGCCCAGGAGCAGGCTGAGTAACTTCAGCCCAGTGTGAGCCATCCTTGGCCTGCTTGGAGCAAAGGGCAGGGCAGTGCCAGGCCCCAGCTGCTCCCCAGGGCAAGCAATGTGCAGTTAAGCTTTTAAATTAATCTGTTACTGCTCATTTTTGGGCTGTTTTGTCAGCAAGCCTCTGCCTTTTGAGCCTGGTGCTGCAGTGAAGCAGTGAATCACCCCTCTGCCAAGCCTGGGGGATTTTTGGGTCTCAGGCATTGAATTCAAAGGAGCTGAGCTGTGTCTGGCTGGATGTGGGGCTGCCTGTCCTGTTCCTAGYGAGGAGGCAGGTGTAAGCAGAGCAGTGGTGGCCCTTGGTCAGTGTCACCCCTCTGGCCAAAGCTGCCCCAGCCCAGCAATGGCCTGGTATGGGCCAGCCTGGCTGCTGAGGGAGGGAAACGCCCCAAATCCCCATGTTGCATCTAGCCCAGGTGAGTAAATGGGGCTGTTGTGAGCTCCTGGCTGGCTGAGCCTGCTGGCTCGGGCTGGTGAGGCAGAATGTGTCAGAGCTGGGCTGGAGACTGGCTGAGGGCAGTGAATCCAGGATGGAGACAGGGCAGGGACACGTGAGAGGCAGGAAAGGATTTGGATAAACCCATTGTCATAAARYCTGCCCAGAGGGAAGGAGCTGCCCTGCTCTGTGCCCCTGCAGGCAGATCCCTTCCTGGGGCACCCAGGGCAGGTGATGCCAGGTGGATGGGGATGGTTCTGGCAGAGGCTGGCACAGGAAGCCCAGAGGTTTCCAAGCAGCTGCAGGAAAGCCAGCATGGGTTGTGGAGGCTTGTGCAAGCCTGCTCATCCCCACAGGCAGCAGAAGCACTGCAGCCATCAGAGGGTGTGATCTTACCTGGTTAAATAGCACTGATGTAGACAGCTCACTTGAATTTGGAGAGATGTTCTGGATGTCCTGGCAAAGGCATTGGGTGCACCCTGGTCACCTGCCTGGACACTGAGCAGGGACAGAAGCATTGCAGGCTGCCCCAGGGCTCTGGTGGCTGGCAGCAGCTGTGGCTGGGTGTGTTTCACACATCCCCTGCTGTGTTTGCACCTCCCCTCTCAGCAGGAGAAATGTCTCAGGGCACTTGTCAGCAAGGCTGGGTGTCCCCAAGGCTGGCTGGTGTCCCTTGGGATGCCACTCCCAGTGTTTTAAACACTTTGTCAGTGCAGCTGTGAACAGGGAGGAAGGAACTGCCCTGCTCACATCCCCGTGGGAGCTGCGGGCAGGTGAGGGGGCCTGGCAGCCCTGGGGATGCCACACCTGGCACCTGTCTCTGTTCCCTGCTCTGTCTGTGCATTCCAGCCATGGCAGTGTGCTCCCCTGGTGGCACTGAGGGTTTTGCAGGTGACACCTGCAGGCTGGCAGAGCTCCTCAGCAGCAGCTGGCTCCCTGGGATGGAATCTGGGACCTGGCTTTGGCATGAGCCCAAGGCCGTGGGCAGAAGTGTGCCCAGGGTGCACAGGGGTTTTGTGAGAGCCTTCAGCCCTGTGGCAGGCACTGTCCTGCTCAGGGCAGCTGCAGTGCTCAGGACTTCCTTCTTCCCTCCTGCAGCTCAGGCTTCTCCCATTTGTGGGTGACAGGGCTGGGGACAGCTGGGGGCACCTGGGGTCCTTCAGTGGAGTGGACTCCCTGTGACTTCGGCTGCTCGGCTCCTCAGGGAGCTCCTTGTGCCAGCTCCCTGTGCCTGTGCTGCCGCAGCTCCACAGGGGACTGGTGGCACCCCTGAGCTGTCAGCAGCGGAACTGAACCCGTCAGAGCACGCTGGAACAGGTCAGGCCACGCTGAGCAGCCCGCAGCAGCCGCAGGGCCCTCCGCAGGCTGCAGCGCCCGCGCCGAGCTGTGGATGCTCCGGGAGGCGGCCGCGCAGTCAGATCCCTTCGCAGACCCACTGAGACCGAGACTAAAGGACTTTCCGTTCTCTTTGCAATCGCTCATACAGGACGTTTATTGTTTGCCTCTTGCTGCTCAGCCTGGCTCCCGCAGCCCCGCGGGGGCAGCGCCAGGGGCGCCGGGGTCACAGCCCGGGGGCTGCGGATCACCGGGCAGCGGTGCGGGCATCAGCCGGGCACCGGGCCGGGCAGGGCTGCGGGATCACCGGCAGGGCTGCGGGATCACCGGGCAGGTTGCGGGATCACCGGTTCAGGGTGCGGGATCACCGGGCACTGCCCAAGCAGTGGCTGCGGGATCACCGGGGCAGCGGTGGCGGGATCACCGGGCAGGAGTGCGGGATTTCACCGCCGGCAGGGCTGCGGGGATCACCGGGCAGGGTGCGGGATAGGGCAGGAGTGCAGGGATCACCGGGCCACTTGCCCAGGCAGGGCTGCGGGAGATCACGGGCCCGGGCAGTGCCCCGCTGGCCTTGTCGGGTGTGCCAGCGGGCTCCCGGAGGCGGGCAGCGGGCACGGCCCCGCTACACCCTGCCCAGCAGCGGGCACGGCCCCGCTACACCCTGCCCAGCAGCGGGCACGGCCCCGCTACACCCTGCCCAGCATCCGCGCGATCCACCAGTTGCAGGGCATGATGACGCGGCAGATGACCCTGCCGCCCTGGTAGCAGTACGGGTAGGGGTGGTAGCCCAGCAGCGGCTCGCACACCCGCCGGCAGTAGCGGTGGGCACGGCGGCACTGGGCGCAGCAGTAGCCTCGCTCATCCCACAGAGGGTGGAACACCAGCCCGTTCTCCGACTGCCGGCAAGAGACGCGCTCAGAGGGGGCTGCGTGGCTGAGGCACCCGGGAGCGGGACAGGACAGCTGGGAGGGCACTCTGGGCACCCCAGGGGAGGAGCAGAGCTCCCCGGGGCCATGGAGACACCCCCAGGGCATGCACAGGGCATCATCATCCCAAGGAGCACAAGCTGGGGCACACGGTGGGCAGGCCAGCCCAGGGTGGGTCCCTCACTCAGGGTGGGTACTGCAGCCCAGGGTGGGCAGCCCAGGGTGAGTCCCTCACTCAGGTAGGGCAGGGCAGCCCAGGGTGGGTCCCTCACTAAGGCAGGCCAGCCCAGGGTGGAATTCTCCCACTCACGTAGTCGTTGACAGGCAGCTCCTCCTCGGTGAGCTGCCGTGCCCGACGCTTGGGCCCCGCCCGTGTGTCCTCCTCCAGCTCGTGTTCATTRCCCCCGTCCAGCCAGCTCTGGCTGTCCATCAGCAGCTCAGGCTCTTCTTCCTCTGCCCCTTCAAGGTTGGCCAGCTCAGGAGCTACAGGGAGAGTCCAATGTCGCTGTCAATAACCARGGAGCAGGGGACAAACGCAGCAGCAAGAATTAATGTCACTACCAGAATTTGGTGCCAGGGTACACGAAAAGCCCACCACTGCAAGCCAGTACTCCGTTGCCTCCTGCCATCACCCAGCCTGGGGCAGGGCTGAGGGAGACAATGGCCATTCCATCCCCATGCCCATGGGTGGGTGTTGCTGGCATCTCCTGCGCGGGGCTGTGCTCTTATACACATCTAGATGTGTATAAGAGACTGAGGGAGACAATGGCCATTCCATCCCCATGCCCATGGGTGGGTGTTGCTGGCATCTCCTGCGCGGGGCTGTGGGTGTGCAGAAGCACATCCTCCTGCTGGGGGTGGGTTTGTAGAGCCTCATCAAAGCAACATGATTTGGGGCAGATTATGCCCAGCTTCAGCTCTCTTAGCTTAGGAAAGAACCACAGCAGCAYTAATTTCCTCTGCTAGGGAAGGTGCCAGACAGCCTTGGGGCACTGCTGTCCTGGCAAAGGCTTTGGATGCACCTTGGTGGCCCAGCTGGACCCACTGAGCAGGACACTGCTGCAGGTGGCTCTAAGAGCAGGGACAAGGAAGCAGAAAGGYGACAGCAGTCAGGGACACCAGCCTCCCTCTGCACCAGGGAGCTCTGGTGCCCAGCTGCCCTCCAGAGCACAGGTGAGCTGGCCAGTACCTGTGAGGATGCCATGTGCCTCCGTGGCTGCAGAGCASAGGGAGTTTGCTCAGCAGGGATTTTTAAACTGCCTCGTTCGGCTGGAAGTGGGTTAGAGAGAGCAGGTAATTACAGCAGCACATCTCAGAGGCCACAACCTCTGCGAGGGCTGTGCAGTGAGCAGCTGGAGGTGGCAACCCCGCCGTGTGATTTAGATGCAGATGTCTGCTCACACTCTGATGTTCATGTGGTGACGAGGATTTAGGCGTCCCAGTTTCCAGCAGCGCTGCTTTCTTTGCAGGTACAAGGGATTATTTTATTTTTTTTCCCCTTGTTATGAGGAGGGTGGCCACTCTGCAAAGTGCAGGGCAGCGGGGAGCTGGCAGAAACAAGTGCTTTGTAGAGAGAGTCTMCAGCCCCTGCTATTACATTGGCCAGGATCTCCTGTGCTCACGGGCAACACGGTGCTCATGCCTGAGATGTACACGAGGCTGTGAAAGTGGGTTCCCAGCATGGCACAGAGGGGGACATGGCAGGGGCCACAGGCAGYGCCCTTGGGGAGGAGATGGCTCCTTGTACCTGCTATTGGTGTGGGGTGGATCCAGAAGATGGTCACATTTTTGCAGATGTCYAAAATTTTGGAGCTCCTCAGGAATTCCTTGTTCTGAATGGGCTTTTCCCCAGGCACCCAGACCACAGACTGCTCAAAGTAGGTGGTGGTGATTTCCTGTCCCTGGAAGAAGAGCAAGACATTACCCTGGCGTGGTGAGACCCCCTGTTCCCAGCACTGGCTGCTTCTCCTCCCCTCGGCTTAGAGGCACCTCTGCCCTCCCAGAGAGCAGCTGGACTCCACCTGCCTTGGCTCGTGGTGCTCATGGGATGCACACACAACACCCCGACAGCCCTCCCCACCTGCCCTCCTCTCTCTGAGTTCATCACCCAAGACCCTTTTCCAGCCCAGTCCCCACTATCTGGAAGAGCCTTCTGGAGCCCCCTTAGTCGTTTCAAACACAAGATTAAACCACCTCTGCTCTACTTRGCTCCTAGGATTTAATTCCTCTCTCCTTCTGCTGCTGATTTTTTGATCGAACACTTTAATTTACTCCTCACAGAAATTCTTTGCACGGCTGTGTTCTGTAATTTATACCACATGTCTCTGCCGTTGCATTAGTCCYTGCTGTGTTTTGGCAGGCACTTAGGGAGGGAGATATATAAAGATTATGGGATGGGTCTGCGCTGAGCTCTCTGCCAAGGCAGCGTTGTCTGTGTTGGTGGTGGTAGCCCATAGAGCAAGCTGGCAAAAAGTGTTTTTCTCTCCAGAAGGCATCTAGAGCTGTATATCTCTTTTATAGAGTTTTTCCTTACGGCTTTGGGAAGTCACAGGAAGGAGCCAACACAACCCGACCCAGTCTGGGTCATTTTTGGAGTCTCTGCTGGAAGCTGCAGGGTCYGGGAGGTGCTGCCTGCAGGACCTGGCAGCGTGCAGGCTCCAAGAAGACATGACTGGAGCTTAAATCTKCATTTATCTCACTGGGTTTTACATCTCAGCTCCCTACCCGGGGCAATGTTCTGCTAAAGCCTGGGAAGTTATATCCCTTTTACGACGGTAGCTGGAAAGATCTATGAGCTTCTTAGGGCATAATCAGAGAATCGGTGTCTGGGAATTTGGGTCATGATTCAGGGAAATGTTTCTGCCCACGCTTCATTTCAAACACGTGTCCTGCTGGCGTTTTATCTGCAGCAGCTTCCCTGGGGGGGATTCAATCTGCAAATGGGGAGGCAGGAAGGCTGTGCCACCACCAGGGCCCGGGGACAGGGACAAAGGACCACTGCTGTCATGGGARGGAGCAGTCACTGCAGGTCACACTGTCAGGGAGGGGCTCACTCATGSAGCCCACACTCTTTTCCATGCAGCATGCAAGGCTCCTTGCAGCGGGATGCAGGGCGGTTAAACGGTGCAGGAAGCAATCAGGCAKATCAGTGGGACAGAGGTCCATGCAGGACAAGGAAGTGGCCCCAGTCTGGRGCTTCCCACCTCTCAGGTCTGCATGCCAAGAGTTTTCTCAATTTGCATTTCTTAAACGTGGCTGCTCTTTTAAATCCCTTATTTCTGCCTCATTCTGTTTGAAAACATGAGGCTCAAATCTTGGAGAAAACAATTTGATTGACTTTTTGGTGCCTGCTAATCCTGAGCTGCCTTACGACCTTTTGACTACAACAGGATTATTGTTCTTGATCTCTGGTATTGTGCTGAGAGGCTTTTGTCTGTTGCTTTCTAATCCCGTCTCTTTTCACTTGTTTTCATAAGCAATCCTCTGAAATAAGATCAGTTTATGAAGCGATCACAACTCATTATTTCTTTATTGCACATCTCTGGGAAGGCGGCAGGAATGGCAGCCCCTGTGCCAGYGAGAGCAGTGGGTTTCACAGGGCAGAGGGGAGCCCTGCTCCATTCACCTACCTCAAGCTCGGGGATCTTGGCCTCTGTCGTCTCAGGCAGGACTTTGGTCTGACTTTTGATGAAACATTTTTGAAGTCCCACAAAGAAGATGCCGGTTATTCCCTACAGYATCAAAGCAAACACCCAAAAAGCAGTCAGGGCAGAGAGTAGGATGAATAACCCATCGGAGGCAGGGTACAGCTGGAGGAGGAAGGTTTAGTCATATTTTTCCTGTTGCTATTTTTGTGCCAGTTCCGTTCAGCAGCGGTGCTAAGATGTACTAACAGGTTCTCATAAGGGATATTGCATTTTATGGTTTGGGAGAACTGGGCTTTTTACAAATATTTTWAGGCAGGTAGTCATAAAATTTTACTCTGCTCCTCTTCTCCTGATAACTATCATGAGCTCTCATTATAATAAATAAAAATATGCAGAATAGCATCTGACTGTTATGGTTATATGAACATTCAGCCCCCAGTTCCTGCTAGGTCATTAGCTCAAAATTCTGCCATATGTCACTGCACAGGGTATTTCCCTACAAATTTTAATTAGGTTTCATAGAGAGCCTTCTTCAGTGCCATGAGGTTTTAATGCTCTCCAGACAGACAAATGCACTGGGCTCAGATAGACTGATGATCATTGCCTTCCTTTGCAAGGGTAAATCCAATAACTAGCTCTGGCTTCCAAGATGWATTTCATTGGAAGTGAACCACGCCACTATTAAATACAGGTGGAAGCTCATGTAGATAGCACATCTCCTTTCCTTGGAGAGCATCCCCAGCGTGTCTGGGTCTTGCTCGCCCTGATGCAGGAATAAATAGTCCAGGGACTTGCTCCAGGGGCTTCCCAGTGTCCTGCAGGAGGATCCCATCAGTCCTGCTGCAGGACTGCAGGGTCTCAGGGACAAGCTGCCACACTCACGTTTTTGAAGTCATGGATCTCCAGGATCTCCTCACTGCCATTCCCGCTGCTGAAGGTCTCTGTCCTGGCCAGGGGGTCAATCTCCATCACAATCTTCTTCTTCTCACCATTGCTGAAGAACGTGTGCTCCATGTCATAAACCTGGGAGGCCAAAGTCACACAGGGGTCTGGTTTCACAGGCTGTCCAGTGGGTGGACAGGCTGTGCTGGGTGTGTGACCAGCACTGCTGGGACCCTGCCATGGCTCTGGCTGCTCCCTCACAGCCCAGCTGTGAGCCAGAGCAATCACCAGGACAGCACGAGGGGAGGCAGCTCCCAGGCAGGAGCCTGGGCTGGGTGAAAGGGCAGGCTGCAGCCAGGATGAGGGGCAATGTGTGTCAAGCCTGGGACATGTGTCAGACCTGGGAGGAGATGCTCCTCACACACCTGCAGCAGGAGCTTTGCCCCAGCTCAGCCTTTGCTGGTGCTTTCTGTGGCATGAGCCTGGTCAGAGCCCAGGCTGGACTGAATTCCCGAATCCACAGGTACCTTACTTTCCCTTCTGCCTGGCCTGCTTGTTGCACCCTGCATCCCTGGCTGCTTTGCTCCATCATGGTGTCCCGGGCTCACCTGCTCCCCCGTGTCCTCCCCAGCTTACTCGCTCCATCTCTGTGCCTTCTGTTTCTCCTGAAAGGCAGAGGGAAGAGCCTCTCTCTGCCTGGAGGAGATCAAGGATTGCCTGCGGATCAAAGACCTCCTCGAGGGCTGCTGCAGAGCTCCGGGGCGTTAGCAGCCGGCTTCCCGGCGGGCCCATCCCCGGGGAGCAGCACTGGCGGCGGCAGCAGCAGCAGCAGCAGCAGCAGCAGCAGCAGCAGCAGCAGCGCTCTCCCTCTGCCGCTCGCACTCCGGCAGCCCTCGGTCCCTGCGGATGCCTGACCCCTCCAGGATGAGTAGTGGCAGATGCTCTTTGAAGCACAAAAACGATCCTGGCTGGCACAGCAAGAGCTCGCGGCCCTGGGGAGCCTCGTTTCCCAGATGAACGGTGCCGCGGGGAGGCTTAAAGGATTCGCAAATCCCTCAAGGCCCAGCGGGGGCAGGGGAGCAGAGATGGGAGCACAGCGATGGGAGAGCCCTGTTCATTGCACGGGATGGGCAACATGGAAACCAGGGCAGGAGATGGGAGTGCAGCGATGGGAGAGCCTTGTTCATACACGGCATGGCCATGAAACCAGGGCAGGAGATAGAGCAGAGATGGAGACACAGCGATGGGAGAGCCTTGTTCACACCACGGCATGGCCATGAACCAGGGCAGGAGATGGAGGCGCAGTGATGGGAGAGCCCTGTTCATCCCATGGCATGGCCATGGACCAGGGCAGGAGATGCAGCAGAGATGGAGACGCAGCAATGGGAGAGCCCCGTTCATCCCACGGCATGGGCATGGACCAGGGCAGGAGATGGAGGCACAGTGATGGGAGAGCCCTGTTCATCCCACGGCATGGCCATGAACCAGGGCAGGAGATGGTGGCCCCACTGGTGAGGGGCAGGAGCTCAGCCCTCAGTGCCAGCCCAAACCCCCGTTCACAGTCCCCTGGTTSCTGCACATTCTCCCCTCGGGGGTTCAGAGCCTCTGAGCAGTGCTCCCAGCATTGGCATCCCCTGTTTGGCKCCCACCTGGGTGCAGAACTGCCCGTGCAGATGGGAACTGATGGGAACATTCACCCCTGCTCAAAGGTTAAAGGAGTGATGTGTGCCTTGGCAGCCACGGACATCTCCTGATGGTCTGCAGGAAGACTTTGTAAAGATATACAGCTCTCCATGGATTTCATGATATGGTAAAACAGTCTGAAGCCTAAAATGGGTGGAAGGRCGCTGGTTTTGACTGACAAAACGCACACAGTGCCATAAATCATTTCAAGGAGGGCAGGATCCCGGGTGGCACCTTACCTTCAAGTGCCTCTCCATTTACAGAGAATGACTTTGGCCAGCACAGCAGCCAGCTAACCCACTTGGGCTTTGCCAGCTCTGTGCTGCTCAGAGAGCTATGAGATGTTTTATAGGGCTAAAAATGACACTTGCTGGTGGATGTTTGAAATATGTCCCTCTGCAAGGCTGTGATGAGCCCCTCGTTAGCTGAATCATCAGCTGTGCTGGCTGGCGAGGAGGCTGCTGTGCAGAGGGCAGAGCCGTGTCCAAGGCCACCCCTCAGAGGAACAACTCTTCTTTCAAGTTTTTTTCCACTCTCCAGTTYCATGAAGGAAGCTTGAAGGGTTTCATGTTCTTTAAAGAGTTTCATTCCCCTTGGCTGATATCTTTGAGCGTTACCAACTTCCAGCCCCCTCCAGCCTGTTTGTCCTGAGGACTCCTGGGCCAGCTGGAGAAGCCCCATGGCCACAGGGACGGGGCAGTGCTGGGCTCTGGGAGTGTCTGTGTGCATCTCTGCTGCAGGAACAGCTCTGCTTTCTCCTGACCTCACACCTGCTTCCCTGCCCATCAGGTGCTGGGGAGTGCTGCATGGACTCCAGCCTACACCAGCGAGGACACCCAGGGCTCTGGATGTCCCTCCTGAGGCTGTGGCATTGTSTCTGCACTGTCTGCTTGGAGAAAACCGCCCCTCCAGGGGTTAACAGCCTCTTCCTCTCATGGCTGGCATGACCCCTGTTTTTCTAGGAACAGTAGAGACTTTATAATCGTCTTGGCAGGATTCTGGAGGAACATATGGCTTTTATTGTTTTTTCTTTTATTTCAGGGGGTATTTATTTCTATTTGCTGATAAGAAGATAAAGTTTCCAGCGAGCAGGGTGCTTCCTCTGCCCGGCAGGAGGGCGGCCTGGGCCGGCTGGAGCAGCTCCAGGACAGTGCAGGGAGCAGATTGGAGATGCCAGCGTGGGAAAGAGGCTGCCTTGGCTGTGCACAGGAATTTGGAGATGCTCTTGAGAGCCAMCCAACCCCACTGGAGATGGGGTGCAAAGCGGGGCCTCCTGGATGAGCATGGAAATTCGAAGGAAGGGAGGATGAGGGGCAGCAGGCAGGCTGTGGGTTTCAAGGTTAAACGGTTCCCTTGGGGTGTGGGATAAAAGGGTTTGGGCAGCACTGTCAGGATGCTGGGCAGCAGCGGCAGGCACGGCTGGGGAGGCACAGCCCTGCCGCCGCCCCGACACGGCACTCACAGCACTGCTGGGCTGCAGCTGGCAATCAAGGAGCCCAATCCTGTTAGCAGAGGCTCCTGCAGAAGCTAATCCGTCTCACCGGCCCTCACATTGCAGACACATTAAAGTAAGAAATATAA
Organism: Sporophila hypoxantha; assembly: GCA_002167245.1. Taxonomy (NCBI): domain Eukaryota; kingdom Metazoa; phylum Chordata; class Aves; order Passeriformes; family Thraupidae; genus Sporophila; species Sporophila hypoxantha. The sequence goes on from NDFG01000471.1 coordinate 34,010, forward strand.
TCCATGACAATCAATCACCGCTGCGTCCTGGCTTTCTCTCCTCTTTATGCGGTGGCATAATGACTTTTCCACCGGTTTCTGGCAAGATAATTGAAATGAAATGGAAAATATTTTCTTACTTGTCATAAAATTTGCTGCCGGTGAAATAAGAGAAACTTTAACTCTTCATGGCGGGGCTCCCATCCCCTGTAATTGTCAACTGGGGAAAGAGCGCGGTGACGGGGGAAAAAAKCAGCCTGCACAAAGTAAAAGCTAATGAATAATACAAATATGAATAATACAAAGATGTTTAAAAGTCCCATGAATASCTGTGGTCTGAGAAAATGCACTTTGTGAAGTTGCCTGGGTTTTGGAGAGTTGCTAAAAGTTTCAGCAAGCCAAGGGGAGGGGGACAGCTCTGTCGGGGGAAGCAACGCTCTGAAACGSCGGATCAAAGAGTTTTTACTTACTTTTCTGGGTGCTGGGTTCCAGAGGTATCTGACACCAAAAAARACCAGGATAAGGGAGAGGAGCAGCAGGCTGAAGAGCAGTCCGCAGAGCTGGTACCTGGGGCAGCTCTTCTCCCGCGGCTTGGCCGCTTCTGCCTGTTGAGGAGAGAGCAGCGGTGGCCGGGCTGTGCCGAGGGTCCCAGCAGGAGGGGACAGCACYCCTCGGACCCTGCTGGCCCCGCGGGGACCGGGGGGCAGGCCAGCCCTGAACTCACGTCCAGAAAGCGGCAGCGCTCCGGGCTGCGCCCCGCCGTCCCTCCCATGGTCTGCGTGTGCGCTCCGGGTGCGAGCAGCCGGCCCGCCCGAGGTGGAGTCACGGAGCTCCGGCTGCACACGCGGGGGGAAGGCAGGGCCAGGCCACCCCCTCGCAGGGACAGACAGCTGTCCCCAGCGCCGCTGGCATCGCGGTGTGGTGGCTGTCACACGGCCAGGGCCGCGCTTCGCTCTGATCTCTGCTGCTGCCCCAGCCGGGGCCCTTGTGCCAATGGCTGGACATGGCCACACTGCAGGTGCCCCCTGAGCCTGGGGACAGGGACACTGCTGTGCTGTCCTTGAGTGCGTGGGAACAGCCTGGGAGATGCCAGTGGGGTCCCTGCATGGCAGGGGACACGGGATGGCAGGGGACACGGGATGGCAGGAGACACAGACATGGCAGGGGACATGGCATGGCAGGGGACACAGGATGGCAGGGGACATGGGCATGGCAGGGGACATGGGATGGCAGGGGACACAGACACGGCAGGGGACATGGGCATGGCAGGGGACATGGGATGGCAGGGGACACGGGTGTAGCAGGGGATATGGGCATAGCAGGGGGACATGGGCATGGCAGGGGGACACGGGCATGGCAGGGGGACATGGGATGGCAGGGGACACGGGCATGGCAGGGGACACGGGCATGGCAGGGGACACGGGCATGGCAGGGGGACATGGGCATGGCAGGGGACACAGATATAGCAGGGGACATGGGCATGGCAGGGGACATGGGCATAGCAGGGACATGGGCATGGCAGGGGACACAGACATGGCAGGGGACAGTGTGTGCACACAGGTGTGTGTGTAATATGTGCAGCCAGGTGAGCAGGTGTGCCTGCCCATGCACTGTGCCCACCTGTGCAGGGTGTGCCTGCCCATGCACTGTGCCCACCTGTGCAGGGTGTGCCTGCCCATGCACTGTGCCCACCTGTGCAGCTGTGTGTGGGGTGAGGCCTCAGCTCTCCCCCTCATGCACAGCCCTACCCCAAAGTCAGCCTAGCCAGGAATTTCCTGACTAATTTTTTTTTCCTTTTTTCTACGTTCAAAAATTTCCATTTGTTGAAATCGTAGCGTTTCTTCATGGAAATGAACCCATCTTAAGAAAGGCTTGCAGAAATCCAGCGTGAGGTTTCTGGTCTGAACAGGATGAGGCTCCCTGGTGTAGAAGAGCTGGCATGGACTTTTTTTCCAAGCTGTTTACTCTAATAAAAACCCAAAGTGCATCATGCACTAATTAAAATTGCACTGAAAAAAGAAAATCCACATCGAATTTTGCTCGGGATGAGAAATGGAGAAAGAAATTGCTTTTAGCAGGTCTGGCACTGGCTTTGTGAGCACTGGGATGTTGCTGCCTGCAACCAGGGGTAAATCCTGGAGGGACAGGAGTGGAGATTGTGAATAGCCTGGGGGAGCACTGTGCACGTGTGTGTGCTGGGGGTGTGCCCTGCTGGGTATCTGCTCCCTGCAAAGGGGTTTGGGCTCCCTGGCCCCAGAGCAGCAGGAGCTCCTCACCCCGCAGCCCCTCAGCAGTGCAGGGGTGTAAAACACACTGGATGGGTTAATATTTGAGATGGCTATAAGAGAAGGGAGTCACACTGACAAGGGTATTTGGAGGAGAGGAAAAACCACCCCTTTTTAATGGAAAGCAATCGCAGGCAGCCTTTGAAAACATCTGAGGGGTTCWGGAAATCTAAATGCAGCAAATCTGTGCAGACACCAGGCTTGTCTGTCTCCACTTCCCACCAGAAAGTTCCATCTRGGAAGCTTTTGTTATTCACTGGAAACTCAAGTATTTGAAAACATTTTSTTTTCTTGTCAAAATTAGAGTTTCAGAGGAAAACTTTGGAGCAGCTCTACTGAAAGATGGTTCTGATTACAGGAAAGAATTACAGCAGTGCTGCTTAGCAGACATAATTGATCAGCAGATCTTCACCATATCCCCCACTCAAGGCACAGGAAACACTGCAAATACCACTCATAAACCAAATTAGGCATTATTATTTTATTACTGTTGTAAGGTAAATGTCAAGSTTTTTAATGGCAATCACTGTAACTCCATCAGGAGTCGGGTGTCTGAATGAGCTGCAAGAGGTGAGGAGCTCCCAGGGCTGGGAGTTAATAAAGCTCAATAAATATCACGGGCCCCTTGCAGCACTGGCAGTGCTGGGGATGGCTGGCCCCACGGCAGGCAGGGAGCAGGATCAGAGCCCTCCACACTGCTGCTCTGCACACAGGGTGCTCTGAACAGCCAGCCTTGCACTGGGGCTCTGGGAGCAGCAAACCCCTGTGCAACCCCTGGTGTCCCCCCTCTGCACCTGTGGCTGTGCTCCAGCCACTGGATCCTGGCAGGGAGACACATGGTTGGGATGCACAGAGGGGCACAAGCTGCAGGATGACACTCGTGAAAATGTTTTCTCCCCATTCCCTAATGCTCTGGCTCAGACTTCAGGGTTTCAGAGTGAAAAAAAAAAAAAGTATCTTTTATGGAAAGACAATAGTTTTGGGGAAAAACCTCTTAATGTCCTTAGGATGAGAAGCAGGTCCTCTGTATAAAAAGCAGTTCTGATGAAGATCTCCCATCAATGCCAATGGAGAGGGAACAATTACTAATTTTCCATGAAGCTAATGAGAGCGAGTGTATATGACAGGGGAGAATTTAATCTGATGTGAACTGAGGAAGAGAAGCAATACTGATATTAATGTGTGACTAATTGATACCCAGAAGAACATTTGAAATGATTAAAAGGCATTTGATTTTTATTCAGGACAATAAGAGGCTCATTGGCTATGACTGGTGCATCCTTTCAGTTTTCTACTCCGCGTTCCAATTTGCCCAGAAAAATCTATCATAACTGCAGCGTAGCTTGACTGCCGCATAAAACCTCTGCGCCTGGAAATGTTACACCAAGAAATTCCTCCTGGACAGCACAAAGGATTGTACACGCTGTGAGRGGGGGTGAGCAGCCTGGCAGAAATAAAACAGGTCCCCAAACCACTAAAAAGCAGCTCCTCAYAGCAGTGGGGCTTGGGCAGCAGCCTCCAGCTGAAAGCCCCTCGTGATTAATATCGTGCTCTTTGTTATAATGAAAAACCCATTAAGGTCAGTGGCAGCATCTCTGAGCAGCACTAAATTGGAACGATGGAGACAGTAAAGTTAAAAATGAGCCATAATATTAATGTGGATAGTGAATTAATTGGGCAATTCCATAGGTAGTAAGTAAATCATATCATTTGCTGTGGCACGTGGTGCCAGGCAGCTCTCGCTGCTGGCAGTGGTGACACCTGCTCCTGGATGGGGCCAGAGGGGCAGCACAGAGCCATGGCACCCCAGGGACCCACTGTGCCCGCCTGCACTGCAGCCCCTGGCCTCGCCTGCCKCTGGGACACCTCAGTGGGGGAAATGCCTCTTGCTTTGCTCGCTTTGGTGCTTCAGCCCCAAAATGCTGAATGCTGGCTGACGGCATGGCTGACGTGCTGCAGCCCTGCTCCAAGGTGCTTTTCCCTCCATCCTCAGCTGKGCTGTCTGTATCCCTTTGCTTTGGGAATGGCTGCTCCTCTCTTTSGGTGGGTCTCTCAGGAAAGGCTTCCTTAGCCCAGAAGATGTGCAGGACCACCAGACAGCCCTGGACTCTCTGCTGCTGCTTTTGTGCCTTGTGCTGGGATGCCTGTGGGGCCGAGGGCAGGGATTTGTACCATGGTGCAGCARTGGCAGCACGTGGCTCAGGCTGAGGGCTCCCTCTCCACTTCCAGCATTATGGACAGCAAACAGAGAAAGGGAAAAATCACACATAAAAGAAAGGTGCTCATTAGCCAGCACCTGATTACCCAGGACTGTCTTCACTTCAACCGTCCAGATTTCAGTAACATTTGCCAGATGAGAGGACGTGTGCCTCCTCTTATCAGCCAGCCTCWGCCGAGGGTTTCAGTGAGGGAAGCTTCAGTAATTGGCCTATTCATCATTCATTGTTTATCTTAAGTTCGCATCGTCGTAGGGAACTCCAGAGACATCCTTGATTCAAGTTAAGAAACTTAATCATGATGATAAAAGTGCTCAGGGAGCCGGAGTTCATGTCGGAGGCGCACGTGGCCATGTGGCACTCCAGCAGCTGCTACTCACAGCAAATTACTCAAAACTGACAAAGCTTTGGGAGAGAGCAGAAAAAGATAAATTCGTGGTGGCCGTTGTGACGGAGGCGCCCAGAAAGTTATTACAGCAGGCACATGCTTGCCTTGCTCCCAGCCCATGGAAAATCCCACTCCTGTGAGCTCTGGGGACAGCTGCCTCAGCGCTGCTCTCGCAGCTCCCTCGGCAACAGAAGTTATTAACAGKGCCGGAGAATTTTATCCAAATGCCAGTTTCATCTTGATAAATAACAATTTCATGTCTCTGTTCTACCAGATGACTGCACAGTTTTACTTCAAACACTTAACTTCTCCCGAAATGCTTCCCCYTGCACGAGGCTTAGCTCAGCTATGGGATGTGTGCTGAGCAGTTTTTATTTTCAGCGGGCTTTGAATACCTGTAATGCAAAGAGCAAACCCATAATCCTGCACCAGCGTCAGACACTTTTCCCAATAAAGAGCTGCTTCCTTCTGGGACAGCTAAAATMMAATTGAGAGCTCCGTGTGTGTTGGTGCCACACCGAAAAGCCTTTGATGAAAAATAGTTTGGGGGTTGTTGAGGAACGSTCTGCAGCTCCTCTGGGATGTGCAGGAAAGCAGAGCAAGAAGAGGATGCCCTGGGGGCCATGGGTTGGTGTCTGCCCCTGCCCTGCCCTGCAGGGATCTGCCCCTCACAGCCACCAGGGCTCTCYCTGGGCTCCTGCTCAGGAGCGATGCCAGCGCTCTGCTGGCTGCTGTTAATTGCCAGCTGCCTCATTAGCAGCAGGCAGCTTGGTGGTGACTGTGTCTGAGGGGCAGGAGGTGGCTGAGGCCGGCCTGGTCACCTGCACAGGGGCAGGTGTGGGGTGCAGGTGTGGGGTGCAGGTGTGGGGTGCAGGTGTGGGGGTGCTGTGCAGGATGCAGGAATGCTCTGGATACCAGCAATGAACTCATCAACATGTGGAGAAGCACCAGGGTCCCTTCTGAGGAGCTGCCAGGTCAGTCTCTTTCCTCAGCTGAGAACTTGGCAGGGGGAAACCCACAGGGAGAAGAAAAATTTTGGTGAAAGGGGCTGCATTGCTCTGGGATTGTGTGAGGAGAATAACCAGCATTTATCACTGCTTAGCAAACCTAAAGTGTTTAGTGTTAACATATTGAACATTTCCTACTGAATCAGTGCAGCACCACAATGTCTTCTGCCTTATTTTACTGTCACCTGATACATGCATTAATGTTGTTTACTCTAAAGCAAGTAAAGAAAGAGTTGAGATTACTCTCACATGCTACTAATCAAGAAAGGATCCATTAAACTGAAGAATTTCAACACAGTTAATTTTTCTTTGAATGTCATTAAATCTCCCATTGATGGCTTTAACCATGAATTGCCCAGTGCTGATGCCAACACCATTTTCCCTGGTCCTTTGAGAGCACAGGCAGCTGCAGCCCAGGGCAGGGAGGGTGAATTCCCCAGGTCTCCTGGGTGCACTGAGTTCCTGGGCAGATTCTGAGCCTCAGGAGATGGGCTTTGCCRGGTTCTTCTCCGTGGAGTCTCCATGCAGCCTCACCTGTTCCCCTGCACCTCCAGCTCTGCCTCTTTCCCTGCTCTCACATGTACATCAAGCTGTTCACAGCCCCAGGGCGCTTTTGGAAAAAAGCAGCTATTTTAAAAATCAATAAAATAAATAAAACGAAACAAAGTCAGCATGATTGCCCACGTCTGCCTCAAACAGAGCACAGTGCTGGAAGGCTCCATAGCCCGTGGGTTTTGGGGTCCATCAGCTGATGCTGGCTCCCCTCTGCGTGTTCCCTGGCAGCTGGGGGGCCCTGGGGTGCCCAGATGGGGAGGGGGGCACTCCTGCCAGCCCAGCTCCTTCCTGGGCCATCAGGTGCTCCTCGTGAGCAGAGGTGCTTGGAGCCAACGCTGCTCAGCTGCCTGGGAGGGTATTTAGGGGATGGGCTCTGGAGTGTGCCCCTGGCTGGCACAGAGGGGCTGCAGGGCTCCCAGGAGCAATGGGTGCTGGCAGCTGAGCACCAGCCAGGGGAAACAGCCCAGAAAGGTAGGAGAGACAGGTGGGAGGAGGTTCTGGTGCACGCAGGGGAGGTGGGAGCTGTGGGGCAGGGCAGTGAGGTGGGCACTGCCCAGCCTGGCTGTGGCTCTGCTCTGGGGTTCAGCTGGCTGTCCCAGCCTGGCTGTGGCTCTGCTCTGGGGTTCAGCTGGCTGTCCTTCCTGTGCCTCAGAAAGCCCCCAGACACAGCCCCTGTGCCTTTGGAGCAATGCAGAGAGCACCTGCACTGCCCTCTCTCAGATAACACCTCCCTCTCCCATTTTTTCCTTGACATTAAGGCTTGAAGCTCCATCTCACGCTCTTTCTCTTCTYCTGCTCTGCTCTCCCCTTGCTATACCTGGCAGGTTCTTTTTTTCCCTCCCTCCCTGCCAAGGTTCTTCCCTTCTGTTGGATTTCTCTCTCTGCTGTTGCTTTGTGCCCACTCTCCCTCCTGGTTCCTGCTGCCTCCTCCCTGCTCTTTCCCTCTCTGTGGCACCTGCTGTGATCTTTTCCRGTTGCACCTCCAGCATCTCCCCTGCTCCCTGGTTCTGCAGCCCTTGGGAAGGGGCCCTGCCTCTGTCCCTGGTGATGGCTTGGCTGGGATGTGGAAATCCCCAGGAGAATCTGCTTTACTTCGCTGTCACCTACAGTGATTGGTTCCTACCTTTCRACAATTTTTTCTCATCCTGTGAGAAACTGCTCGCTAAGGAAAGCACATTTTTCTTGCTTACTGGGAGCTCCTGTTTGTCATTTTTATAAATCAGTGTTTATTGGCCTAATTATTGTAAATGCAGAGCCCAATAAAGGTGACTGTGATTGCAATATCTGATAATGAATTTTATAACAAACCTGCTGAGCCTGAAAGCTGCCAGCAGGAAAGACATTATGTCAGGTTAATGACAGAGAGGAGAAATCCTCCTCGCTAAGCTTTTTTCCAAGGCATGAAGGATCTCTGCTGGAGGGTGCTGAGGGTSCTGCTGGGCTGCAGCCCCTCAGGCTGCTGGGGTCTGACCCTCCCGTGTGCATCCTGGAGCCTTTGGGGCTCCTTTGCTGCTGCCCCATGGGGATGCTTTAGGCATGCAGGATGGAGGGCTCTGAGGAGGTTCAGACCCTGCCCTGGGTGTGCAGGTTTCAGACACCCAGAGGTGCTTGTACCTCTGCTCCTGCTSCCCCATCTGATTTAATCCCACCACGCAAATGCTGAACGTGAGGCCCAGGGAAAGCAGCTTAAYCAGCACCTCAAGCTAGCTCAACTCCAGCTCTGTAAATAGATTAACTCCAAAACATCAGTTTTGCCCTGCAGGGTGGGTTATCCGCAGAGCTGCTGGTGCCTGCTCCAGCCTCATGGGTGCCCCTGGGGGTCAGACTCCCCTCCTGCCAAGCAGGGGGAGCAGCTCCCCTGGCTTACATGGCTGTGGAGGGGCTGCCCTCTGTCCCCCAGCCCRTCCTGCCCGTGGTGGCTGTGGGGGCCCTGCAGGTGACATTTCCTGCTGCTCCTGCAGGGCCCTGCGTGGRGCAGGGGTGGGGATTTGGGGGATGTGGGAGTTTTGCAGGCACCCCCAACACGGATGAGATGAGAATGTTGACTCCATGTTTCAGAAGGCTTGATTTATTATTTTATGATACATATTATATTAAAACTATACTAAAAGAAAGGATTTCATCAGAKGGCTGGCTAAGAATAGAAAAAGAATGATAACAAAGGRTTGTGACTGACCYAGACAGCCCGGACAGCTGGACTGTGATTGGCCATTGAATTAAATCAAGTGCTCCAAGCCCAGGGCTGCTCAGCTCCAGGTCTGGCTGAGCCCAGGGCTGGCTCTGTCCTGCTGCAGGAACAGGAATGTCTTTCTAGCCCTACACTACACCCAGAGTGTGATCAGAGAGGATTCATGGAACCTGGGCTTGGAGCACTTGATTTGATTCACTCGCCCACAGCAGGGATTGAGTGCAAAAGGGAAAGAATAACGACTAGAAGAGAATGTTTTCTCTTAAATAATGCAGGGAAYCACGCTGGAGGAGGCTGTACAAATGTGATTTAGTGCTTTGCCCCTGTGTTACTCGCTGCTGGTCACTGGTGACCCCAGCTGTGTCCCAGGCCAAGGGAGCTGTTTGCCCTCTCTGTGGGTGATGCCCACACYGAGCCTCCTCTCCCAAACCACCAGCAAGGGCCTGGAGCTGCTTTTTATGAATATTTGGTTGGCAGCCACTGTGTTTGATGTGACTCAATGCAAGAGCAAATTGGATTAAGTGAAACATATTTACTGGGATAAGCAGGGGGGAAAACCTGCGCAGGGGCTGCTTGCAGAAACTGGAGTCTGCAGATGTGTCTGGACCCTCCAGGGACTCCCAGCACACAACAGAGCAAGACCCTGTGTGGAAAAGGCAAATGGGAGTTGAGAGGGCCACAAAGGAGGTGGCCCATCAGGGTGTCCCTGGCAGCAGTGGGACCCAGGGGTTTATTGGTGTCACCTGCCACACTTACAGAAATGCTTGTCTCTAGCAGGTGACACTTCCAAAAGAGCAGGACAGGGATGCCTCAGGAGGTGTGTGCTTGACAGATAAAAACCAAGCACTGGACTCGTCACACTGAACAAATCAAGCTGGGTTCAGTGCTCCTGATCAGAGTAACTTGTCTCTGCACCTGGGAATGACCCTGTCTTGCACAGGAGGGGACAAGGCAGAGGAAAGGTGCACACAGAAGAAGTTTTTGCTGCTGGAGGCAGAAGGCTGGGGCAGAAGGTTTGTGCCTGTAGCGTCCCTGCCTTGCTCAGCTGGCTGCCAGGAGCACTGCCAGGGCAATKTCCTGCCCTGCTCCCTGCTCAGCCCACAGAGCACGATTATTTCATTCATCTCGTGTCATCTCCTCCTCGGCTGATCCAGCTGCAATATTGCAGAAATAACTCCCCACTGCTCCCTGAGGAGAAGCAGGCTTCAGAGGCCAGGAGAGCTCTTCCCTCTCCTRCCTGCTTGCTGTGGGCCCCAGAGCTGACAGAAGGTTTGAAAGTCTTTGAATCCTTCGAACTCCCACAGTCAGGGATGCATAAAAAGCAGCTGATGGAAAAAAAAAAAACCAACCCCCCCAAAAAAAACCAAAAAAAAAAACAAAAAAAAAAACAAAAAAACCCAAACAAACAAAAAAAAAACCCAAAAAAAAACCCAAGAAAAACCCCAATCAGTTATTATAATCATCAAACCCTTCAAAATCCCGGGGAACTTAGCAAGGGCTGGATGAAGTCAGGTCCCTTTCCCAGGCACCAAAACGTCCCCTGGCCCTGGCTGGTGCCAGCACAGGCTGTCAGGCTGTGCTGCTGTGGGTCATTCTCCTTGTGTGCCTTCTCCCCAGGCTTCACACTGCTCCTCTGCCTGTGCCATGCTCTGGCTCTGCCCTGAGCACTCCAGGGCTGCTGCTTGGTGGAGATTCATTAGCTGCAGARAAATGAGCCAGGTGAATCCTTACTCCAACCCTTAAAACACTGTTTTAATTCAAAATACATGTCCTGGAGTAAATCCCTGTTTCCATTTAAATGTGGGGACGAGTGCAGTGCTGAATTTMAAGCYRGTTGTCACGGAGAACAGTGGCAGTMCTGAGTGAGTGACACATGCCATGAGCACAGCACGGGCAGTGGGGCTGGCACTGCCACCCCCTGTGCCAGGGCAGCTCTGTCCCCTGCAGGGGAAACGCTTTCCCCAAGCACAGGAGTGACAAATTATGGGATCAATACCTAGGCTGATTGTGGTCTAATCTTGCTTAGCCCCACTGAGGCTGGGATTGATCCAGATCTAATCTTGCTTATCCTGGACGAGCCCAGGAGCAGATGCAGATCCCAGGGTAATGCATCCCATGCAAATCCAGAGTGGCTCTGTTGAAGTGCTGGCTGTGGCTCTGCTGTGGCTCTGCAGAGGGGTTTATCGGCGTTATCTGCCCCGCGATGTGTAATGCAATCAAAGCCATGGATGAATGGTGAAGTGCTGGCAGTGAGTGCCTGCAGGGCTGTCTGTGGTGCCTGCTGCAGCTGTGTGAGCACTCCCAAGCAGTGCAGTGCAATCCAGGAGCAGGTCAGTGCTGGCTGGGACCCAGGGCACCCCTGCTCCCTCTCACTGAGCTGGGGCAGGTTTGCTGGGCTGTGAGAGCTGGCCATGGGGCTCTGGGTGCCTGCAGAAGGTGCAGTCTGTGTCAGTGAGGCTCCTGCTCCCATTAGAGTGCTCTCTGGCCTCCTCCTTGGCCCTGGAGGTTTCCACCAGCAGAGTTAATTACAGAAGGGRTGTGACACCTGACAGTCCCCTCCCTTTGCTGCACTGCCCTGCAAAGGGAGCCCCAGCACACACTGGGCTGCTGCTCCTGTGATCCAAGGTGCTTCTGCTGCAAGGCCTTCCTGCAACTCTAATAACTTCAGGAAGGAAAAAAAAAGAGAAAGTAATTACCTTCTGGGGTGGAATTTCTCCAGCCTTTACCCAGCCCACTGGGGAATTTGTCAAGAACGTGGATGGTGGTTTTGTTCAGTGATTCCTGACTTARACCAGCACAGGGAAAATGGCATGTCTTGCAGCTTGATGTTTTTMTGATGTCTTTCTTTGCTCTCAGGTTGGAAAGAAAAATACCAGACCCAAAAAAAATCTCTCTTCAAAACGTAAAACTTGCCCTTAGCTTAATTCAGTGGAGACTTGAGCAGCTGCTCCTGCATCTCAGAGAAAAAAGGCCTCGTGCTATTAACATGTCTAAAGGAATTGGATGTAGAAATATGAAGGTCCCTCATCCTTTAAGAGCTGCACTCCCTGCCTCGGGCTCTGGCTCCTGCCTGAGCAGAGCTGGGGGATGCAYAAGGGTTCCAGGAGATGACCCTGCTGGGCTGAAAGGGGCAATGCTGACCCCCAGCCCTTCGAGGAGAGCTGCCAGGGYTGAGGAGGGGCTCTCTTCCATCCTAGAGCTTCTGAACCCCCCTGCCAGGTGTGAGGTGYGAGCCTGTGCTACTGAGTCCTGGGGGCTTGGTGCCAGAGCTGAGCTGCAGCTGTGTCTGCAGCCTGGACCCATATTTTTCAGAGTGCTTTGATCTGAAAAGTGSTTTAGCAGTGCAAATATAACCTAGAAGGTTCTCAAATGCCCCAGAAATATTCTCCAAGAAAATATGRTGCCTCTCCCCTTCCTTTCCCTTGAAGGGGAAATAATTCCAACTTCATCCAAATGTGCTTTTCTAATCAAAGGGGCCACTTTGTACGCCTGACTCCAAGGGAGGGGATGGGAACAGGACTAAAACAAAACCCCTTCTCAGCGCTGCCTTTGTGAGATGGATCTCCCGTGGCTAAATCCATCTGTGTTTCTCCTTTGGCAGGAGTGGGGATCTTCCCCTGCAGCTGGGCACTTCCCTGCGAGGCTGAGCTGCTGCACAGGGAGCAGCAGGAGCAGGAGGCAGTGCTGGAGTGGCCCAGGTTTCTATGGCACTGCGTGCAGCAGCCTCTCTCCTTATCTTCCTAACTTGATCGGGAGAAATTGCTTTTGTCAATTTTAATTTCAGCTGAGCTGAGCAGGATAAACAAAGGGAGGTGCAGGAGAAGCAGATGGTTTGTCACAGAGCAGTCAGGAAGACTCTGCAGCTTTTTATAGCACATAATGGCCTTTCCTTCCATCTAGCTATCCATCACCATGTAATTCCCAAAATAAACTGGGATTGTGCAATACAACATGTGAAGTAACCCGGATGTCACAGCAGGTGTGGGATGTTGGGCCTGCAGGAGGTTTGGTGGTGTTTGGGAGCYTTCACACAAAACCCTTTTGCTGGTCGGTGTGGGCTCCTCGTTTGCAAAGTCCCTGTGGTGGCTGCTGGTGCCACAGCTGGGGCAGGGCAGCTCTGCRGGGTCTGCTGAGACCTTCTGCAGTCTGGAGATGTGGCAGTGGCTCCAACACTCCTTGGTGTGAGGGGATAAACGAGGGCTTTGTGTCTTACCACAGCTCTCAGTCTGAGTACCCCAGGCAGGGTCAGCCAGYCCTCCTGGCCCGGGGCAGAGGGGCTGAAGCAGCAGGGGCAGGAGATACCTCYTGGCCTGCTCTGCCTTTCCTGGCCCATGTGGGAGCCTCATGCTCCTGGAGCTCTGTTATCCATGCAGGAATCGTTGTGGGCGTGGAGAATGTGTGCTTGGCCTTCTGCCTGGGCTGGGGTGCTCCACCACAGGGAACGTTTTGGCCATGGGGTGTTCATTCCCTGTGGCTGGCAGGAGGCTGCCTGTGGCCAGGATGCTCCAAGGCTGCTGCCGTGGCACCGTGTCCAAGGCAGTGGGGGCACGGGATGGCTCCCAGAGCTGCTGCTCTCGGGCGGTGACGCAGGCTGCTGGGGATTTGTCTCAATAAGAGCCGTGCTGCTGTTTGCAAACCCTTTCCAATTGCTCTCAGCGTCTGGAGCAAAGTCTGCTCGCAGCAGAGCCTGCGGAAGGGAGGGCTGGGGGCGCTGGAAGGAGCCTGCAGCCCTGCCAGGTTTCCATGCTGCAGAGCGTGTCAGGGCTCAGCAGGGACGTGCTGGGGCAGCCTGTCCCCTCCGGAGCGTCCCCGTTAAAGCSTCCCTCTGCAATTCCCCATAATGAGCAAATATGGAGAAAATCAAAGTATGTTTGYACTTCGTTAATGAACAGAAAGAGGGCTAAATGTTTCCAATAAGCAGTTTGCTGCAAATTTGCTGGATACCTAAACGAGCTCTGTCCATTCCAGCTCAGGTTCTGCAGAGCCCAGAGCCATGAAATTCTCAGTGCTGGAATGACAGGAGCAGCCAGAGCCGCTGGGCAGAGCTGCTGGTGGTGGCTGTGACTTCTGGAGATGGGGTTTTATTGACAATGCCAGGGACACTGTTCCACACCTGGTGTGGGCAGGAACATCCCTTAGGGAGGACAGCAGGGACAGTGCCTGTGCTGCTGGGCTGGGCAGCAGCCAGGAAAGGGAGATTTGTCCTGGGCTTGTGAGAAAGCAGCTTAAAGGAGGCTCCTGGAGGGGTGGGCAGCTGTGACCGTGTTCACAGGGGTCCCAGGATGAGGGAAGAGATGAGGATCTGACTCCATGTTTCAGAAGGCTTGATTTATTATTTTATTATATATATTACATTAAAACTATACTAAAAGAATAGAAGAAAAAGTTTCATCAGAAGGTTAGCTAAGCTAAGAATAGAAATGAATGATAACAAAGGCAGCTGTCTTGGACTCTCTGTCCGAGCCAGCTGGGCTGTGATTGGCCATTCATTATAAACATCCAAAATGGGCCAATCACAGCTGCACCTGCTGCATTCCACAGCAGCAGATAACCATTGTTTACATTTTGTTCCTGAGGCCTCTCAGCTTCTCAGGAGGAAAAATCCCAAGGAAAGGATTTTTCATGAAAAGACGTCTGCGACAGGCAYCCTGCTCGCATTAAGGAGGATGGTCCCCATGGCACTTGCTGCAGATGACCCGGTGAGTGTTGGTGTGCCCTGCTGTCCCCGAGGCTGAGCAGAGCTCTCCTGCTCTGTGTGCTCTGCCTGGGTGGCTGTTGGGAACACTGGAGGCTGAGCAGAGCTCTCCCTGGCTCTGTGTGGGCTCTGGGCCTGGTGTGGTGTGGGACACTGGACGGGCTGAGCAGAGCTCTCTCCTGTGTGTCTCTGGTGTGTGGGCATGAGCTGACAGCTCTGGTTGGTCTGCCTGGTCCGTGTGTGTGTGGGGGACACCAGAGGCTGAGCAAGAGCTCTTCTTGGCTCTGCTGTGGCTCACCTGGTACCCCGGTGGGTGGGGGCGGAGGCTAAGGCTCTTGGACTTGGTGCTTTGTGGTGGGACACGGGGCTGAGCAGAGCTCTCTGGCTGCTGTGTGCTCTGCTGGTGTGTCGTGGGGACACTGGAGGCTGAGGCAGAGCTCTCCTGGCTCTGTGTGCTCTGCCCTGGGTGTGTGGCTGGGGGAGCATCTCGCTCTGTTCGTGTGTGGAACCGAGGCTGAGCAGAGCTCTCCTGGCTCTGTGTGTCTGCCTGGTGTGCAGCGCACCCCCTGCTCTGCTCAGCGCATTGCAGCCAGCCTGCCTTTCCATTCCTCAGCGCTGTGAAATCTTGACCTTGCTGCACCCAAGGGCTGGCTGCTCAAGTTCTTCCAGGATCAAGACGGCGGGGACGGACAGCTGAGCCCACCTGTGCCTCTGAGCTGAGTGGCTACCCGCTGGGGGTGCCTGCAGGGGGGTCCCCTTCTGATGGTGGTGTCCCCTGTGGGACCCTCAGCTGTCACCCAGGGCCACCCCTGGCTSCAGCAGCTGATGAGCTGCCTAATGAAGGTGAATGCTGATGGCAGGTATGGCTAGCCCTGCCACGAAGGGTGTGTTCCCAGTGTAACTCACAGCTCTGACACAGGCTCTCACTGTAATTGCTGCTTTTCCCTCTGAACTTTAATGTTCTTTGTTCCCCGGCTGCAGGAGAGCTCGGTGCCCTGGGCTCAGCCACAGGAGGGTCCTGGCTGCWGTGGAGAGCCAGGGAGGCACAGAAAGGCTCGAAAGGTTGGAAAGGACCTTAAAGCTGCTGTCATCCAACCCCCTGCCGTGGGCAGGGACACCTTCCCCTGCACCATGCTGCCACAGCCACTTCCATCAGCTCTTGGGTGCTTCCAGGGATGGAGCAGCCACAGCTTCTCTGGGCAGCTGTGCCAGGGCCTCCCCACCCTCTGAGTGAAGAAATTCCTCCTCACATCTGATCTAAATCTTTCCTCTCAGTTTAAAACCATTTCCCCTTGTCTCATCACTATCTGCCTGGMGAAGAGAAAGGTCAGGAGGGTGTAGAGGGAGAGCTACAGGCCACAGCCTTCTCTGGGACCCTGCAGTGGCTCCCTTTGGTGCAGGGCTGGATCTCTGGTGCCAGCTCTGCCCAGTGCCTGGTGTCTGTCCCTCCTGCTGCTCCTTGCCRGGAGCTGGGTGGTGGCTGTGATGTCTCCTTGCCCCTCCTGGCTCCTSGTGGCACTCCTGAGGTGTCACACTCTGCAGCAGGTCTTGCTCTAAAGGCAGCTCCTCCATCAGGGGTTGCTGTCCCTCCCCACGTGCCACCCTGGCTATCAGGGGTGACTCGTGTCTGCAGAAATACAAAATCTCCCTCCAACAGCACACCAGTCCCTGGGTTTTGTTTACATCACCTGTAAACAAGATGAACCCAGGGAACAGATGCACCTTTTACTGTTAATAGATCAAAATTATAGATGATCACAAAAGAACAGCGTACAGAARGCTTASCTGATGTAAATTATCTTTTCCTCTATTTCCTTCCATTAGRCACCAACCATTTACCCCAGGCAGAGCTCTGTGCCAGGGAAACACCAAGCTGGATGTGCAGCAGCAGGCTGGGTAAGTGCTGGGTAAGATAGCACTGCTGATGGACTGTGATGAGATGGAGTGTGAAAATCAGAGGGACTGGGAGATGGAAGATGCTACATGTCATATTAGCTCAATTTCTTATGAAAAAAAGGCAGAAAGCTGTTTCTGTCTGATTTGTGGTCTTCTGTCCAGGGCATTGCTTGCTCCAGGACAGAATTTGGCCTGCAGAGCAGTGAGGAAAGTTTGTWGCATTGGCAYRAACASCGTGTGATTCAGGAGCGAGCCCTTAAACAAGATTATTACTCATTTTACCAGGCACAGCTATCCATTATGGTTAATAAAACACTGCATAAGTGATTCTCAGCCTGATCCAAACAATATATCTTGTGGCCCAGCTGGGCTCACTTTTATGCTGAGCCTCYCAATCAGGATAGGTTGGCATCAGCAGACACTGAGAGATTGGTACCTGATGGCACAGAGAGCCCAGCTCTGCCTCTTCCTTTCCAAAGGGCTGAGTGATGCTGGACGGTTCTGCTGCCACCCCCTAGCACGTCCTTCTCTGAAGGACAGGGTCCATGCTGGCGTGGTGGCACCTTGTGCCAGGGCTCTGGGGAGAGGGCAGCTCTCCCCAGGCTGGGCACCCTGTGCAGGCTGGGCACCCCCTGCCCCAGGGCGGCTGGGTGGCCTCGAGGGACACTGCTTTGTGCTTTTGCCCTGCTGGAGCAGCAGCTGCTGCTTTGGGTGCCCACATGGGGACGTCTCATCGTGCCAGGGCAAATGAGGGAGTGCTGCCTGCTGGGCAAGGGGAGGAAGAGCAGCCTGGGCTGCGGAAGGAAGGCTTGGTCAGGGCCTTCCTTGAGGCCCAGGAACTTGTTGTGGAGGTGCAGCTGCTGCAGGGGTGGTGACACGGCTGCCTCCCCGTGCCTGTGCTGCAGGAGGCAGAGCCAGCCCCTGCCTGCAGGCTGCCCTCGTATTCAGCATCCCACCTGCTGTGCCAGGCACTGGGAACAGCTCGGGGAGTGCTGGGGCAGCAGCAGGAGCTGCTCCCTGCCAGGATGCTCTTWCCCCACAATGAGGAGCAAGGCCTTGCTCTGCAGCGTGCTGGTGGCAGGATGGGGGGCTCTGCTCCAGGCCACCCATCTGGCATCTTTTTGAGACACTGTACTCATGTTTTCCACCTTGCCAAAACAAATCCTTGCAGACTATTAATCACTGGCTTGGAACAGCATCCACCCAGGTTCAGTTGTGCTAAGATATGCCAGCCCTTGTCTGACARCGTGTAGCCATTTCAAGAGGACATAATTACAGCAATTGTTAGGCATTTTTCTAGCTTTTCCTGCCTCCTCTCCCAGGTAATGTTATGTGAGGAATCCCTTTCCCTGGCATCCTCAGCTCAAACACCTCTGCTCACCTGGCTGTGCTGCGGGGCAGGAACATCAGGCTCGCTGCAGACAGTGCAGGTGGGGAGCCACAACCTGCCAGTCTCAGTCTGATGGGTAGAAATGACCCACATGGCAYTGCTGGGGGAGAGCTGGGGCTTTGGTGGGTGCATTCTGCAGTCTCCCTGTGTCTGCAGCTGCAGGAGTGGTGGGGGATGCCAGGGAGGAGGGAAGTGCACCGGGACTGGTGCRTGGGCTGCCAGCTGCTGGGTGTGGGATGTGGGCAGGCAGCGTTGAAATGCCAAGGTCAAAACCAGGGAGGAGCCAGAGCCAGATTCCCTGATGTGGGCACCTTGGTGGGATGGAAGGAGCCAGAGCCAGATTCCCTGATGTGGGCACCTTGGTGGCATGGAGCTGGAGCCTGCTCTCAGCCCCGTGGCTGCTTCTCAGCTGCTGCTGGATCTCTGCTGCAGCTCTGGAGCCAGGACAAATGGCAGCAGCTGAGGAATGCTGCTGAAAGCCCCCGGCTGATGCTCGGTGCTGCAGCAGGAGGCTGCACATCCAGAAATGAATCCTGCCTGTTGGTGTGCTGGGAAGGAGCCTTGTGGCTCAGGGGTAAAGGCAGATGAATGCTTGGGAGTTGCCAGTGTTCTGCCAGTGGCAGGTATATGGTTTGTGCTGGAAGATGGAAGAAGTGCAGTGTCTCTGACCCCTTGCGTGGGGTCAGCAGCAGACTAAGTAGCATGCAGGAATAAAGGGGGAGAAAAGCASAAAGAGAAATGCAGAGCAAGTGATTTAGCTGTGTTCATGAGTGTTGTGAAAGATGGGCTGGGTGTCACTGGAGCGGCTGTCGGAGTTGGCTGAGCTCTCTGTGTTATCTGTGGAGCCGTTCAGACTCGAGACACTGCACTGCTCTGTTCCACTAAATCACTGTCTTTCCCCAGGTGTCTTTATTCCCCGACCTTCACAATCTGTTTGTCCATGCGGGGACCCGGAGCCTGAATTAAGATGTGCTGTTTGTAAGCAGGGCAGAGAGAGCAGAGATTGTCCCATCACCTGGGATAACCTTCACCAGCAGGCGGATCTCCTGCAGGGAGAGCTTTGGCTGCCTCTTCATCCATCCGTGCGGAGCCTGGGGCCGTCTGTTGCTCACCTGCGGGGCCAGCAGCGGCTCTGGCCTGCAGGCAGGCGGCCGAGCCTGTGTGCTGTGCGGGGCAGCTCTGCCCCGGGGGCCGCTCCTGCCCTTGTCCCTGCCCCGGGGGCCGCTCCTGCCCCTGCCCTTGTCCGGGGGCCGCTCCTGCCCTTGTCCCTGCCCCGGGAGCCGCTCCTGCCCCAGGAGCCGCTCCTGCCCCTGCCCCTGCCCCGGGAGCCGCTCCCGTTCCCGTTCTCGCTCCTGCCCCGGGGCCGCTCCCGTTCCTGCCCCTGCCCTGGTCCCTGCCCCGGGGGCCGCTCCTGTCTCGCCTCCTGCCCGTGCCAATGGCACACATCCCAGCCTCCCTGAGCTTCGTCTTCTGCCCTCCCTSCTCTCTCCTCCTCGCTTTTAATCTTTGCTCAACTCGTTGTGCAGGCGAGCGCAGGGCAGTTAGCGCGCCGTGATGTGTGTTTGGGGCCCGGGCTGGAAATACGGCTCATTACCTGGAGTGGGGAATATTAAGCACTTCTCTCTGTTGGCCATTTGATCACAAGGTTATCCTGTTTGATGGTTTTATACCCTGGAATTGATTGCATGGGAAATATTTAGGCGGCATGGCTGGAATGTGTGTCTCCCCACAGGCTGCCAGGTGCAGGTGAGCTACTGCACTGTGGGGAGCCACTCAGGGGGTGATCAGCGGCCCCCTCCAGGCCTTCAGGCCATCTTTTCTTGCAGGATATGGGATTGAATSAAGCAAGCTGCAGTTTTATGTGTGATCCTGCAGCAGCCAGCGGGACACAGCCCAGTGAGGTGGGGGAAAGGAAAGGCTGTATCACTTCCTGCAGCCCCCTGAACCATGCAGCATTCTTTGCTTCGTGTCTCAGGRCCAGGGAGACCTCAGAGCCCCTTGCAGTACCTAAAGGGGCTGCAGGAGAGCTGCAGAGGGATTTGAACAAGGGCATGGAATGACAGAGCAAGGGGAAATGGCTTCACACTGGCAGAGGATAGATTTAGGTTAGATATTAGAAAGAAATTCTTCCCTGTGAGAGTGGGCAGGCCCTGGCACAGGGTGCCCAGAGAAGCCATGGATACCCCATGTCTGTGAGTGTTCAAGGACAGCTTGGACAGGGCTTGGAGCAGCCTGGGATGGTGGAAGGTGTCCCTGGCTGTGAGAAGGTTTGGAACTAGAAGATCRTTCAGGTCCCTTCCAAGCCACACSGTTCTGTGATGCTGGCTGCCCTTGCCTTGCTCTTGCCCCGTGCKGGCTGGCGAGAGGCAGCTCCTGCCTGTGCTGCTTTTGTCACACAGGATGGGCCTGCCTGGCTCCTCAGGCCCCTTCAGAAAGCCCCAGCTGATGATTTCTCCCCTTTCCCCACGATGATTTCTCCCCTTTCCCCAGGATGATTTCTCCCCTTTCCCCACGCTGTGCTGCCAGGCAGGCTGTGTGAACTGGGAGTGAGTCCAGCGGGCTTCCTCTGGACTGACACCAGTGTTGGAGCAGAGAATTAGCCCTGCACCTGTCACTTTTATACTATAGGCTTTAAATCTGATTATGGCTGCCTGTCTGGCTCTGCATTATGTGCTTCATGATTATTCAGCATTATGTAATCTTTGATA
Organism: Sporophila hypoxantha; assembly: GCA_002167245.1. Taxonomy (NCBI): domain Eukaryota; kingdom Metazoa; phylum Chordata; class Aves; order Passeriformes; family Thraupidae; genus Sporophila; species Sporophila hypoxantha. The sequence continues at coordinate 54,317 of NDFG01000471.1, forward strand.
AAAGATGCTGCATCAGTAYAAGTGAATTAAACTATTGAGTGATAGGAGTTTATCGAATTCCTCAGAGTGATGTTGTCCTCTCTTTGGCACCTTAACCTCTTCAGTGCAAGGAGTGTGCCAGACTGTGCCCTTGCTAACAGCCAGGAAACCCTGCTGACTTGGGTGGAATTGCAGGAGTACAAATAAAGTTAGATTTCAGCTTAGAAAGACAGTTTTTTATGGTCTAAAGACTCAATATTTTACAGCAGCAATCTCTTATCTGCATTATGTGCAAACTGCTAACAGAGTTACACAGACAGATGTCTGCAAGTCCTGCAGATGCTCAYTAAGGTTTGGCTCASAGAGGGCTGATGGGCAGAGCTGGCCAGGATCTCCTTACTCCAAACCCTCTTGASAATGGGCACTGAATTCCCATGAGATGAAAAGAAAAAAASTCTTTAAATCTAAGCTGAATACTTTGTCTCATTTTCCAAACACCCCCCTGAATATAAAAACTTGTATTTTTCTCTGTTTAGGGCTTCTCTTTCTCTTCACACAGTAGATGTTTCATGGCTGAATGGTCTGGGGATTTTGCTCTGAGTTTTCCTATTTCTTCACTTCCTTTTTCTATGCCACAGGTTTTTTCTTTTTCTACTTCACTGTGATATTAGAAACATTTCAAGGGGAAGAAAAACCACAAACCTAAACTGTAACTCCTGACACCCGATACTTTGAAAAGCTTTCAAGTTGTGCAGAACTGGATAAGCAAAGAAAGGAAAAAATAAACCTACATCATTTATTTTACTTCACATGGTAGCTAAAAGAAAAGGTGCTGGAAAGGGGAAAAACAACTCTTCAGAACTGAGAAACTAAAAGAAAGGTTCTGAAAAATTAAAAAGATAAAGTTCGTCTTTGATGTTTAAAACAGATTTCAAATTTTCAAACTATTTTGTGCGTGCTCTCCGCAGTTCTGCAGAGCTGGGGTGTGGCTTTGCTCCCCTGGCTCCAGCAAAGGATGAGGGGGGCCTGGTGCAGGGACCTGAGGGAGCCTGGGCTGGGAGGGACGAGGGCAGGCACTGAACCCCCAGCCCAGGGGAGGCAGGGATGTGAGCAGGAGCAGATATCTCTGAGCAGGGGCTGATCCCTGCCTGTCCTTTCCCATCATCCCTGCACAAGGAATGCTTAACAAAACCCCAGTTTGAAATATACATCTTTCAGATGCTGAGATTTACTTTTTGACAGGGATGAGGGCTGGAGAGGAGTCGTCACATTAGTGCTCAAACAAAGGCTGCAAGCTGCACCACTTGCTTATAATTCAAAGCTTTCCTTATCCTYCAGGGTGGGCAGATCAGGATCTCTGCTCCGTGCTGCCCAGCCCCAGCAATGAGGTGGGTGAGAGACAGGTCTGGTGCCATCCTGCTCCTCAGCCTCCTCCTCCTGTGGCCCCTGGGCTGCAAGGCGACGATGCAGCTCCCCAGCAGCAGCAGGAGGAGGTGTTCCTACAGAATGGGCTTGCAGGGCCAGCTGCTGCAGGGCTTTGGCCGAGGGGAACACGGGGACCACCCTGTCACCACCCCCTCCCTCCCAGCCAGGCCTCCAGGCAGCGATGCTAAGGGCATCACCAGGTGCCCTGCAACAGGAGTGCTGGGCTTTGCGTGAGCTAATTGTGTTGCAAGGAGCGGAGCGAAGCTTTTAGATTTCAGAGCCAACGTGTGGCATCTTTATTAATGCGCCTACTTGAGTTCCCCGGGACGCGATGTTTTCTCCTCACCCTGGCCATCCATCTGAACTGATAATAGGACTATTAATCCATTCTGCTGACAGCACGCACAGACCTCCAGTGAGGCAGGAGATGGGGAAGAGGTGGGGCTGCAATCCATGCTTGRTCTGTTCCAAAGGGATCCCTCTGCCACGGGGAGCAGGAGCTGCAGGTGAAGGGTGGAGGGTGGGCCAAGGCCACAGGTGATGGGGGGCTGGCCAGCTGTGGCCTGGCTTCTCCTTGCTCAGCTGGAGAGCGTCCTGCAGGAAAGCACTGAGAGCTGAGATGTTCTACAGGAGGCACACCTGGAGACCCTGTGCTGCAGGGCTCATCACACTCTTCAGGTTCTACACTCAGCAACCTCCTATCAGTTATTGACCCACTTCTAACCCCCCTTTGTACCCACAGAGGTGAAATTCCTCTGATCTCAGGGCCTTTTCAGCCCTGCCTGGCCATGAGGTGACTGGCACAGCATCCCTTGTCCATGATTTCCTTTACAGCAGCAGAAATACGTATATGCAYTAAATAAAGAAATGCAGGTCTTTTATAGGAGTGATCCATAAAGAAATAGTTCAGTGGCAAAAGAGCTGGGAAATGAGGTGAATCCCTGCCCYGCTCTTGCTCCTTRGCCCAGCCCCTGCCAGTAGCTGYTCCCAGGCACCTTTATATTCACACTGATCCTGTCTGGTTTTAAATATCTCAAGCCACAGAACTTTCTCCCTCCAGGGAACCACATCACTGTCTCATAATTTTCGCTGTCAGCAGAGGGGATTTTTTCCCCTGTGACATTCAACCTAAATGCTCCATTTCTTCATTTCCTGTCATCCCTTCTGGTGATGCCCCTTGTACTCTATTAAATAATTCCTCCCCTCCCTCTCTATTTACTCCAACCAGATCTGTAAGGCTCTTAGTTTGTCTCCCCACGGACAGCTCTTAACCAAGCAATATATATATTTAAGCCTTTTAATCTTCTTTCAGAAATCGGTCTCTCCGTGCCTTTGATCATTTGTGTGGCTTCCCTGTGAGCCGCGGCCAGCCCGTCCGTGCCGCGGGAGCGGCGCTGGGGCTGCGGCCGCACCTGAGCCCCGCAGCGCCGCCGCCGCCCCGGCCCTGCTGCCCTCGGGCACAGCCGCGTCCCCCTGCTGACCCCCGGCCCCAGGCTTTTCTCTGCGGCGTCGCTCTGCATCGTGGCTTGGCTTGGCTTGGCTTGGCTCGGCTCGGCTCAGCTTCGCTGCCTGCCCTGCTGTCGCTCCGATTCGCCTTTGCGTCCCAGCCGCGCCCGCTCACATCTGTGCACGGCACAGCTCCTCTCGCTGCTTCCTGCCCGTGTTTCTAATCTCGCTAGGCCKTTTTTGTGTTAATTTTCTATGCTTGCTGGAGCTCACAGCACCTCCCAGTATAGCATCATCTGCCAAATTCATTAATGTGTAGTTTACTCCCTCTTTCCAGGTCATTAATGAGGGTATTAAATGAGAGCAGCCCTAACCTAGATCCCTGCAGTACCCCATAAACACCTCCCCCTGCTTCTAATTACCCTTTGTTTATGATCCCTCAGCCAGGTTTTCAACCCGCATGGCACAGTTCAAGTCATCCGAATTAATTTTTTCATGCAAGACTTCGACAGGGCCTTGCCCCCTCGCGCCATCCGCACCTGCCCCCGCTCCGTGTCCCACTGTCACTCCCCCGTGGGTCACAGTGACCCTCGCTGCTGCTTTCCGGACAGGAGAGGGAACACCTGGCCAAGGCTTTTTCCTCTGCCGGCTTTTGTCCCTCTGCTGCAGGACACGGCAGCGGAAATGGAGGCGCCCTGCGTCCCTCCGGTGTCCTGCGGGGAGCAGCGGGCTCCCCTCGGCTGTCCCCGGGCGCTGTGTCCCTCCCTGGACGGCGGCACCCCATGGGGSGCTGTCCCGGGGGATGGAGTCAAAGGGCGGATGCTGTCCGGGACAGGGTCTCACCGGAGAGGTGGTGGGCGTCCCCGGACAGATGTTGTCACTCGGGATGGGATCGCGGGGACGGTGTCTCTGAACGGGTGCTGTCCCAGGGACGGTGACCGCGCATGGAGGCTGTCCCCGGCGGCAGGCGGTGTCCCGGTCAYCCTCTACAGACCCTTCCAGCCGGGAGGGGCCCGTGCCGCCCGAGGACCCCGCCCAGGCGGGGGGTCCCGGTGTTCCGGTGTTCCGGTGTCCCGTTCCCTCGGTGTCCCGGTGTCCCATTGTCTCGGTGTTCCGGTGTCCCGTTCCCTCGGTGTCCCGATGTCCCGTTCCCTCGGCCTCCTGTTCTCTCGGTGTCTCGGGGTRCCGTTCTCTCGGTGTCTCGGTGGCCTCCCGTTTCCTCAGCCTCCCGTTCTCTCGGTGTCTCGGTGTCTCGGGGTTCCGTTCCCTCGGTGTCTCGGTTCTCTCGGTGTCCCGGTGCCGCCCCCCGCGTGGCCGCGAGATGGCGCCCTTGTGCCTGGGAAGGCGCAGCGGGGCCCGACGGCGCGGCCGGGCCGAGCCGGGCTGGGCCGAGCCGGGCGGGGCAGGACCGGGCCGGTCCACATCGGGCCGTGCCCGCGGGGCGCGGCACCGCCCAGGTGTCGGTTCCCGATGCCAACCACCCAGTGGGACCTGTACCGCGGCAGATGCACCGGACCCCCGCCCCGCTGCCCCCCTCTCCCTTCGCCGCCTGGCCGCTGCCGACTGGCGGGCTGCGGGGCGCTTTGCCGACGGCCGCGCCGGCCCCGGCCCCGCTGTAACCCCGGGGAGGGGAACMGCGTGTTGGGAGGTTTCCGAGCCGCGAGCCGCCGGGGGTTCTCCCGGTGACACCTTCCCCCGGCCCCGTACAGAGCCCTCGGGACCCTACGGACGGCGCGGAGACGGGAGGTAAGGCACGGGCACACGCACCCGGGAACGATTTATTTCATCGTTAGGAGGACTCGGTACCGCGGTGGTTTCTCCAGGGAACAGCACGGTGCAGCGAGCGCTGCGGGGCTGGAGCCTCCCGGGGGCGTTGGGCGGTCCCGGGCCCATCGCCGGCTCCCGGCAACACTGCCCGGTGGGGCGGGGTCCTCCTGCCCCGGAGGGWTGAGTCTTTACTGAACGGACTTGGGGCGCTCCGCGGGACCCGGTGGTCCCCACGCTGCCCGCGGCGATCCGCCACCGCCCAGTGCGCACTGGCTAAAGAAGTAACCGCCGGTGACCGCGGCCGCGGAGCCGAAACACCGCTGCGTCCGCAGCTCCCGGGCAGCGGGACGGTCTCAGCAGGGCAAGGACAGCAGGGACAACGGGCTCCGGCTTGGGCAGCGGCTCCGTCCGGTCCCGTTCGGCTCCGCGCGGCTCCGTGCCCGCTCCGCGCCCGCCCCGCTCCCGTCGCGCTCGCCGGCCCCGCCGCCGGCCGCCGCCCAACGGAGCGCGCTCCCATTGCGTGGCGCGGCGCGCCGTGCCCCCTGCCGACCGGTGCCGCTATTTTGAGGTCCCTTCAGCAACACGGGCACCTGCGAAGGCCGGCCGCCGAGCGCATTGGCTGCGGGCGGGCGCTGCCCGCCCCCGCGCCGCCCGCCCCCGCGCCGCCCGCCGGCGCTCCGGACTGCGGGCAGTGGCGTGCGCCGCCGCAGCGAGCGCCGGCGGGAGCGGGGCTCGGCTGGCTCGGCACTGCACTGCACGGCTCGGCTCGGCTCGGCTCGGCTCCTCGCTCCGGTACCGCTCGGCTCAGCACCCCGCTTCTGCGCCCGCACCCGCTCGCCATGCCCGGCCATTCCGCGGCGCCGCCGGCACGGAGCGCCTGAGCGGACGGCGTTGGCGTGTGCGCGGGGAACCGCGGCTCCGGTGCCCGCAGCCGCCCGCCCGCCGCCGGGGCAGCCCGGCGGGCGCTGCCCGCATGAGCGCGGCGGGCCGCTGAGGCGCGCGGCCGGCGGCCGTCGGGGCGCGGCGCGGCGGGCGGAGCGGCGGCGCGGCCATGGGGGCTCTCCCGGCGCTGCTGGGGGCCGCCTTGCTGTGGGCCGGCGCCGGGGCCCTCGTCAACCTCAAGTACTCGGTGGAGGAGGAGCAGCGGGCCGGCACGGTGATCGCCAACGTCGCCAAGGACGCCCGGGACGCCGGTTTCGTGCTGGACCCCCGGCAGCCCGCCGCCTTCCGGGTGGTCTCCAACTCGGCCCCCCACTTGGTGGACATCAGCCCCGGGTCCGGGCTGCTGGTGACCAAGCAGAAGATCGACAGGGACCTGTTATGCCGACAGAGCCCCAAGTGTGTCATCTCGCTGGAGGTGATGTCCAGCTCCATGGAGATCTGCGTGATCAAGCTGGAGATCAAGGACCTTAACGACAATGCACCCAGCTTCCCCACGGACCAAATCGAGCTGGAGATCTCGGAGACGGCCAGCCCTGGCACCCGGGTGCCACTGGAGAGTGCCTATGACCCGGACTCGGGCAGCTTTGGGGTGCAGAGCTATGAGATCACCCCCAATGACCTCTTTGGGCTGGAGACCAAGACGCGGGGTGATGGGTCTCGTTTTGCTGAGCTGGTGGTGGAGAAGAGCCTGGACCGTGAGACCCAGTCCCACTACAGCTATGTGATCACGGCGCTGGATGGTGGTGACCCGCCCAACTTTGGCACAGTGGAGCTCAGCATCCGCGTCATCGACTCCAACGACAACAACCCGCTCTTCGAGGAGCCAGCCTACACCGTCAGRGTGCCTGAAAATGCCCCGCCGGGGACGCCGGTCATCCGCCTCAACGCCTCCGACCCGGACGAGGGCACCAACGGCCAGGTCCTCTACTCTTTCCACAGCTACGTCTCTGAGCGGGCCCGGGAGCTCTTCCAGATCGACCCCCAGAGCGGCCTCATCACGGTGAGCGGTGCCATRGACTACGAGGAGGGCCACGTCTATGAGCTGGACGTGCAGGCCAAGGACTTGGGGCCTAACTCCATCCCTGCCCATTGCAAAGTGACCATCAGCGTCCAGGATGCCAACGACAACCCGCCCCTCATCAACCTGCTGTCTGTCAACAGCGAGCTGGTGGAGGTGAGCGAGAACGCCCCGCCGGGGTACGTCATCGCCCTGGTYCGCGTCTCGGACCGCGACTCCGGGGCCAACGGGCGCGTGCAGTGCAAGCTCCTGGGCAACGTGCCTTTCCGGCTCCAGGAGTACGAGAGCTTCTCCACCATCCTGGTGGATGGGCGGCTGGACCGCGAGCAGAGGGACCAGTACAACCTCACCATCCAGGCCAGGGATAATGGCATCCCGTCCCTGCAGGCCACCAAGTCCTTCACCGTCAAGATCACCGATGAGAATGACAACCATCCCCACTTCTCCAAGCCCTATTACCAAGTCATCGTGCAGGAGAACAACACCCCAGGGGCCTACCTGCTCTCGGTGTCGGCCAGAGACCCTGACCTGGGCCTCAATGGCAGCGTGTCCTACCAYATCGTGCCCTCCCAAGTTAGGGACATGCCTGTTTTCACCTATGTCTCCATCAACCCCAACTCTGGAGATATCTATGCTTTGAGGTCCTTCAATCATGAGCAGACCAAGGCCTTTGAGTTCAAGGTCTTGGCAAAAGACGGGGGTAATCCCTCTCTGCAGAGCAATGCCACCGTCAGGGTGATCGTCCTGGACGTCAATGACAACACGCCCGTGATCACGGCCCCGCCGCTGGTCAACGGGACGGCGGAGGTGTACATCCCCAGGAACGCGGGGGTTGGCTACTTGGTCACCGTGGTCAAGGCAGATGACTATGATGAGGGTGAAAATGGCAGACTTTCCTACGAAATGGTGGAAGGAGACAGAGGATTTTTTGAGATCGACCAGGTCAATGGAGAGATAAGGACCACCAGAGCCTTTGGGGAGAATGCCAAAACAGCCTATGAGCTCATCGTGGTGGCTCATGACCATGGGAAAACATCTCTCTCGGCTTCTGCCTTGATTTTGATATACCTGTCTCCAGCATTGGATGCCCAGGAGTCCATAGGATCTGTTAACCTCTCCTTGATTTTCATTATTGCCCTGGGGTCTATTGCAGCCATTCTTTTTGTCACCATGATCTTTGTGGCAGTCAAGTGCAAAAGGGATAACAAGGAAATCAGGACCTACAACTGCAGGTAAAGATACCTTTGTTTATGTGCACCTGCMGGTCTGCTTTGATTTTTGCCATCGCGGTTACTTTTGCATTTGCTGCTGTATACTCGGGGGCGGTGACGAGGGGTGGATTTGCCTTAGGAACAAAACTGAGGTTCCTATCCCTGCAGGAAAATTTCTTGCAAAGCTTTAAGAAATCGCTCTCTGCGAGGAGAGCGCAGGGTAACGAATCGACTTAATTGTGCGGCTCGACAATCTGTTGCAGCATCGCCGATTCTCCGTGCTCCATCACAGGCAGCGGGCAGAGCGGTTTTTCGGGATTTTCCAGGGGCACGGCTGGTTCCCGGCGGGGCTGCCGAGGGGGGAGAGCCCCCGGCCCCGCAGCATCCCCGCAGCAGCSGCTGCCAGCGGCATCCCCGAGCCTCGGTGGGCGCTCAAAGGAGCTATTGTGTGCCCGCTGCGGCTCCGGGCCGCGGCACGGCACGGCGAGCAGCCCAGAGCGGCTCCGGCACCGGGCAGGGCTGCCGGGCACGGCTCCGGGGCATTTTTGTGTCGCCGTGCCCCGGCTGGGCCGGCGCTCCTTGGTCCGAAATGCCGGAGGGGAGGTCAGCCCCGCGCCCGGAGCCGCTGAAAGGCTGAGCGGGGAAATCCAGTCCCCTGAATATGTAACAGCCTGGCGATTATTGTCTCTCTTTTACTATTCTCTGTGTTACACAAGTTAGGAGACAAATGCTAACCACACATGAATATCAATCAGATGCCATAAAAGAGCAGCTGCAATGCCTCATAAATGGTTTAATCCTGTTACTAGTGAAATAGCCATGACTTCTCCATTCCTTCGGCACCGAGTCGTTTCAGAGAGGAGGGATGGAAATTAATTTTGCTCTACCTTGGAAACGCACGCTCGCCCCTGGCAATTCGGCGGCGCGGGGGGATGTGCGGTCTTTAAAGTTTTATTTACGCAGAAATAATGCCGGAGAGTCGGGGCATTGTACCCCGTTTTCACAGCGTAAAGTGCGTATATAAGCCTTTTTGCTCGATGGGGGAAAAATCATCTGCAAATAAAGGTCGGTCTGTGCTGTATTATGGGATGTCTAGCTTCGAGTGAAGGCTCACAGACCAGATTTCTTGCCAGCTCGGCCCGTTAAAAGGGGATGGGACCTGAATGGATAAAAATCATGTTGTGGTGGTGCCCCTAACAGCTACCCACATACGTATAAGCCCCGGGTTTACTGTGACGGCTTGGSGATTAATGAAGTGCGGTTTAATTAAATAATTGGTCAATGGAGAAAGGACAGAAAAATGAATGCCTGCAGGAAATAATTGSGCTCTCGCATTGCCAAACTTAAACATTTAGGTAAACAAAACAATTAAAGCTTCATCAGGCATTGTCAGACGAGTCAGCAGCATARAGGCTGTTGGCACAACAGCAATCCCTGCCTTCCTGTGATTTATCTGCGCGCTCGGGGTGCTGGGGCTGCGGTCGGTGTGTGTCTGAGCAGGAGCCGGCTGCAGAGCTGGGCAGGCACCGGGCAGGCACCGGGCAGGCACCGGGCAGGCACCGGGCAGGCTCGGCGGCCGTGGGGCACCCTCTCCCCACGCCTCCCGGCTTTGCGGTGCCTTGTGTGAGAGATTCTTCACTAGAGCTGCTGGAGACTCTTCGAATGACGTGTTAATTTATGAGGCACGTATGAGGGCTGTTCGACTTAGTGGCATTTTCATGCTCAGGCAATTAGCTTTCTGGAACAAGAATATTTGTCCAAGATTTGCCTTTCCAGATAAACTGTATTATTTATTCATCCAGTTATTTCTGTTGCAGCTATTGGATTTTTTTTTTAAATGCTGTTATCATAACAAGAAGAGGAGCAAAATCCTGACTTTCAGCTGTGCATTTCTGACTGTGCATGGCATTTGATGTGCTTTCCTAGGAAATACCGAGTTGCCCAGTGCTGTGCATGTACAAATTAATGGCAGGGACTGTTGTGGTGCTCGCTGTGGGAAGATGAGCCACAGCCACTCTGAGCCAAGCAGACTCAACTAATGCAAGGTGCAAATAATTTGTCATTATTTGCTTGGGTGTTGTTTTGCAGTAACTTTTTTCCTCTGGTGTTTTGCAGAAGGCAAACAAGGCAGTTCATCAGTTGATTCTTTTGGCAGGTGGGAAGCGAAGAGGGAAGGAAAGGCAGAGAAAAACAAGCTTGCAGTGAAATAAAAAGGTCAAAAAGGATKATTTTTCTTTGCAAAACACACGGTTGTTGTTCTCAGATTTTGAGAAGGTGAAAGCATTTCCCAGCAGAAGGGGATGTGCATGTCAGTGTGAGGCAGGAATGGAATTCAATTGGAGAAAAGATCAGGTATGATCAGGAGACAGTCAAAACACCAACAATTTAGATAAAGCATTAATAAACAAACAGCCTTTGGAGTGTGAGAGAATTGAGCTTGCCAGCTAGGACTGCTTCTGGGTCTGCTTTATTTACTGCTATGGAAAACAAACTGGGGAAAAAATCCGCTATTTGTTTTGAATTTTCATTATGGGAACCAAATTAAATCACTTCTAAAATCCTTATTWTGCATGGAAATGAATGCAGGAACCCTTTTCAGTTCATGGATTTTAACATCCCCATTTTTCTGTTCTGCAGACTGGACTTTACTTCTAGTAACTAAATATCAGCAATTACATAGACTAGGTCAAAACAGGAGCATTCTCCCTTCCCATTTTTTTTACATGTTTGACCTGAAAACGTTATACATATGAAAATAAGGTAAACACCATGGCGTGCCACCAGCCCCAAACCATGAGCAACGTGCATGACTAAGAAGCTACAGGGAGATGGGGGCCAAGCCCTRTGGGTTCTGCGTGGGAGTTTAGTGGGGCAGGGTTTAGGGTGCTCTCAGCTTCTCATTTCCCCTCTGTCCCCCAGGATCGCCGAGTACTCCTACGGGCATCAGAAGAAATCCAGCAAGAAGAAGAAGATCAGCAAGAACGACATCCGCCTGGTGCCGCGGGACGTGGAGGAGACGGACAAAATGAACGTGGTCAGCTGCTCCTCCCTCACCTCCTCCCTCAACTACTTCGACTACCACCAGCAGACCCTGCCGCTGGGCTGCCGCCGCTCCGAGAGCACCTTCCTCAACGTGGAGAGCCAGAACAGCCGCAACGCGGGCTCCAACCACATCTACCACCACACCTTCACGGGGCAGAGCCCCCAGCAGCCCGACCTCATCATCAACGGCATGCCGCTGCCCGAGGTTGAGATGCGGCCAGGGGCCTGTCCCCGTCCAGCAGGGGCTGATGCCTGAGCTGTGCCCAGGGCGGTCAGCCAGGGGCTGGTGCTGAAGCTGTGCCCAGTGGTGGGTTTGAGCTGAGCTGTGCCCGGGGTTGTGGTTTGTGCTGAACTGTGCACCGGGGTCAGCAGGGGCTTTGGTTGCTGAAGCTGTGCCCGGGCGTCAGCAGGCGGCTGCGTTGCTGAGCTGTGCCAGGGTCAGCAGGGGCTTGGTGCTGAGCTGTGGCCCGGGTGGGTTTGTGCTGAACTGTGCCCGGGGTCCAGCAGGGCTTGGTGCTGAGCTGTTTGCCCGGGGCTCAGGGCAGGGGCGGGCTGGTGCTGAGCTCTGTGCCCAGGTCAGGCAGGCTATGTGGGGCTGAGCTGTGCCCCCGGGGTGGTTTGTCTGGCTGGGAGGGGCTGTGCCCGGGGTCCAGGCAAGGGGGGCTGGTGCTGAGCTGTGCCCAGGGTGGGTTTGAGCTGAAAACGTGTGCCCGGGTTGGCGTTTGAGCTGAGCTGGTGCCCGGGCGTCAGCAAGGGAAGTCTTGAAAGCTTGAGCTTGGCCCAATTGGGGTTTGGGGTTTTGTTGGGCTGAAAGCTGTCCAGGTGGGTTTGCTGAGCTGTTGCCCAGGGTGGGTTTGTGCTGAGGCTGTTTTGCCCGGGGTCAGGCAGGAGTTGTGTGCTGGAAGCTTGTTGCCCCCAGGGTCTGGACAGTGCCCAGTGCGCCAAAAAACGTGCTTCTTGGCGTTTTGCCAGTGCTGCCAAAACTGGGTTTGTTGGTGCCAGCGCTGCCAAAAATCGGGCACTGCTGGCTTCTGTGTGCTGCACAGGGGCAGGCTTTGGTGGTTTCTGGTGTGATGCGGCAGAAGCAGTCCTTTTGGTGGTTTCTGTGTGCCTGGCAGAAAGCAGGAGTCTTGGTGATTTCTGTGTGCTGGGCAGAGCAGGCTTTGGTGACTTTTGTTGTTGGCTTGCACAGAGCACACTGCTGTGATTTCTGTTGTGCTGGAAAACAGGCAAAGCTTGGGGTGGGGTTTCTGATGTGTTCTGGAAGCACACTTCCATTGTCTCTGTGTGTGCACAGAGCACCACTTGCTGTTGGTTTTTCTGTGTGTTGCACAGAGCCACCACTCCAGTTGTTTCTGTGTGTTGCACAGAGCACACTGCCTGTGGTTCTGTGTGTTGCACAGAGCACACTCCAGTTGTTTCTGTGTGTTGCACACCCCAGGGCGAGGCAGTGATGGAGGATGGGCAGGGGGAGCAGCCAGCACTCTCTGTGGGTTCTGGGGCAGCCCTGGCGTGTGGCCATGGGTGGATGTTTCATGCCCAGACACTGCAGAGAGCCCCAGAGGTGCCCAGGTGGGAAGGGCCKGGCCAGGCTGTCTCACATGCCCGGCATCCTGGAGGTGGCTGCTTGGCAGGAGCGCTCTGTGTGGCGATGCTCAGGGCAGGAGACACTCCTTCACAGGGGTTTTTTGGAAGGCTGTTGGAAGCAGTGTTGGTGGCTGTTCCTCTGGGGGCTGCTGGCCCTGCTGGGGGTGCAGYCTGTGCGGGATGTCCCATTGTGACKCTGGGCACACCTGGCCCAGTGCTGCCCCTGCACTCTGCAGGCCCCTGGCTGCCATGGGAGGGATGTGTGGCACCTGCCTAAGGCAGGGAAAGGGGCTGCTCTGATCCACACCATCCTCATCAGTTTCTTCTAATTCTTTGGCTTTCCTGTACATCACAGGCATCATTTAATGTTGCTTGTTTGTCTCTCTTTGAATTATTGTTTGGTTTTAAGCAAAACAATCAAAGGTTTGTCATGTTTCCTGCTTTGAACAGAATAACAAAGCTGAAAAAGCAGCTGAAATATTTATGGCTCACTCTGTTTTGTGTTCAGTGTGCTGGTGTAAATGCAAAATGCTGTTGCTGAAGGCAGTGGAGCTGCTTCAGATTCATCCTGGAGCTGCAGAGAGCCAGGCCCAGTGCTCTGCAGGGCTGCTGGAGAGGGCTGGTGCTGGGGGCCTGCTRCTGCTGTGGTGGTATTGGCAGAAGGCTCTCTGAACCTGGGGTTTGACACTTCCACTGAGGCAGAACCAGCTCTGAGAGGTCGTGTACCAGTGTTGGCCCACACGAGTGACCACTGCTGTTGTGGGCAGTGGTCCCTGAGGAATTCCTGTCTTCCTGGAGCAGGGTCTTCTGGAGAGGATTCTGCAGTGCACCTCTGGCTGGTGCCTTGCTCTGGGCACTGGAGCAGTGGAGCATCCTGTCAGCCTGTGATTCACTGCCACCACTCACAAACCCATCACGGGCTGGCATTCTCCAGGAGTGCARGCTGGCACTGGGCAGTCTCAGGTGCCAGGAAGGATGGAAGGACCATCAGGACCCTCACAACTCAGCTGATAAAGTTAGCAGGCAGCTGCATGCAGAAGACACTGCTGCCTGAGCTTCTCTGTGATGCAACAGCTGGGCTGGGGTCTCATGGAGTGTGCCCTCCAGAGATGTCCCTGCCTTGTTCACCCTCTTGTGAGGGACACGGGATGCTTGTTTCTCCCTGTGGCTCCAGCTCGCCCCATCTTCCCGTCACTTGTGCAGGTGAGATGRGCTGTGGAGAGCTGGTAGCTTGCCTGGAGAAAGAAGTCTGTCCCTTGCAATGAGTGGCTGGAGTGTCAGTGGAACAGCAGCCCTGGAGCTGGCCGAGGGCAGCAGGCAGCTCACCAGTCCTGCCAAGGCTCTGGTGGGAGAGAAACACGTCCTGGCAGGGTCTGCTCCCCCTCTGGAGGTGCTTCTGGACAAAAGGGCAGGATCAGGGTACAGGGTGGAGKAATCCCAATGGGAAGCTGTTTGGAAGTTTAGTTCAGGGTGGGAATGTTGATGTTTTTTGGCAGAACCCCGGTGTTATGCTTCCAGCTGTTGCAGGCGCAGCTATCTTGCTGGTGGTGTGCGTTCTGTTGGCTTCTAAACCTCCCGGTGACCCCTGAGAGTGAGGTGGCTCGTTGGTGCTAGTGCCAGCCCTGTCCTGGCCCTCGGGGTGCCACAGACACTCCCCAGCAGCTGTTCCCATGGAGGAGCAGGGCACCCTGAGCCCTGCAGCTGTCCCAGCCGGAGCAGCGCTGTGCSTGGGGCTGTGGCTGTGCAGGGTGCTATTGGCACACCTCCGGGGGCTGGGGCTGTAACAAACACACTCCCTGCCCAGAGTTRACAGAGCCAGAGCTTTCCCTGCAGGGGTGCTTTGTCTGGGCTGGTTTGAATGGCTCCCAGCAATGAAGCTGCTGTTTCCCCYGGGAGGCTCTGTGAGGTGTCAGCATCGGGGAGACATCACTGCTGCTCCACCTAGGAGTGACTTTGCCTGGTGGGAAGGCAAAGCATGGGTTGAGAACAGATAAAACACGAGGTAGATGTGTCTGTGGCAGTGTCACTTGGCATYTGGTGGCTGTGGCTGAGGGTAAGCTAMTGCCTCTGCAGGCACGTGCTGCCCRGGCAGCGGTGGCTCTGTGATGTGGCTGCTCCTTAACGTGAGCCTCATTTATTGTAACAGTCAGGAGCCTTGAAATAAAAGTCCCCAAGGATGGCTTGTTTGTGGAGCTTCAGGAAATGTTTCTTCTAGTGCGGTGGCAGGTCTRGGGGCTGGGAATAATTGGGTTTGTTGGTGCTTCTCATCTTTCCCTGGTGATCTGGAAAGGATTAAAGAGTGCTGTCTGAGGGGCTGCAGCCCCGCTCTGAGGATGCAACAGAAGTTTGAGCCCACCTTTATAAAGCCTTTCCCTTTGGCTGGGGCTGGGCTTGGCTGTCAGCTCTGCTTGTGCCAGGGTATGGCTGCCAAGGGAGCAAGGGGGGGATATCCTGGGGTGCTCTGGCCCTGCTGGGGGTCAGTGGGTGCCAGGGTGCCAGGGAGCCACTCGGGGCACTGCCCACAGCCCCCCAGCACCTGTGGCTGTAGGCAGCCATGGCAGGGAGCYTTTGGGAGCAGCTCTGGTGATCCTGGCTGACAGCAGGAGCCTTGGCCCCTGTTAGTTCAGACTTGTCTTGCAGCAGGGACAGTGGGACATGTTGGAGCTGCAAGGGCATTGCTGCTCAGGGGCTTTGCTGCTGCTGAGAACTCTTTTTCATCGTCCTGGAGCTGGAGGAGAAGTCAGCTTTGAAACCAAAAGGGCTTGTTGTCAGGTTTTGCATGTATGTTGCTGGGAGTTGTACCAGGAGATTAAAAATCAAAATTAATAGGAGCCATTAGGCGGCTTCCTTGATAAAAATGCGTGTTGCATTGGGGTGGAGTGGAAATTGGTCTGAATGCTGAGCCTTTTAGGATCCAGGGCACATGGCCTGCATGTAGAGCAGCCACCCTTGGGTAGCCCTTACATGCCTGCATCTCGACTTGTTGGTTTAAAAGCAAACAGTGTGTGTGTGATGGCTGTATCTGTTACATCCCACATTTGCACTGCTTTGGGAGATGGTGTTCGTTTGCTGCTCCAGGATGGGAAACCGACCATAGGAGACATCGCGCCGTCGAAAGCGTCGACTCTGTGACGCCAGCGGGCTGGCAAAGACGTGGCAGAGGACTCTGCGCAGCCAGAGCCAGGGGTATAAACCTAGTTTGACATGCCGAGAGAGAGAAGCCCTCTGAGTAGAGCTGCGTGTCCTGGAGCGAAACTGGCAGGGAGTTCTGGATGTCTCTGTGGGATGGCTCTGGGATGGCTCTGTGGCGATTGCTCTGTGGGATGGCTCTGGGATGGGGCTTCTGTGGGATGGCTCTTCTGGGATGGCTGTGGGATGGCTTCCTGGATGGCTCTGGCGATGGCTCTTTGTGGGATTAGTTACTTGTGGGTTGGCTCTTGTAAGAGGTGCTCTGTGGGGATGGCTCTGGGATGGCTCTGGGATGGCTCTGTGAGATGGCTCTGTGGGATGGCTCTCTTGGCTGACTCTCTGGGATGCCTCTCTGGGATGGCTCAGTGGCGGCAGCGCTGGGAGGGCAGTGGCAGCCCTGACATTGCTCTGTGAGATGGCTCTGTGGAATGGCTGTGGGATGTCTGTGGGATGTCTCTGTGAGATGGCTCTGTGGAATGGCTCTGGGATGTCTCTGTGAGATGGCTCTGGGATGGCTCTGTGGGATGGCTCTGTGGGATGTCTCTGTGAGATGGCTCTGTGGGATGTCTCTGGGATGGCTCTGTGAGATGTCTCTGGGATGTCTCTGTGAGATGGCTGTGGGATGGCTCTGTGAGATGCCTCCCTGGGATGGCTCAGTGGCGGCAGCGTTGGGAGGGCAGTGGCAGCCCTGACCTTGCTCTGTGGGATGTCTCTGTGAGATGGCTCTGGGATGCCTCTCTGGGATGGCTCAGTGGCGATAGCGCTGGGAGGGCAGTGGCAGCCCTGACGTTGCTCTGTGAGCAGAGCGTGGGTCAGGCGTGGTCCTGCTCTGGTGCTGCTTTGGTCGGCCACTGGAGGAGAAGGTCAGGATGGAGCAGCCTCTGAGCCAACAGGACCCACACCCCAACAGCTCCCKGAGCTGTGGCCATCCTGAGCTGATGGCCAGCATCAGTAAGATGGGGAATTACTGGTTTTAGTGGTAATCCCGGTCTAATCCCCCAACCTTGATACACTCCCACATAATCCTCACTCACACTGATTTAGCTGGGGCTCCTCGTGGCTGCAGGGATTATTTGAGGGAGCAACAGTTGCAGGATAAGGCCCCGTTGGTTTCASATCTGCTTTGTACTACCTGGAAAGCGTTCTGCTCACTGTGGGAAATGGTTTTCTGAGCACAATAGAGCAATTTTCGTTTCAGGCAGCACCGGCAGCTTTTGCTCTGGCTATCTGGCGGTGTTAACTAAAGCACATTTCTACAACACACAAAGATTTTTGTTTTGTAAGAAATGAAATCAGCGTGGCTGTTTCTCTTTCTCTGTCATTTCTCTACTTGTCAATTCTTTCTTCCCCTCCAGCTTATCCTCCTCTTCTCCGCTAGCCTTAAAAAGCCCCCAAAGTGTCTGTTATAATCACATTTTGTGTGTTACAACCAGAATGAATGTACTCACTTTAATATGCTGGGTTTGAGGAAATCAGTTTCTGTCTGGTATAACAGACAATTTGTTATAAACCATGCCATTTAGAAGTGAAGGGCTTCGCTTTAGTGCGGCGCTGGGGAAACGTCATGATATATAATTGGAAGGGATTTGGCTTGCTTCTGAGTAATGCTGTGTATAGAGCAGGGAAAAAGGGGAAAAAAGGAGATGATTTCCAACCCCGAGAAAGTTTTGTGTTGAGGCAGGCTGGGCTGATGAGATGAGGCTTATTTTCAGGAGCCATAATAATTAAAGCATTATCAGGGATGATGTTCCACTCGTGGGAAGGCTGGCTTCCCAGGCAGCGCTGCCAGTCTTGTTTTCTCCTTGGGAGGTCACTGTAACTCAGCACTTTTTTGTGCCTGCCACTGATGCACGGTGCTGGGGAAGGCAGGTCAGGCTCTGCTCTGCTCTGCCCCCCCGAGCCCCAGCAGCCCTGCCTGGAGCCAGCCCAGCCTCAGACAGGAGTGATGCTCTCAGCTTTAGCCGTGCACTGCTTGTCCCCTCCCTGGGGACAGCTCCTGGTCCTGCCTGGGCACCCAGCACCACTCTGCATTGCCAGGGATGGTGGGACCCCCAGCCTCCCTGTGTGGGCCCCCAGCCCCACTCTGCATTGCCAGGGATGGTGGCACCCCCAACCTCCCTGTGTGCTGCCCCTGCTGGCCCCAAAGCCCAGCAGATCTCTCAGTTTAACTGCTCCCAGAGTGGTTTGTGTATCGCTGTAGGTTCCCTGACCCCTCTGGGTGTCAGAGGCTGACATTATGGAAATCAGCAGCTCTTTATTCCYCTCTGAGGTCAGCCTAACCAAATTATACAGCTCTTAATGCAATCGCTCCAAGCTGTTGTATGGAGAAATTCCCTTCAGTACCTTGCAACAGAGATAAACACAGCAGCTCCCATTTGTGTTTAACCACGCCACGCTCCCTGGGTTTTGGGCAAGCCCTTAGTTCAACACTCTTTGGCTTTCCCTAAGATCATCACATCATTTAGGTTGGAAAGATTGAGTTCAGCTAAGAGCTGAACATTGCCATGTTCCCCAGTAAATAACACGTTTTGTGTTGGTGATGTGGGGCTGCCAGCCCATCCTYMCAGCTCCTGGGGCTTTCCAGGGGTTTTCTGGCCTGTGGTYGGGTCCTGGTTGGGAGGGACCAAAGGGGTTTGCTCCAAGGGTCCGTGCAGGATTAGGGCTGGTGCTGCAGTAGCTGCTTGTGTTTAACAGCAAGACCTGAGTGCTCCCATGAATACGATCATATTGTTATATATTACATACTGTATGTTGTATCTTTGTGATATCCTGTATAGAATCACAGAATGATTTAGCTCGAGGATTTAAAATCATGAGGTTGAGACAGTAACCTAACACTGCACTGTTCACAGTTGTATCCCTATGCATACAAAAGTGTGTATGGAATTATTACATATTGCCCCTAATTATGTGAGTATATAATATGTCATAMAATCAGATACATCTCATTTGTTTTTATGCTACTGCTTTATGGTTCACTTTTACTGGAAGTGGAGAGGCTTCTCTTGTTTTCATAGAATCATAGAATGGTTTGGGTTGGTAGGTTCCTTAAGCATTTCCTCTTGGAAAATTTGAATTTCTGATGCACATTTCTAATGCATAACTCGTGAAGTCTATAAAAAAAGCTTTTGCAACTATATTTACATGGSAGATAAGAATTTTCTCTTAAATTGGGGAAGATTTCTAGTGAGGTTTTTTTAAAATTTCATCAAAAGGATAGTCTTGCATGGTACTTTATGGGCTTRCTTACAGCAGRYTCCCAGTGAATTTGTGTTGTATTGAGRGYTTTGAGCTCTGTGGTTTCTCCCTCTGGTTTCCTTTACTTACAGCACGTGCTCATGCAGAGGCATCACTGAGGCCAAGTGCAGTAGCCTTTGAATAACCTTGTGTGCATCTGCTTGGCCGGGTGGAAGAGCTGGATTTTCCAGCTGCCATTTCCTGAAGTCCCTCCTGAGGGCTTTGAGCCAGGGCAGCTCCTCAGCCAGGTGCCCTTCCAGCTCCCTGGGCTCCTGCCCTCACTGGCTGTGCCCTGCTCAGCTCTCTCCTGAATTCCCATCAGCCAGCAAGGGCAGAGCCACCGTGCCCTGCCTGCTTCCATGCCCGGGCTTTGCCTGCAGGCTGCCCAGGGCTGAGCCTCCATCTCTCCTCCATCTCTCCTCTCTCATCCCTCCTCCCTCTCTCCTCTCTCGTCCATCTCTCCTGGCAGCCCTCTGTCCTGGCAGCCCTCTTCCTGCCCTCATCTCTCCTGCAGCCCTCTCTCCTTCTCCATCCCTCCTGCAGCCCTCTGTCCTGGCAGCCCTTTCTCCTCCCTCTCTCGTCCATCCCTCCTGGCAGCCCTCTGTCCTGGCAGCCCTCTTCCTGCCCTCATCTCTCCTGCAACCCTCTCTCCTTCTCCATCTTTCCTGGCAGCCCTCTCTCCTCCCTCTCTCCTCCATCTCTCCTCTCTCCTCCTTCTCTGCTGGCTTTGCCCTCTCTCCTCCATCTCCCCTGCCATCCCTCTCTCCTCCCTCTGTCCTGGCAGCCCTTTCTCCTCCCTCTCCCCTGCCATCCCTCTCTCGTCCCTCTCTCCTCTCTGCTCCATCTCTCCTGGCTTTGCCCTCTCCCCTCCCTCTCCTCCCCACCCTCTCTCCTGACCTCTTGCCCGCTCTGGCAGCAGCTCCTGCTCTTGTGTGAGGGCTCAGATGGGTGAGACCCCCCAGCCCTGCCCACTGCCCCTCTCCTGCCAGGCTGCTTGTGGGGCCTTGCTTCAATAAATTGTTAGATATTGTTCCCAGTAGAGGCTATAGTTGAGTTCCAATCATTTTCTGTTAATTAAAATACAGGATGGTCTTATTTGTAGCATAAATAGTTGTAATCTGTGTACTTGTAAGTGTAATTATAATTCGAATTAGAGCGTGCTCTGCGTAGGAGATGTGTGGGGTGCTGAGCAGGCAGTGCTGCCCTGGCAGGGCTGTGCTGGGGCTCGTGCCCTGGGGCACCCCACAGTCCCCAGGGTCCCCAGCAGGGCATCACCAGGGCTCAGCACAGGGACCCTGGGGCTGCTGGCAGCTCCCAGTGTCACTGCTCCTGCTGGGACAGAGCTGGTCTGTGGCACCTGTTGGAGGGTTTGCTGGAGAAGAGGCACAACATCTCTGCTTCAGTGTCTCCCTCTGGCTCCTTGTCTAAATTTGGAGTGKAGTAATGGCTTATGTCAGCTGGACAAGTGATTCATGCTGAGCCTTGAAGTGTCTCCTGTTTAACATGGAATTACAGAGTTCTCCCAGGCCTGGTGAGGGCTGGGGACAGCTGATGCTGCAGCAGGCAGGTGTGTGACAGGTGCTGCCCTTCCACAGCCTCTGATGGCAGCTGAGCATGCCCAGGTGATGCCAGCCCTGCTGCACCTGGCACCCAGGACAGGCAGGCAGGTGATAAACCCTGTCAGTCACTGGGCTGGAGACTCCTCTGCAGGTGAGCTCCTCAGCCCAGCCCCGTGCTGAGATCAGGCTGTGAGTGCCTCGTGTTTCTCAGGGGGAGCTGGAGCTGTTGGGTTAGACCATCGTTTGTACTGGCAGGTGTATGCCACAGGGCAGGTTGTGAATTCCCGTGTTGGTGGATTGCATTAACCCATCCTAAGTCAGGTATGTAAAATTCCATTTAGTGAAYCCCCTCTGGCATTTTCTCACCCGTGCTCCAGCTCTGCAGGCTATGCTAATGCAGTGTGTTTGCTCATCTATTAGAAGGATGATGGCTTTAAAATAATAACATTTATCTTTGGCAGCAGACTTACAATAGTGCACACCGAGTACAATTTTGTGAAAGGCTCTGCAGATGTTGCCTCATTCAATCTGGGTCAAAAAGAGTGCTTAGAATCATAAAGGTTAGAAAGAGATCAAATAATTRGGTGGTTTTATTGCTGAATAATGTACTTGGAAAATATCATTCACRGTTATTAGACTAAGTGAGTACAGCAAACACAGGACTCAATAGTCATTTCTCAGTATTGGCTGATTTTAGTGTTTTTATAATGTAGCTGAATTCCCTGCTATTGATTCTAGCATCGATTATCGATCTGGAAATGTAAATGTAAGTGATGGTGGGAGCACACAGGAGCTGGGCAGCTGGGGAATCAGGCAGCTCTTCCTGCAGTGCCTGCTGGTGGGCAGCACATGCTGCCGCAGACRGAGGCTGCTTTGGGGAGCTGTCAGGGTTTGGAGAGCTGTTTTCACAAGTGAAGATGAGAAAACAGGAAAACACCCATTCTGTGTGTTCTTTTCCGTGCCTGAGAGCTTATGTAAACTTGCTGAGACAAACCCAGATGGGCTGGGGCTGGAGCCTCTGTCACCTGCTCCCTCCTGGACCTTTCATATTCAGATTCACATCTGGATGCTCTGGCAGGGACCCAGCTCAGCGTTCAGTCAGCAAAGCCTCAGGGCTGTGCCTCACATACAGACCCGAKCCTGTCTGCCCTGAAACCCTTCCCAGGGGTTTGGGAGCAGTTCCTCTGCCTCCTGCTTCAGCCCCAGGGTGGCTGGGTCTAGGGGCAGTGCCAGCTTGGCTGAGACTCTCCCTGGACATSAATGAATTGTGGGGATTGGGTCAGTGAGAGAGCAAAGCCATGTCCCACYTGGGCTCTGTGTCCTGTGGRGAGCTGGAGCAGAGCTGGCAGCATTGCTGTGGGAGCCACAAGCTCCTGCRGGGCTGGGGCTTGCTCAGCCACGCTATGGGCTCCTTTGTTTGGGGAAAAAAAAGAGATAAATTTTGGAATATGTTCATCTCCTGTTCCCTGCACTTAGTTGTTGTCAGCATTAATATGCCATTAACACATGCTCATTAGGAGGAGAATGATTGTACCCTGCAGAGTATGGGGGAYACCTTCATTAGGCACTAACATATTGAACTGAGCTGCAAACTTCACTTGGGAGAGCTGGGGAGRGCTCTGCTCGGCTTCAGGTTTCCCTAATTCCTCCTTTTGGTCTGATAAAAAAAAAGCACCTCATCTTCTGGCATGGATTTTTGGTTATTAGTGGGGAGTTTGTGCAGGCGAGCCTGGGCTCAGCCTGGGCTCAGGGTCCAGCACTGGAATCCTTTTGGGACCCCAAATCCATCTTTCCCCTGATCTAAACTTCCCCATCAGCGCTTACTTTGCCCTGCAGAGAGGACACAAGCCCAAGTCACCCCTCCAAGGGCTCTGTGGCTCTTCAGCCTTAATGAGATGAATTCTTCACGGGGCTGGGAGYTGCTGGGGGAGCAGATCTGGAGAGAAGGGAGGTGTCATTCCTGCATGCTCCCTTTTCACACTGTGAGGACGTTTTAAGTGTTTGCATGGCCTTGCTGCCTGCAGTCTGCAGCCATCCCTGCCATGTGTGACAGGCTGGCCCTGCTGATGGCTGCAGCCTCCCTTGCTTGCTCGCAGCTCCAGGCTGTGCCTGGTGCTCCCTTAAAGTCAATCAATAGGAATAATTGCAAGTTCAGGTGGGGCTGAGGGAGGAGGGGGCCCTGGCAGACAAATATTTGCTGYTTAAGACCCTGTTTAGGTGCAGATGCCTCTGTGATAGGTAAGAAGGGATGGACAGTAAGGACCATATGTGGTATTTAATCAGAATTTATTCTAACTGGAGAGATTTTGTAGATTTCCACAGGGCTGGCAGCTGTCCTGTGTATTAGGAGTGAATGTCCTGGCTCTGTCCCTGCCCCACTGCCCTCTGCCCTGGGGCTTTGCAGGATTTTTCAGCGTGGGTGCCATCAGACTTTTCAGTGTGGTCCCATTCTCTCTTGCCTCTGTGTYGGCATAGCCAGAGGGAATCCCACAGATCAGTGTTCACCGATAAACCTCAGCAAAGCTGAAATGACATTTGGCTGAGCTGGGCTTGCTGTTGTGAAGGTAAATGAGAGCCTAGCCCAGCCTGGAGCACAGGCAGGTCCTGCAGGAGGCAGCTCCTTCTGCAGCCAGCAGCAGCCTCAGCAGGAGCAGTGCTGGCTGAGCAGTGCTGCTGCTGCAGGACAGTCCTGATTGCAGGGTGTGCTGCAGCTGCAGCTCCTTGTGGGGCACCCAGACTGCAGGCTGGGGCTCAGCAGGAGCAGTGCTGGCTGAGCAGTGCTGCTGCTGCAGGACAGTCCTGATTGCCCAGTGTGCTGCACTGCAGCTCCTTGTGGGGCATCCAGACTGCAGGCTGGGGCTCAGCAGGAGCAGTGCTGGCTGAGCAGGACAGTCCTGGTTGCAGGGTGTGCTGCACTGCAGCTCCTTGTGGGGACACCCAAACTCAGGTTGGAGAGCTCCTTCCTGCCAAGGTGYACACAGAGCAGGCTGGGACTGTCCACCCAAGCTCACGGTGCCTTTGGTGCTCTAACCCCCCTTTTGTCATTGATCCTAAACCTAATGGCAGCATGGCAAAACCAGGCAGGTGATCCATGATCAGCTGTCCTTGTCAGGGAGGGAAATGAGCTGAGGAGGTGAGATACCACCGTGTGACAGGCTGGGCTTGGAAGCTTTTTGGTGCCTCTGTTTGAGGACCATGTCCTGTGGTGGCAGCTGGCCCCTGCAGCGGTGCAGGAGGCAGGTGGGTGGCTGMCCTGGCTCCACCCAACTCTTGGGTATTTTCTGTCTCCCCCTCATCCTGCCACGCTGCCTGCAGGCAGAGCAGGCACAGGCTGGATGTGGTGCCAGCTCTGCATGTTGGAGATGTGGCTGTGTCCGTTTGCTGGCTGCTGCGTGACTCATGTAATCGCCGTGCGAAATGCATCATTCATAAACTGTTTAGCGTGACCTTTTGTACAGTAGCACTAATTATTATTATCGCAGAAGCCCAGTAAACTAGACTAGTAATTATCAGGGATTTATTTGAATGGACAGCTAAGCTATTCTTGGCAAGTTAGTCAAAGCAGTTGTCATGACAGCCACACAAATGTGTCTTATGAATTGGGTTAATTAGGGTAATTAATAACTGTTGTTTTGCCCTTTTTAACAAGGTATTGCTGAGACACTATCAAAAAATAGCAATTGTACCTAACAGAAATAGTCTTATTTTAGCAGCAACCCTCACATCACAGAATAGAAGTAGTAAATACCTGTTGGGTTGTTGTTTCACAAAGAAATGTGCCATCCAACCTTGTCTTTGAGAAAAAGCAGGGGGTTAGAGGCTCTGCTGTAATTTTTCTGTTGTGCTTCCCCTCCTGGGCCATATTACCAAGAAATTGATCATCATCCTTGCTGATATTCTCATTATTTATTGCAACGCTGTGCTGCACTGAACTGTTGTCACAGAGAGGTCTCTGCCATGCCCGGCTCTGTGTGGGCGGTCAGGGCAGTCCCAGGGTGCTCCTGTCAGTGGGAGCAGGCTCCACAYGGACTCAGAGCCAATTTTAAAGTTGTGGCCATAAATTAGAGCTGTTTTGCTGATGCATCGTCACCGTCGTCATCAGGACAGCAGGTGCCAAAGCGCCGCGTCCTCGCTCGGCAGAGCATCTGCTTCCTCTGAAAGGAGCTGCTGCTGAATCAAGGCATTTCTCAGAGAGTCTCAGAGCATCCTGAGCTGAAAGAGYCCCACAAGGATCCTGAGCTGYAAGAGACCCACAGGGATCCTGAGCTGAAAGAGACCCACAAGGATCCTGAGCTGYAAGAGACCCACAYGGATCCTGGAACCCAYCTCCTGGCTCCCTCCAGAAACAAAACCATGATTGTCGTGCTTGTTGTTGATACTGAGTAACGGTAACTAAAGCTCTTAATAACCAAATAGCATCAAAACATCTCAAAAGGAACAAAAACCATAGTGCCCATCTCAGGGAGCACCCTGGGCACCCTTGGRGGCCCCGTAGTGGGCTGCAGCCTGTGGTGGGTGATGATCCTGTCCRGCAGCTCTGGGCTGGGTGCTTTCAGCACAGAGCACTGTCTCCCCAAGGGCTGCAAGATTTGGTGCTGATTATTAAAAATGACCCAAGATTATGGATGCAACTGAGGAATATTACGTAAGTTATGTAGAAAAATGACCTGAATAGATGAGTGAAGGCTCGGGCTGGTTCTCCAACTGCACTGAGCTCTGTCTATTTATATCACCCCTGGGCTTTCCAAGCCCTCTTTTAACTAAAGCTCATTTGATAACACATGTCTCTTAAAAAGAAAATAATAATAATAAAAAAAAGGAGGAATAAAAAAGAAAGAAGGAAAGGAGGGAAAAAACCCTAAAGAAAAACACCTCTATGGAGAAGGTAGGGTTTTAATGAAGAAATATTTTATACTATTCTCCTACAACCTTAGGGCTAATAGCCTGGAACTGGTACTTTGGCTCCTTAAAAAGCCCAACAAGACAAGCCAATTACGGCCTCTGAAACATTTTTATTTTTAGTTCCTTGTAATAGCAATTTATCCTCGGCTATGGTACATTAACTGGAAGGAACAAGAAGTAGTAAGGTTTTGGCATCTTTGTAATAACCAAGGGGCTGTGTTTACCAGGCTGTTAATAATGTGGGGTGGCTGTGGGCAGGGGAGAGGGCAGGGTGGGGATGGAAAAGGGCACCCAGCTAGTGCCAGGCTGAGATCCCCTCACCTGGTGAGGGCTGTGTTGTCACTGATTTCCCTGCAGTTTGTTCTGGGAGAGCACAGGCTCCTGTTAGCTGAATTCCTCYGTTTCTGCTGGCCCAGAGCTGGTAGCTGGGCTCAGAGGGGAGGAAGGGCTGTGCWGAGGGTGCTGCAGTGTCCCCAGGGYTGCTGGAGCTGCTGGCACCTTTGGGAAGGGCTGAGCTGAGCAAAGCCAGCTTCACATCCATCCCCATGGAGGTCACACAGRGATGGCAGTGGGAGGAAGGCCAGTCCTGCTCAGATTTGCTGCCAGTCTCATGGCTGCAGGGAAATTCTGTGGGCTGAGAGCTGCGTTTTCCTSCACCAGTAGGGAGAAAAAACATTAAAATAGGGGAAAACTGGTTTTGATAAGGAGTTTTGTTGTGAGCGAAATCCCCCGGAGGCTTTGAGTGGGAGCTGCCTGAGGCTATCCTGATTGCAAGCCTTCCATGCAATTCCAGATAAACACTGTGAGTGATAAAACCATGAGCACCAGGACAGCGTTTGTCTGGGTCTGACTGTCTGCCAGGGTGGGGGCTTTGAGCTGAAGCCAGGCAGGAGCTGCTGCTGCTGCAGAGGTCCCAGGGCTGGGTCTGGGCTGTGCCAGGGGCAAGCCTGGCACCAGGTCTGGCCTCTGGTGACGCCGTGGCAGGAGGGTGGCTGGGGCTGTGTGGGTTGGGAAGCTCTGTCAGCTTGCCCAAAAACCAGAAGAAATGGGGTTTGCACTGGGAAATGGGGCAGGGCCYAGGTCCCTGTGGCCCCTGAGTGCCCCAGGGCTGGTGCATGCTCGGGGGGCATCCCCTGGCTCTGATGTGCCGAGCTGGCAGCAGCATCTCACGCCTTCCCTATTTTTAACTCAGTTGCAAGGATTTTTGGGCTTTGGTTTTTCTTTTATCTTTTTTTTCCCCTCCTTCTTTTTGCAGTGACAAATCTGTGATTTCTCCTGTTCCCTACAAAATGCATTGGCCTGACCTGCCACTCCAGAAGGTGAATGACAGGGAGTTTTATTTAGCCCTAGAGATGGGAACATTTAAAAAAAGGTTCTTCTGTTATATTTGTTTTCATTCCTAATGGCAGGAGGCAGGCAAAGGACAGTTCTGAAAGGTTTTTTTAACAAATCTCTAAGACATGCCCCATCACCCTGGGCCTGCTGATTAGATCCAGATTGTTTCTCTCACTGCCCAGGGAGGGGTGTAGTCTGTGCTGGGAGCTGCATGTGTGGATCCATTGCACATCTGAAAGTCCCAGGTACAGGGAATGGGAAAGCCCCCTTCTATCAGGTTTATTGGCTGTTACATCCCTGCAGGGAGCTTGCCTTGGCACACTGAGGCAGGAGCCCTGTGCAGAAGGCTGTGCCCCATCAGTGGGCACATGGYAGGGAGGCATTGCCCCTGCTGCCCCCAGATCCCTCCTGTCCCAGCCAGGGGGGCTGCCAGGGCATCACCAGCCCCTGGCTGCTCTTGGCCCATGTGAGAATGTGTCTGTATGCTCCTCTCTAGATAGCCTGCCCCGCTTTTGGGTCAGTATTTTGCTTTTCAYTAGATTTTGAGGAGTGGTGCCAAGCGGGTATCTGCTGTGATGGRTCCAATGSAGGACCCCTGTGCCATGCCCCCCCAAAAGCTTTGGGGTTATAGATACCATGTGGATGTAAGGCAGGTGTTTTAGGATTTTTGCTCTTCATAACCATCCTGTAGATTTCTGATCTGRTGGCAAATCCAGCCTGGTGACACAGTTTGTGGCTTTGTGGGGTGTAATTTTGGCTTTGTTGTGTGTTYCTGCTCCTGGATTCAATCTGAGTTTTTAATCCTATACCTCTTTTTAAAAATCACATCTCAGCAGCAGCTTTTCTCTTGCCTCCCATCCATTTTCAAACAAAAAATGACAAAGCCTGTGTTTATTTGGGGAGGGGACAGGAGTTCAGCGTGGATTAGTGGGATGCTTGCACTGTAATAGAGTCTGGCTTGATACTGCTGCTTAGTCTGATGAGAGGAGTGATGCTAAAGGATGAACTCTCCCAGTGATTTCTCTGCAGTGCTTTTTATTTCATCAAGAGAAAATGGAGGCTGGACTCAGRTCCTCCAGTGTTTAATAATGTCCATCATAACGGAATGCCCTTTATTTAAGCTGCAGTAGTAATTAGAGGCTTGGTGGTGTTAAGTAGCCATAGAGTCTGGCTCTGAGGAATGTTCATTGTACCTCATTAAATTTGGAATTACTGCTTAAAAGGCCAGAAATAAATATTCTGTTTATATTTCGGGGGTAGTAAATCTAAATGGATGCTGTGTTTGCACATCCTCGTCTCTGCTCGTTCCTGCTGAAGTGAGCGAGGCACTGCTCCAGTAGGCTTAGGCAGCAATCAGTCTGCAAAACAGCCTAACCCCAAACCRGAGCCTGGTTTCATTGATCCAGTGCAGGAAAAGGATCTGCTGTATTACATCTAATTATAAAACATCAATATCAGATGCTAGATGCACTTACTGGTTCAGAGGCACRACGCTGTAGTTCACAGTTGGCAGTCTCCTGTAGGAGAAGCTCTGTCAGCGAGCTGGGRGTGGGGAGAGGGCTGCAGAGGGACATGCCAGAGGTCAGGTCCTTCCAGCTCTTCCAGGTGATGGCTCCTAAATGCTCTTTAAGGGCTGAATTGCTTCATGTGTTCCTTCTGTCTTGCTGGGGCTGTTGGCAGTTAGTGGTGTGTCCTCTGCTCCTCTGCCCCCTCCCTGGCTTGTGCTGCAGTGCCCATGGAGTGGCTGGAGCTGCTGATGGGCACCYGTGGCCAGATGGGTCCTTTCCAAAGGTGCTGACCCTGCAGGGGTGTCAGAGGCACAGCACAGCTTGGCTGTCAGGGGACACGTGGTGGGTTCCTCACTGTGACCCGGGCATCGCTCCCCACACTGCGTCTGTCAGCGTCTGCTGATTTTCCCCCATGGTGGAAGGCCCAGTAGCTGTTTGGTGGGGTTTGCACTGGTGTTTAACCCAAAGCCTCGGGCTGCTGCTGCTCCCAAACCTCTGGCACTCACCGTGCCAGGAGCTGCCAGTGTGGGAGGGTCGGGACCTGGGGAGCAGGGCTTTGGCATCTCCCAGCTGTGCGTGGCTGTGGGTGCTGCAGGTGCCGTCAGAACTGGAGCAGAACAGGAGCAGAGCTCCTCACGTGGGTCGGGCAATGCACCTGGTCATGGTCCTGGCCCCTGACCCCGCTCTGGGGCAGAGGAGGGCCGGTAGCACAGGGCTAATTACTAATTATGATCCATCACACAGAACGGGGGAAATCTCTCCTGACGTCCTTTGAGTGCGCTCCCAGCCCAGAGCTGGATCTGCTGGGTCTGTGCTGCTGTGCAGAGGGAGAGCAGCCCTGGATTCTGCTGGGTCTCTGTGCAGAGGGACACCAGCCCTGGATCTGCCTGGGTCCTCTCTGTGCAGGGACACCAGCCCTGGATCTGCTGGGTCTCTGTGCACAGGGACACCAGCCCTGGATCTGCTGGGTCTCTGTGCAGAGGGACACCAGCGCCTGGATCTGCTGGGTCTCTGTGCACAGGGACACCAGCCCTGGATCTTGCTGGGTCTCTGTGCACAGGGACACCAGCCCTGGATCTGCTGGGTCTCTGTGCACAGGGACACCAGCCCTGGATCTGCTGGGTCTCTATGCACAGGGACACACCAGCCTGGATCTGCCTCTCCTGCCGGTGTGCAGGGGACACCAGCCGTGTGGCTGGGTGGTGAGAGCATCAGCCCCAGCCTGGGCTCCTCTGGGCCATGGGCTCCATCCCAGTGCTCCAAGGGTTTCCCACTGAAGGAGTCTCAGACCTCTTCCTTATTTCCCATGGGCTKAGTAAGCAGCTTGCTAAATGATAATGACTTTCCCTCATTGCTGATGCATACTTCYTTTGACCTGGTCCCTACTTTGAAATTTTCACTGTTTCCCGAATGCAGCTGGAGCATTCTTATTTAATTTGCATGAATTTTGTATCACCCACAATACAATTCAAACCATAAGAATTAAATGCTGGTGAGATCTCCTAATAGGCAGCATCAGTTCTATTGCAGATGCTGGAGCCTGAGATTGAGTGGCCCATGGAGAACAGGACTGAGGATACACAAGGACCAGGAGAAGTGGTCTTACAAGCCCTACCCTTCCCACCAGGGAGGCCCAGTGGACTTTGGGGAACAATTTGCCATTTCTGTGGTSCCTGGTGATGCCTGCAGCACAGAGGGAAGTCAGGAGACTGGTGCTCCGGGTGGAGATGTGCAGCTTGAAGCAGAGGATGAGGAGCCYTCGATGTTTCTGGAGGATTTTGTGAAACCAAAAGGAGAGATGCACATTGCAGCCTTGGAGAAAGGTCCGCTTTGTTTTTTAATAATAAAGGGTGACATGCAAGCTTTATTAACAAGGCATGTAGGGGAAAAAAGGCTCAAGGGATAACCCTGAAAAAGTGGTGCTAAATGTGTCATTTTTATGAAGCTGATTTTGTGAAGAGTCCCTACATGCTTTGGCAGGAGGTTGCAGCAGGTTTACAGTAATTTGTGGAAAGACAGAAATGTTTTCACCCTGAAGTGAGAAGAAGGGCAAAAAACCCCWGTGTCGAGATGCTTTAGAGCCATCTTCTGAGGCAGAGGCTGGCAGATGGATGGATACCTGTCACTTCGGGTCGGGAGAGATGGGTCCAGCTCCAAACAGCCATGGACTGTGCTGGGGGCTGGTGTGAAGGAACCAAGCCCTTTATCGAGAGCCTGCATCCACATGCCGTGGAGAAAGCTGGATTTTCACCTCTGTGGAGTACGGTTTGAAAGATATCCCACATCTGAAACTGCTGAAAGGAGGAAGAGTGATAAGGAACCAGGAGCCAGGCATTGCCCTGAGGCGAGCAGGCTGCAGGGACATGGCTGTGCTGCCCCCAGCCTGCTGGCACGGCCCAGGACACGTCCCTCACCCTGGCACTGACCCTGCCAGCATCCTCTGCCTGTCCAGCCCTGCACAGTGCTGCTGGTGCCCGGAGCTGCTGCAGCCCTTTCTGCTGGCACTGCATGAGCTCCTCTTGAAGCGCCTTTGGATGTGCCAGGGTTTATTTCTGTTTCTAAGGCAGGGAGTGAGCAGTCCTTAGAGCAGTGCCCTGTTGCTAACAGACCCTTTGCTGTCGGGGAAGTCCCCCCATCGATATCCAGGTCAAGAAGAGTTACACTGATGTTTGTACATCTTTTTTTTTTTTAATTTAATGGAATTGGCAGGCCTCAACCAAAAGCAACCGCTAGGGGAAAAAAAAAAGTTTAATATTTCCCTCCTGATTGCTCAGTTCGGAGTGTGCCTGTTGTTATATTTATATTTGTGTTGCTAAGGCAGCAGCAAAAAGCATTTTTCAAATTAGGCACTGGTAAGCTGTGTGGCAAGGCAGGGCTCTCTGATGGCACTGCCACCAACACGTCTGCATCTGGCAAGCAAGGACAGACCTGTCCCTGGAGGACAGCAGGGCTTCTCTTCTCCAAGAGAAATGCAGGCTGAGGCCTCAGACTTCATGCAAGGTGTTCTTCAGCGTTTCCCAGTGTCTGGAATGTGTTGTTTATCCTTGGCACGGCGGCTGCGGGGCTGATGGTGACAAGTGTGAGCATCCTTTCTTCAGTTACAGCGAGGAGATAAGAGCTGGCAGCATGTTTGGGAGGCTCTCGCTCTGCCTGGCTCTGAACATGGAAAGGAGAGGCTGGACTTGGGGCTGGGCTCCCCTTTGATTTCTACAGGAGTGATGCTGATTAGTGAGAAAGTGACAGTTCATTTGCTCTTGCCAAAATAATGAAGAAGATGAGGGCCAGCCTCTCAGTGATGCACTTGGTGAAGAGCACGCTTTRATCGGTGCCAGCCAGCCTTACCTTRTCCCTCTTTTTTGTGCTTTGACTTTGTTCTTTGGGTCTCATTAAGAGAGGGAGTGGATCCTTTCCCAATTAAAATGTTGACATGTCGAAGACGCTCTCCTTTCCCATCARTTTGCCTCTGTTTGTAAGTGGTTGCACCTTGCAGGATGAACTAGAATTAAATCAAGTGAACTTTGATTGAATAATGCAAGCTGTAAAGCAACCCTTCTCCGTGAAAAATCTCATTGCTTTTTTATTTTTCTGGTTTGATCCCCTAGTCTGCATGGAGATAACCTTGACAGAAAATCCCATGGCTAAGTAAAGAAACTGGGCTGGAGGGAACATGCCAGTGTGAGAAGGATGAGCAGCCCACCCTTGTGCCAGCGTGGGCAGCACAGGCAGCTCTCACCTCTGAGGGTGCAGGGAAGAGGATTTCCCATGCTTGTGGCCATGTCACTCCTTGTTTTGCCTGAAATCTGGAAGCAATTATCATTACTTGTGCTGTGTCCAGTGGTGGGGGAGTTCCAGGCCTGGGAACGGATGCTGTGTGCAGCCCCTCGGGAGCCCTTTTGTTCTGTGTGCATGTGGGGGTTTCACAGTGGTGCAGAGCKTCCTGAGCAGGGGACACGTGCAGCAGGAATACACAGGAAGGACATCACCCCAGTCCATTGAACAGAAATCAGGGGGAATTTGCTTGTTGGTGAACGAGCTGAGCCAGGATATGGTCTTTGTTTTTGGTTTGAAATCAAGAGCAAAGCTCCCAGGGATGTTGTTCCGAGGAGGATTTAGTGCCYGGTCTGTGTCTGGGCTGTGGCAGTTTGATGGCAGCACGTGGTGTCTCCTCAGCCTGTGGGATTTTGCTGGCAGTGGTCAGACTTTCCCTGTGGATGCCCTTGGGTGTTCCTTGGCCCCTGAAGCCTTGGCGATGCAGTGCCCATGCTCTGAGTGTTTTACAGCTCTTCAGTGTACCTGTGTCTATTGAAATTTGCCGTCTGCATCCTCTCACCCAGCTGTTCCTCTCCTGGCTTTCCCAGGGCTGTGCACACACAGGGATGGAGGTGATGGAGGGGTCTCCCTGCTGCTGGGCACAGTTCTGGGGCTGGGGAGGCAGGGATGGAGCCAGCTGAGGCTCTGGGCTTGTGGGAGCTGATCCCACATCTGCCAGTGCTGGGTGATGGGGGGCTCCCCACCCTCTGAGGATTGTGCCAAAACTGGCTCCCATCCCTTCTGCCCTCCTTTGGCTTGGCTGCTCTCAGCTCATTTGCAGGGCTGGGGGCTGCTGTGGGACCCCCTTGGCATGGCAGCCCCAGGACAGATGGACAAACACAGGTTCAGGTGATTTCTGGGGTGTTGAGGTTCTCAGGTATCATATGTAACCCACTCCCTTGGCATGGCAGCCCCAGGACAGACGGACAAACACAGGCTCAGGTGATTTCTGGGGTGTTGAGGTTCTCAGGTATCATATGTAACCCACCTCCTTGGCATGGCAGCCCCGGGACAGATGGACAAACACAGGGTCCGGTGATTTCTGGGGTGTTGAGGTTCTTGGGTATCACATGCTTTGGAAATCCATGTGTCTGTCTGCTGTCACAGACATTTCTTTTATGAAAAATCCTCTCTGAGGATTCTTTTATGAAAAATCCTCTCTGAGGATTTTTCCTGCTGGAGCTGAGAAGTTCAGCAACAAGATGTAAACAATAGGTTATCTGCTTCTGTGGAATGCAACAGGTCTGTCTGGACTGGCCCATCTTGCATGTTTATAGTTAATGGCCAATCCAGAACTGAGATCTCTTGGACACAGTCTGGGAGAGCTGGTTTGTTGTGATTCTTTCTTTTCTATTCTTAGGTAGTTAGCAAGCTTCTGGAAATTCTCTTTTTCTTTTTCTTTTAGCATAGTTCTAATGTAGTATATATATATATCATAATGTAATAAATCAAGCCTTCTGATCACAAGTCAAGGATCAGGTCTCTTCCTTCAC
This sequence comes from Sporophila hypoxantha, assembly GCA_002167245.1. Taxonomy (NCBI): domain Eukaryota; kingdom Metazoa; phylum Chordata; class Aves; order Passeriformes; family Thraupidae; genus Sporophila; species Sporophila hypoxantha. The sequence goes on from NDFG01000471.1 coordinate 87,767, forward strand.
CCCAAGAGCCTTGTGACCACCATCACAGTCTGCTCCTGAGCTCTTAGCACCAAAGTCATCCGGCAGGAGCYGGGATGCAGGAGCTGCAGGGACCAGTGGTTGGTGCAGTAAATCTCCAGCGTGGCTCCCCAGCAGTAATTACTGCGTGCAAGTAATCACAGAGCTGTGCTCAGTGCTGGGCCAGCTCCCCCGGCTCGCTGCTCCTCGCRTGTTTCTCTCTGGGAGGTTCCTGTTTGGTAAATTAGACATTGTGCTGTATTTCAGAAAAGGTTACACTTAACCAAGGCTGCCTGTGCTTTATGAGCTTGGCAGAGCCGTGTAACCTCTGCTGGGGCACGATTGGATTTCACGTTGGGCTCTGCTGCAGCCCCACTCCCTGCATCCTGCCATTGTGATTACGTTAGCAGCAGACTCTGCTTTCTTTATTTACTGAGACATTAAAGATGCATGCATTTATTTTTGCCATGTTCATAATTGCCATAAAAACAGTATCCCAGAGCAGCTCTTTGGGAAGGAGAGCAGCCATGGGGCTGGGGGCAGGAGGAGCGTGGCAGAGAGGAGGCAGGACAGGGCTGGGGGCAGGTGGATGCTCCATTTCTGTCCTGGGAGGATGCTGCTCTTGACCTGGAGGAAGGGGAGCAGGGCAAAGCCTGTTCCTTCTGCTGCTCAGGGGGCAAGGAGCACCCCAGGGCTGGTGTGATGGGAGCCCAGGTGGGATCCCTGCGGGTCTGGGGGGATTTGGGGTGGATGCACAGGTGGGCTGGAGTGCCTGGCTTGTACAGGATCCTGCATCCTCTGGGGTCCCTGAAGTGCAGGAAGGATCCTGGCCAGGCTGTGCAGATCCCACCATGTTCCACCACTGTGGTGCACCATGCATCATCTCCATCACATGCTACATGCACCTGCATGGCATGCCACTGCCATGGCACCACACAGCCTCCCATTGCATGGCACTGCACAGCTCCCACTGCCCCAGCTCCCACTGCATGGCACTGCCCAGCTCACTCCCACTGCCCAGCTCCCACTGCCCAGCTCCCACTGCCAGCTCCCACTGCACACAGCTCCCACTGCATGGCACTGCCAGCTCCCACTGCCAGCTCGCCACTGCACAGCTCCCACTGCATGGCACTGCACAGCTTCCCACGCCCACTCCACTGCATGGCACTGCCCAGCTCCCACTGCACAGCTCCCACTTGCCCAGCTCCCACTGCATGCATGCAGCTCCACTGCATGCACTGCACAGCTCCACTGCCCACTCCACTGCATGCACTTGCACGCTCCACTGCATGGCACTGCCACAGCTCCCAGTGCATCAGCTCCACTGCATGGCACTGCACAGCTCCCACTGCACAGCTCCCATTGCATGGCACTGCACAGCTCCACTGCACAGCTCCCATTGCATGGCACTGCACAGCTTCCACTGCCACGCTCCCACGCATGGCACTGCCAGCTCCCAGGCACAGCTCCCACTGCATGGCACTGCACAGCTCCCACGCACAGCTCCCATGCATGGCACTGCACAGCTCCCACTGCACAGCTCCACTGCACAGCTCCGCACTGCACAGCTCCCACTGCATGGCACTGCCAGCTCCCACTGCATGGCACTGCCCAGCTCCCACTCACAGCTCCCACCACGTGCCCCTGTGGCTCCCCACCGTGGCCTCTGGCTTTCCCTGCTCCTCTCTCCTCCCTTCTGGTTGCTTTTTTTTGGTTCTTACTGCTGCCAGCACCAGAGCCCCAGGGCTGTGTAATCTGAGGTTAAAAGATGTGTTTCAASTGCAGAATGAGTTGGTGGGTTTTGCTTGCAAGTAACAACTCCTTTGACTTTTCTSCCCTTCTTTTACTCCCCTCCAACTTTTATGCATGTCACCCATTGTTTGCTTTTTTATTAATAACAGAGCCCACTGTCTCTGCAAATGAAATGATGTAAAACAAAGAAAAGTGCCCGCATTAAATTCTCTGGCAGGGGATTACCTTGCTGGCATTTACATATCTATGCAATAAATATTTTAACATGTTAATTATACACTAATAAGAAAAATACCTTTTGAACTTTCAGTCAAATTGACACACACAGAACRGAGTCCATCAGGGAATTAAAAGCAATTAGTTTTGTAACAGAGCATAGTCACATTGTTGCTTCTCTGCAAATTGTTCTGTGGTCACCAGCCAGCTTTTTTTTGGTGAAAGTTGGTGGAAAGACTGACAGGTCCTGGGGTTTTCCATGCCTGTCTCTGTCCTGCTCACAGGGGCCTGTGCCATCATGGGATGCTCCTTCCCTCTGGGAAGGTTTCATGCTGGCCCTGCAAACCTGGCTCTTCCCACTCATGGAGAAATCAGACTTGTAACCATCTCCSTTTTCTTTTCCTCCTTCCAGACTGAAAACTACTCCTTTGATTCCAACTACGTGAACAGCAGAGCTCATTTAATAAAAAGGTACGTAGGCTTGCTTGGAGGGCTTGCTTTGCCCAGACAAATCCCAAGGGTTTAATGTTCTTTCATGCTYCCTTATATACTACTTGCTTATTTTAATATGCAAAACTTTTTAAGAGTAATAATTTGATTTTAAAACAGTACTTATTTACCATTAAGTCCCATTGCTCATGGTTTGCAGTAAAGGAAATCTTTTTTTCCTTCTCTTTGGCTCCTTCATGCTGGGAAGGTGCAGTAAGTGAGGTAGAGTGCTGTTACCCTGACAACTTTTAAATTCTGAGAGTTTATTCCATTTGAATGCACAGGAATAAAAGAATAGATTTGGGTGGTGAGATCTCCCTGCCATGTGAGGCGGGGAAAATTAAAAAAAAACCAGATTGTTTGGGGGCAGGTAATTGGGTTGGATGCAGCTCATGGCTCCAGCTCACTGTTTTAGTTTGAATACCAAGGCAAACAGCACTTGGCCAGGCTGAGTTTTCCCCATGTGTAAAAGGAAACAATCAGTTCAACTGCAACCTGGCAGTCACCCCTGGGGAAACAGAACCCTTTGGGTGAAATGCTGCTCTCCTCAGAGCCTGGCAGAGGTGAGGGATTGTCTCTGGGGGTTTCACTCCGGGGTTACCCAGCTGAGCCCTGCTGGGCTGTGTTAACCCAGAGGCGAGCATCGCCCCCGGGCCAGGAGGCTCAGGAAGGGTCACCCAGCATGGCCAGTGCTGCTCACCAGGGCTGCAGGAGTGCAGGGCCAGCTCCCTGCACAGGAGCAGGGGGCAGGATGGGCCAGCAGCTCCTTGCCCACCTCCCTGCTCTGCCCAGGGCCTGGCCAAGGTGTTTGAAGAACAAGCCACGGCCATGGCCGTGCCCGTGCCCAGCACAGCTGTGCTCGTGYCTCTGCAGAAGCCATCACTGAACCAAGGGTTTTACAGAGAGCAGAAGCCAGCCCTGAACTGCTGAGATCTGATCTGAGCAGTACAAATATCCAATTATCTGCCTGGCTGAGAGCCCACTTGTTTACACCCTAGGAACCCGAGCAGCGAGGGAGCTGCGAGCGGGTTCAGCTGTGGAGGGCAGGTGTGCTTGCCCGAGTGGCTCGTGGTGTTTAACCATGCTAATGTGACACTGAGAGAGCTGGCTGGCCTGTGCCACGCTGCTCCTGCCAGAGAGTCTTCAGGCATGCTGAAAAAACCCCACATCTATTAATCTTTCCCTGTTCACACCTAAGATAAAGGCAGGCAGCGCTCCCGCCTGCGCAGCGGGGCTGACTCCGAGCCTGTATTGTTTGGGAGCTGCTGCTGCTGCCGATTCCCCCAGACCTGCCCATCCTTTAGGAAGTGTCAGCCGTGGAGACACGTCTGTGGCTGCTGCATTACAGTCTGGCTCGCTGCAGGGAAGATAAATGCCTTGTAACACGGGCTGCCTGCGCATGACGAGCYGCAGCTCCGTGTAGGACAGCGCTTCCCCCTGCTTTCTACCTTTGTCTTCTATCTTGAGTACCACGGGTGCCAGGAATGCTGTGCAGACATCTGAGAACAAAAAATATTTTCTGTAACGTACTGTGGCATCATTTTCATCCTTTGCCTTTATGAAGGTGTTGTAGTTCTGCTATCTTTGGTGAGTGAATCTTCTCAAATCCAGCACTTAATTAATCTGTTTGTACTTTTCCTGTGTTGTCTGCCRGCCTCTCCCGCTCATCTGCACTCACACAAATGAATTGTAGATTTGTAGTGCTTTCTTAACTTAAAAATCTTTGATGTCACCTGGAATCAAAGTCAGCGGCTTCAATAGGGACATCTTTATTTAAAAGGTAATGTTTGAAGGTTTACCAATTTATATGTATTTCAGAGCTCCCCCCTCGTGTGCTTTTGCAGAGCATTAGATGGTAGGTGGTCTGCTTGGTTTCCGTGGAGACACAAAAGGGCTTTTCAAAGTAATGAAAATCTCCAGCTCTTTGGGGCTTTGAAGCCCAGGCTGAGTCTTTCACTGACGTCTCACACCYGATCAGCCAGTGAGAAAGTTCAGAGGAGTGTGTGCAGGTGGATCCTCCCAATGGGTGCAGTTCTGTGTGCCAGGGCTGGGTGTGGAAGGAGCACAGGGTGGGTGTCCCCAGGGACACCCTATGGCTGTGCCACCGGGGCAGGTGTGTCTCAAGGTGTCCCTGCTGCTCACAGCACCCCTGCTCCTGGGGCATGGCCCCTCTCAGGGTGTTGGGGTCCCAAATGGAGCCASAAATGCAGCTCTTCASAGAGTCACAGAAMGGTTMGGGTTGGAAGGGACCTTAAAGATCACCCAGTGCTACCCTGTGCCATGGCAGGGACACCTCCCACTGTCCCAGGCTGCTCTCAGCCCTGTCCAGCCTGGCCTTGGGCACTGCCAGGGATCCAGGGGCAGCCACAGCTMCTCTGGGCACCTGTGCCAGGGCCTGCCCACCCTGCCAGGGAAGAATTTCTTRATATTATCTAAATATCATCTCTCTTCTTCCAGTTTAAAAGCATTCCTCTTTGTCCTATCACTATCTGCCTGTGTAYAAAGTCACTCTCCCTCTTTTTTGTATGTCCTATCACAATTTGCCCATGTAAAAGTMACTCCTTTYGGAACTGGAAGGGGCTGTGTTCCCAGAACATTGTCCAGCATGAGCAATCCCAGCTSTCTCTTCATAGGAGCTGCCCTTCCTCCATCCCTCTGGCCAGGGGCTGCATTCCAGGGGTGTTGGGGCTGCTCAGCCCTGGGGGAAATGTGGGAGCAGCTCAGTCCTTGGTCCTRCCAGCAGTGGCTGTGCTTGCAGAGSCTGTCKAGGATGTCTGACTGTGTATCAGATTTCCTTAAAGCTGCATGAACTTGGACCCAGAATCCCTGGTTTATTTTTAAAAATAAGAATGCATCATCATGATTAAAAGACYTTCCTGTTTCCAGGAAGACTTTTGTTTTTAAGCTTGAAGTGATTAGGACTTGGCTTAAAAAAATGCATTTTAGATCTTGTGTAACTTCAGTYTGAGGTAGTGCAACTTGGGAGAGCCAAGTTGTAGAAACGGCTCACTTAATGTATATTTTTAAATTTTTATTTCAAATCCTGCTTCACTCTGGGCTTCTGCAAGATGAGGGCAGCCTGGGGGTACCCACAGGGCAGGAGCAGGGGTGGTGCAGGCTGGATGCTGTGTTTTGGGGTGCAGAGGTGCCCGTCAGGGAGTGTCCCCCCAGTCCCTGCCCAGCTCTCCATGCCTGGCAGTGCCACTGGGTGTCACTGGGTGTCCCTGGGCATCACTGGGTGCCACTGGGTGCCCCTGGGCGTCACTGGGTGTCACTGGGCATCACTGGGTGTCACTGGGTGCCCCTGGGTGTCACTGGGCATCACTGGGTGTCACTGGGCATCACTGGGTGTCACTGGGTGCCCCTGGGCGTCACTGGGTGTCACTGGGCGTCACTGGGTGCCCCTGGGTGCCACTGGGTGTCACTGGGTGTCACTGGGTGCCCCTGGGTGCCCCTGGGCATCACTGGGTGTCACTGGGTGTCACTGGGCATCACTGGGTGCCCCTGGGTGCCCCTGGGCATCACTGGGTGTCACTGGGTGTCACTGGGTGCCGCTGGGTGTCTCTGGGTGCTGGGGGGACAGGGACCTCCCGTCCCCACAGGTCTCACTGCAGCACCCCGGGGTGTCAGGGGCCGCCTTGTCCCACCCAGGAGGTGACAGCTGTGCTTCCCCAGCAGCTCCACGTTCAAGGACCTGGAGGGGAACAGCCTGAAGGACAGTGGGCACGAGGAGAGCGACCAGACGGACAGCGAGCACGACGTGCAGCGCGGCCTCTACTGCGACACGGCCGTCAACGACGTGCTCAACACCAGCGTGCCCTCCGTGGGCTCCCAGGGCCCCGAGCAAGGTGAGCCACCGCCCTGGGGTGCCCGCTGCCCCCCGTGCCCCGCTGGTGCTGCCCTGGGGGGGTGCAGTGGGGATGCTTAGTGCTCGCTGGGGATAGCGCCGTACATCGTCAGAGTGCTGCGTACATGTTCATTAATCTTCACGTCAGGTGAGCGAGCAATTGGGATCATCCCCTACTCACAGGCAAAATCCCAGGGCCCTGAGATGTGCCTGACAGTGAGGGAGTGCTGGAGTTGGGATTAGGGCAGGAATTAGGGTGCTGTGCCCAGGGCTGGTCCCTGCCTGCCTCCTCTCTGGAGCACTGATGGTGTGTGCCCTTGCCAGTGCTCCCATCCATCCCAGCTCTCCCACAGGTCAGCAGAGCCGTGGGTAATCAGCCAGGCATCCCACAAGGGATTAGCTCAGGCCAGTGGGTGAGGGTTTGCATCTTTTCACCTGCATAGGTGGCAGCTTTCAGCTCTTCTCATCCCCATGTGCAGGGATGAAGTCCTGCTCTGAAATCAGACTGGTTTTAGCTGGAGGAAGGAAGTCAGAGGAGTTCAGCTGAGCCCAAGTGTCGTTTGTACTTGGGCATGAATGTCGGTTTTAATGTCTGAGGGATGCAAACATCCAATGCAAACATCCTGTCTGTTTCAATTAAGGAGCCTGAGTGTGGTTTGGGGAGCCTCGGGGCACTTGGCTATATCTTGAGATAAGCTGGAGCTGAGGCTCAACTGGAAGCCCCACTGCTAAAAGACTTAAGGATATGAAAACAAAATGCTGTGATTATGAACTGGTCTTCAGCTGTTTAATTCAATTCATGGTAAACATCATTAAAAGCCTTTGTTTTGCTGTCATAAAAGAGTCAAACGGGYGAGAGAGAGTTCTTGCCATCTGCGGCACCGGGTGTGGGATTTTTCTGGGGAGAATCTGATGGCTGTATTAATCCTCGCTGGAGTCTGTTAAATGGCCACAGTTAACCCTGTGAGACTCCACGAGGAGGGGAACACAGAGGTCACCTCCACATTCCACGCTGCCAGCCGCACTAATTGGAGAGGGATGGCATCCGCAGCGATAATGTATTTCCAGACAACCCTACTGTGGCCAAAGATGAAAAAAATTAAACATTTATATAACTGTACAGTGGCAGTTTAATTCTCTGRGGACCAGCACCGTGTCAGAGAATGCAGGCTGATAGCTATCATTTATTATTCTTCTATTACAAAGAAATGCTTTTTCATTTCGATCAGGAGAGGGTTTCCTAAGATGCATTTGTAGTAAGGGATGACTGTGGAAGCAAAAATGTTCATAATTGATTCCCATCCTTGTGAATGGTCTGAGCAACATCTGTTAATTTTTTGTCACATTTCTTCAGCAGAAAACCCAATCTCAATGGGCTGCAGATAGGGTTTTACAGGGATTACATTGCTGATAAGTCTGCGTGCTGGCTCTGATAACAYTGCAAATAAGTTAAAGAGGCTGAGTTGGAGGCAGAGCTGCTCGGAGGAGTCAGATGGGAGTAAATATGGTTCAGTCCACTGTAGCATGGACTCCTCACTGCATGTACAATACACCCAAAAATCAGGTGTATTTCCAGAAGGTGACTTCTGAAGGCAGCCTGTCTGTGTCCCAGTCCTGCAATGGCCCAGGGGGTTGGTGCTCCTGGATCTGGTTTATTTTGGGAGCAAAGCAGCATGGTAGTGCTGCACTGACACCCAGCTGCKCCTGCAGGCAGGTGTGCCACAATCAGCTCTCTTGTCCTGCAGGACCCACACTGTCTGGTGTGGAGAGCTCGGGGTGACCCTGTGAGGTTATTGGGGTGCTGGTGGAGCAATGAGAGGAGCAGCACAGGCAGGGCAGTGAGTGGTTACTGTCACAGAAGCTGAAAAAAAGGTTGAAGAGAGTGTTGTCTGAGCTGATTTGTGAAACAGGAACTGCAGAAAATAATCAGGAAAATCAAGATGCTGAGATGATGGTGATAACAGCAGTTCCCACATGATTAAAGCGATGGTTTTCACTTGGTAATTTTTACCTGATTTTGGGGCAGAATGGCAGGGTGGGGAGAAAACACCAGAAATTCATTGAGAAGGACGTGCAGGACTGTTGGCTGACTACTGCTCCAAACAGATAGTCCTTGTCTGGAGAGAGCCTGGCAGCTCACGTACCCATGCTTTGCTTTTGCTTGTTGTCCCTGCCCAAACTGCAGCTCATGTAATCCCAGAGAAATGGGGTGGGGGAGTTGTTGRTGGAGTTTGCTTGTTAATGGTAAAGATTTCCTGGCTGGGAGCCTGGTGTGGCTCCCCCGTGTCCAATCTCTGGTGGGCTTGGACCTCAGCTTGAGGCACCACGAGTCCTCCATGAGTTCTGGCAGAAATCCTTGTAGCTGGCTGGTAGAGGATGATCCCTGTGTGGTGGCTCAGGGTGGTCAGTGTGGACCTGTCTGGCCAGCCCTAGCCTACGGAGATGCTGCATTTCCTGCAGAGGGAGGTAGGCTTGGATGGATCCAAGCTCCTTTGTCTTCTTAAGCCAGTGGCACCAGTGGTGGGAGCCCCAGGGAGCTGCTGGTGTTTCACTTTCCTGGTGCCACTCTTGGGTGGGAGTGACACCAGCTGCCAGTCCTGCTGGRAGGAGCCCTTTCTCCTCCTTTGGAAATGACCTAGATTGCCAGAAAAATGGCAAGCCATGGCATGGAGAGTGCTGAGCTTTAGTGGGTAGCAGCAGGTCATCAGAAATASTGCCTGGAGCTCAGCCACGTTGCGTATTTTGGGAGCAGGACTTCTGCCCAGTCCCTCTTTACCTCAGGATCTTAATTATTGATTATAAATTCATCTGATGAAAAGATGGCTTTAATTGCTCTAATATGTACCCAATTTGGAGTTCATTATAGGCCAGGATTGTTTTCCTTCCCTTGCTAATAGGCACCAAATGGGATGCAGAGGAAGGCGGGCGCTGGTGCCGTTCCACCTTCAGCGATTGCCTGGCTGCCTGTAATTGTTTGTTTATTTGTGGAGGTGCTAAGTGCTGCTGGAAGTTTGTATGTGCTCTCTTCCTAACGAGTCCTCGGCTGAACCTGCAGGGTTTCTCTGAGAGAGGGGTGTTTTCCAGCAGCTGCTGGATCTCAGCGATGTTTGGGGATGGCTGGAGGAGCCTGCTGGAGGATGGGACTGAATCCTGGGCTCCCCTTTGTGCCTTGGCCTGTTTCCCCGCGGGATGGGGTGGATTTTCTCCGTGTCCTGGTGTACCCGAGGCTCCAAGGGCAGCTCTGGAGGAAGTCTGGTTTGCAGGAGGAGCTGAGGTGTGGGGCTGGTACAGGAGCTGGTACAGGAGCTGGTACAGGAGCTGGTACTGGCACGCTGGCCCTGAGGACAGCTGTGGGGTGAGCCCTGGGGGCAGCCCCTGACCCCTGTTCCTGCCAGCACCACGGCAGAGCTCAGTGGGAGATGTTTCCCAGCCCTGCAGACTGTGGTGGTGGTTTTCCCTGGAAATGGCAGCACAGACCAGATGTTCACAGGGTAATTGAAAATTCCATTTTATCAGAAAGCGTTTGCTGTCAAAAAGTTTTATCTTTACTTCAACAAAGAGGCTGATTAGATCCCTCAGGACCTGAATTAGCATCTTTGAGGCTGGATACTCTGTTTTGTGATTCAGGCAGTTATTCCTCCCTTGGTTTTCCTCATACTGGTACTTTTTTCTTTAAATCCCTTTGCCCTCTTCCAATCACAGTGTTTGTGCAGGTTTGGCTTGTTTTCTTTGTGTGGATGTGCACAAGCACCTAGATATGCTTAAATGTATTCTACTGCCTTTTTCACCTTGCCTTGAGCAAGAGCCATTCTTGTACTCTCTAAGTCATGGGAGCCAGCATAGAAATCAGAAAGGAGATATTTCCAATACAAGTTTTTAATGTTAGAAGCAACAGATTTCACACGTYTCTTAATTCCCAGTGCTGGCCAGTATTTTAGCCATCAATTACAGAAAGAAAATCATTGGTCCAATGAAGCAGTGATTCACTGTTTAAGACAAAAATAGAAAATATGAAAATAATAAGCACACGCTAATCATAAAATGGCASTGTTAGAAATAGTCACCACTGACATAAAATAGTGAAAAAGCTTTAGAATCAAAATTAGAGGGTTTTAAGCAATGTCAGTAATGGATCTCTACAGAGAATTGCTTCTAAAAGCATCACTTCCACTTTTCTGGTGCCAGATCAGCAGTAAAGGTTCATGTGAAATGTCATCTGGATAGACCTGATCCCGCATTCATTTCCACATCTGTGTAACTTTGCTCACAGGGGAGATTTAATTGTGTCTGAGTCCCATAAACTCCAGCAAGATGTAGGGTTCTTTGAATAGAAATGGGTTATATTTAAATAGTTATGTTAAGTCTTCTTTATACTATCACACAGTATAGAAATAAGATTTGGGTGTAAAGGAGAAATGGGCTCYTGATATTCACTGAAACTTTTCCTGCTGGTTGCATCCCAAATTATTCAGATGTATCATCATTTAGGGGATCAGGTTTTATCTGGAATATTCCAATTGGTTCTTATGCTCATCTCCATAGTATCTGMGTGTATTTCAGTTGTGAATTGAGAACATGACTAATGGTATTAACTGGAGGCAAACACAGGTATTAGAAACTGTTGATTTTTTGTAAGCTGATTTCCAGCAGTCGTTCTACCTACAACCCCCTTTCACTCTGCAGAAAAGCCTTTCTGTAGAGCACATAAAGACCTCAGTGACATATTCTAGGGCTTTGGAGGCTGCATTTCTCTGGAAGCTTCTACAAATTAATAAAAGTACCTAATTTCTTGTATTCATACATGCAGCACAAGACATAAAGTACAACATTAACGTGTGAGTGACAGCACATCCCTTAAGATGGATGAATGCTGTAAGCTTTCTTTCAGGGCAGCGTCAATTATTCCAGCTCCTCTGATTTCTGTATTATTGCACAGCTCTGGTAAAGCAGCCTCAGTGAGCTCAGTGGTGCTCCTGCAGTGGCCAGCCTGGAGGGAGCAATCAGCTTCTCACAGTGCCCTGAAAGCCCTGAGGAGGATTTTCCTGACGAGTGGGTAAGCTGGGCTTTGGGAAGAGGAGTTGATTGTCTTATGATTCCCACACTTTTAAATGATTGTGTGTTGAGGATTTCAGTCAGCTCTGTGTGGAGGTCACTGATGCTTTTGTCCGTGCTCTCTCCATCCTCCCCAAGCTCCTGCTCACATTTCCTAACTGGGGTTGTGGAGGGCATAATGTCTTTTGTGGGACCATTGGCTGTAACTGAGCTCCTTCTTCAGAGGGTGATGTGGTCACAGAATCAATCACATGATGGTGGTGTGGACAGTGTCACAGAATCACATGGTGGTGGTGTGGACACCATCACACATCACATCCCTGGGCAGAGGGACGGGTGGCCCCACCTGTGAGCTCAGCTGCCTTCAGCTCTGTGCTGCAGCAGGGCAGGGCAGGGGTCCCTTCAGGAGGGCTGATCCGTGCAGGGAACTGCTGGTTGGCAGGGACAGATCCCCTGTGCTGCTCTCCCTTAGTGCTGCTCTCCCTTCGTGCTGCTCTCCCCGAGCACAGCTTGGGGAAGTCCTTGCTGGAAGGTTCTGGGGGACAGGGGTGACCCTGAAGTCATCTCCGTGGCAATAAGTGCAGCCAATCCCCCTTTGCAAGAGCAGAACTAAATAACAAACAGATGTGCAGCCTCCTTTGTTTGCATWAGAAGCATTGTCCTACATCCCACGTTCCTGGCACTCTTCCTTCAGCTCTCAGGGTCCTTCAAAGATAGTTCTTGTGGAGTCTTCATCACTGAAGTTWCTCCATTCAGGGTCACAGGAGTTGTAACCTTTAGATCCTCAAGTTTTTTCCCCCTAAGCACAGAGAACACTCAGCAGATGTGAARATTTTGGCAACTTGGAGAGGAAAATTAAAACTTGAATCCATGCCCTGTTGTGTAGGTTTGCAATGGATGAATGATCAGCCCAGAAATTTGGAGAGTTTCTACTGTTTTATTGTACTTTTTAATGAGATTTTGTCAAATTCAGTCATTGCTTACCCATATTTTTACTGGGTGACTGGAGAGCAATTTATAGGAGATATGAAGAAGAGGTATTTCAGATTAGAGAATTTCAGCTTCTATTTCTGCTTGGTTTTGTTAACTGTTCCTGAACTCCAGCCCAAGGAGAACCTTRGCAGAGAAGATCTTTGTCTCAGGGTTCAGCTGAAGATGGGGTGCTTTTAACCCTGGCTCTTCCAAAGCCTCCTTTTCCAGAACCACTACCCAATACTTGGATTTTCAGATACTTGAAGATAAACAAACAGTTCAGGCAAGATTGCAGCTTCCTTTTACCTTACAAACAAGTCAAAAAAGGCTCCTGTGGCCTCTTTGGCCTCTCTGCCAGTAACTTCTAAGGAAGCCTTTAACACTTTCCTTCTCACAGCAGTCAGGTSTGGCAGAGTGGTCCAGGTAATGGCCATCAGATTGAGCAGTGGGGAAGGTACATGAATAAAACCAAACCTTCTGCTAACGCAGCAAGCCAGCACTTCCCAATCTCCTCCTGTAATCAATCTACATCGTTAATGACTCTGAAAACAGACTGAACTGCTGGGGCTGGCACTGGGAAACTTGCATTACAAACTAACCATCTCTTATTAACCTTTCGGTGTTTCCTTCACAACACTAATTAGAGCCAAATAAAACCAATGTTTGTGAAACTCTCGAGTTAAAATATAATTTTCAGAGAAAATATGGTAAACTCCAGAGCTCCTGTTTGCTTGGCCTTTCTTTTTAATTATGGRAGGGGATGGCTGTTACTTGTTTTACAGAGGCTTACATGATTAATGTTGCAATGTTACTGTAATTAAAARAGCAAAAAAAGAGATGTGATTGGGGCCTGTATAATTTACAGACATCTCGGCATTCTGGTGGCAGAGCTGCTCTGAGTGTTGCAAAGACGAATCATAAAAATTTATTCTAATTAAAATTGCCAGATTGACTAAACAACAGGTGACTTATATAACTTGAGCGACTTGCACTTGGGGTGAGAAATCATCTGAAATCAGTGAATTATACAAAGCTGCCTATTATTCTGCTAAATGGGAAAGTGTGTGCTTACCATGGCAACCCGCATCAATTTTGCAGCCTCTGGAAAATACAGGGCCCTTTATTAAAGGAGTAATCAGCGCCAGCAGCGTGGTGACCCCGTGCAGGGGCAGGGACACGGCCTGGGGGCTTTGGGGCAGCCCCTGGGCACAGGTGGGGCAGCAGGTGAAACCCTGCCCTGGTACCTGCGGGGCTCAGCTGTGAGCCAGCATCTCCAGAGGGGCTGCCACAAGTTGGGTGCCTGGTGTTTTTCCCTCCAAAACGTGCAGTTAGATTTATGTGTGTGATAACTATAAATTGTTTGGGCCTCTGCTAATTAGGCTGCACGCTGCAGGGAGCTGTAGGGCAGGGACTGTGTCCCCCTGGGTGCAGGGGAAGGAGCCCACCCGTCTCCAAAATATGGAGATATGGGTGAGTGTCTGAGCTGCTCCAGATCCTGCKGATACCTGCTGAGGGGAGACACACCACTGGGTTTGTATGTAGGTTGTTTTACTAAATGATCTGTGTAATAATATATAAGTCAAAACTCTGTAATAATTGGCACCAAACAGCAAAGAGAACTCGCAGCTTTTATCTGTCTTGAGGGAAGTGCTGCCACTCAAAACTCGGGAGTGCTGTATTTTATTTCTCATACAGCATATATGAATGTAAGACTAGATAGTTTTAAATGGGTCACAGAATTATTAAGAAGTTTGGCAGCCTTTCCTCCTGGTGCACGCAGGTACCCGGGGAGTGGGTGGGCTGGGAGCAGGAGCGTGGGCTGTGCCAGGCTCTGGCTGGGTGTGTGTTGCCTTTGCACAGCCATTTCCCCTTCCCTCCTGCATTTAACCCCTGTGTCTGTTTGGAAAATCAGTTCTTTGTACAAGTGTTATTATAGATGTGTGTTAGTCACGGTGTGTATAATCACGGTGCACATAAGGTGGCCCCTGTTTTGCTGAGTGTCTGTAATGGTAGTGATCAGTTTCCCCTCTCCCAGCATTAGCTCCCTTAGTGTTTTTATTTTTCAGCAGAAACCCCTTTTTGTTCCATTTTCCTTATTGTATTTCACCCTTTTCCAAGTGTGAAGAACAACTTGCTTCCTAACTGGCTTCACTGGCTGCCAGCAGGCTGTGTTTCATTGCCAGCATCCCCAGCTGGCTGGGGGTGCTGGCACGTGGCAGCAGGTGACAGCAGGTCACTGCTGTGTCACCTCACCTSGGGTGACAGTCACACCTGGGCAGGGCACTGGAGCTGGGTCAGGGTGGGTCAGCCTCGAGGTCTGGGTGTCACAAACAGGGGAACACCTGGGTGTGTGGAATGACTGGCTGTAGTGAAACCTGAGCTTCATCCCAAAGAAGTCCTGGCTGAGCGTCCCTCCCTGCAGGAAAAAAAGAGTTTAAATTGAACCACAGGGAACAAAAAAGGGAAAAAAAAGATGAAAAGCCCCCTCTCTGAATTGAAGCAATAGGAAATGAAAACTGCTGAGATACACTGTCATGTGGGTAGTGGTGCTACCAACCTTGTGCTGCAGTAATTACCTCTATGCATGCAATTTGTGCTCAGCTKCGACTGATTTCCCACATCATCCGGTGCCCAGGCTATATTCAATCAGTCCCAGCTGGAGAGAACTTGGATCATTTGGTGAGATCTCACCACAGATGCTGCCTGGCATGCCAGGGAAGGGCTGCAGAGCCACCCTGGCACAGGCTGGAGCTGTGGGGACAGTCACAGCAGGGTCCCTCTGGCCAGGGACATGGGGTGCCACCTCCCGTGGGTGCTGAGGACCTGCAGCTGCTGGGGATGAAAGGTGAGGAGCTTCTGGCACTTCCTGGGGAGAAGCCTTGGCTCTGCTGGGTGCGTGCTGGAGGCAGAGCAGCTTCTGTGGRTGTTCCTGCGCTGTTTCATGTGAGAAATGAAAGAGTGAAGAGCGTAGGTTGGGAGTTTTCGTGAGAAGCCAAGGGAGGTGGGTGTCCTCAMCTCCTGCAAACCAAAATAGGTCGAGCACTTGGTTTCCTCTGACTGCTTTGGAAGTGTCAGCTTCAGTAAGGAGCAGAGCAGGAGCTGCTGCGAGCGGAGCGCACGGCGCTGCCTCGCCTGCTCGGGCACGTTCTGACAGCTCCTGCAGCAGCCAGAGGGCTCTGAGCCATTTGCCCTGGGACAGGAACTTTCTCAACTCAGATACCTGCAATCCTGGATTAGGTGCAGCCTGGTGAGGAGTTATCAAGGGGCAGCTCTTGTGTGGGAAGAGGAATTTGGCTGGAAACCTGAAGTTWAAACTGTGCACAGTAGTAATTCAGGAGCTGTCAGAGAAGGTGTTTTTGGGAGCAGTAGCTGCATTTTTGGAGGGTGTAAATACCTTTGAGGAGGGTCAGGCATACTCAGGTGTGTCCTGGAAGGTTAATATGTGTATGCTGGACTTGGATTTGTTTTTTACTCTCTGTGTTTACCAGTCCATCATCATCATCATCATCACACAATGGTTTGGGTTGGAAGGGACCTTAAGGATCATCTGCTTCCAACCCCCTACAGTGGGCAGGGACACCTTCCACCATCCCGTGTTTCTCAGAGCCCCATCCAGCCTGCCTTGGACACTTCAGGAGTGGGGCACCCTCAGCTTCTCTGGGCAAGCTGTGCCAGGGTCTCACCACCCTCACAGTAAAGAATTCATTCCTGTGAGMCCAAAGCTATTCCSCCTTGCCCTGTCACTTTTGCCCTTGTCAGAAGTCCCTTCCAGCTCTCCTGCAGGCTTGCATTTGTGCCGCTGCTGGTTTCAGAGGGAGCTGTGTGAGCAGGATGTCCTGCTGTGTGTCCTGGCAGGCTCCCAGGAGCCAGCCCTGCAGCCCAGGGCTGTGAGGGCCCGGCAGCACTCACAGGGTGACTGCTGTGTCCTGCATCTGCTCTGACAGGCCGTGCTTCTGCAGCCACTCTCAGGTTAGTGTGGGTCCCACTGACTGACAGACCTTTCCTGTGCAGTGCAGCCTTCTCCATGACAGGCCGTGATAACTCAGCAGCCTAAATTATTCAGGCAAATTGAATGTGTTTGGCTTGTTCCAAACTTTTGTTTCCTTTCAGTGCTGTCAGGAGCCCAGGTAGCCCTGATGCTTGTATTGCAACTCATTCAGGTGCCAAGGAGACACAGACAGCTCAAGTATAACTTATGTTTTACCTGTTTGTCACTTACTTCCGCCTTGTCGGGCTCTTTCTGGGCACTTCTGTGCCTCATAAAAATGTTTATCTTGCACCTACTGATTGCTCCCCTCTGGTATGCTGCTGGGTTCTGGGAATTCTTTGCATCATGTGGTGGAAAAGCCCCTGTAAAATCCAAAACRGATTCTGTGTCTGTTCCACCCTTTAGCGGAAGTATATTCACTCATGCAAAAATTTTGACCCATTAGTCATCACTGTAGGATCCAGGAACCTCATCTTAATGAAGACAAGTAATTAAAATTAACAATTCTACCTGCAATTCCCTCATTGCCTGACCTCTGCTTTGTCAGTCTTCCTCCATTGTTACTGGGTGGATATGTTGAATTAATTCACTGTAAAAATCCACACAAGCCCTTCTGTGAGCAGCCTTGCCTTGCAAGGASCACCAAGCTATGGCAAGCAGATGGAGAGGAGATGCCCTGTCAGTGCAAACATGTCTCCTGGCTTACTGGACACTGTTCAGGAGCTTCTGGGATAGGTGAACAAATTGGCTTTCACCCTCCAAACWCGTGTCTGGAGATTTAGGACTTCACTCAAAGCCTTTTGAATCCACCAGSATTCTTTCAGCTGAGACCACTGGGATTGAAACAGGACCCGAGGGAGATGGCACCCTCAGGGACGTGCTCTGAGCCTTGCTGGAGACATTGGTCATCTAAGCCTGTGTTCAGAGCCAAACTGAGGGAGGAGGAGATCTCTGCTGCTGAGCATCTCCCCAATTCAGTGAGCAAGACAGAGCCCTGGGAGATGGAGATTTGCCTTGGAAAATTCCAGCTGCAAATGAGATGCATGATTTTAGGAATTAGAATAATTACCCCCTGGAACAGGTTCCCAAGGGATGTGATATATTCTGTATCACTTAGAGTCTTTAAATCACATTTGCATGTTTTRCGCCAAAGCGTGCCCAGTCACTCAGAGCGAGGGGCTGTGCTTGAGGAGCACGGTGTGACAGGCTGAGCCTCCCCTGCTTTCAGGGCAGCAGTCCCCTGGTCCTGCCTGGGCTGAGCCCTGCAGATCCCTGCAGCAGTTTGGGGTTTGGCACATCCTGCAGGAGAGCTCGGGGCTGTGCAGGAATGTGCAGAACTGAGCAATAACGCTGGGGATGATTCAGAAGCCAATTCCCCCAGCCAAAATCTGCCTTCRCTTCCCAAACACACGCYGTCCCTTCCTCTGAATCAGATGTCCCCGGGCGCTGAGCAATCCTGGCTGGATCAGTGTTTCCAGGACCTTCCCTCCCACCACCCCTGAGTGATGAGAAGATTTTTGTAGATCTCATTTCCTGGCCTTTCCCTTTCATCTCTCAAAGCTGCAAGTAAATGAACAGCCCTTTAGTTTTTAGTTACTGCTCTGCACCCAGTGAGCTATCAGAGGCTGTTGACAATGACTTTTCTCTTTTCCATGCTCCTGCCTGCAGGATTTGGGGAGATAATTCATTTGGTCCTGGTGCTTTGTCAACTTTCAGCACTTGTAATTGCCTAATGATCAGTGCTGATGCTGTTGTTAAGCCTGTTAAAACTTTGTCCTGCTGAAGAGCCAGACTGTGCCTGTCTCATCATGCTGTGCCTGCTGTGCTGGCTGGGGCTGCCTTTGATGCTCCCACCCTGGCCCCCTCTTTGGCTGCTGCTTCCCACCCCGCTCAGGGGATGGATGGATGCAGCAGGGTGCTGCCCACGCTGAGGAGCTGCACCTGCAGTTACAAATAGCTGGAGAATAATCCCACAGAGAGCCAGACGCTCTCCAAGATGAATCCCCTCTCGGCCCCAAGGAGCCTGCAGCTGGTTGGTGAGGTGGGCTGGTGTCTGTGCCCTGGTGGGGTGGGTGAGAGCAGCTCTCTGGAGCAGGCTATCACTGCTGGAGCACTGCTGTTTAGCCACATGCTGCTATTTCTGCTTTTCCATCTCTCTTGTGCCTTTTCCACCATCATTATAGTTTTTTAGGGGCTCTAATTGGCCACATTTCACACCACCACCTCTTTTGCTGCTCATCCGAGGTGCCCAGCTGGCTGGTGCCATCTCTGGAAGCCCCTGTCGCTCATCCTCGCCTCTTCCAAGGCTGGTTTTTAATGGCACACACTGAACATTAGTGCATTACCATCCCTTTTCCAAGAGCAGTCTCCATCCACTCTTCTCTCGTCCCCCAGTGCCTCATCCAATTTAATTAATTACACTTAGTATATTACGCATCCTGTCAAAGTTTTTCCTTTCCGAGGTTTAATGGTTTTTTAATTCTAATGCATGCTGCATGTGGAAGTGTTTCAGCAGTGAGGGAGCGTGCAGCGGCAAGGAGGCAGCATTACAGCATGTGCTGCAGGGTGGGTCCCTGTGCAGAGGCTCCAGCAGAGCTGCTGCAGGACCGAGCTGCCTCCTTCCCTCTGCTGGTGCCCAGGGGCACAGTCAGGCTGGGGCCAGTGCAGGGGGGCACGTTTGGGTTGAGCCCACTCGCCCCTGGTGCAGCTGGTGGAACAGGAGAGGTCTGGTGGCTCAGCCCCAGCGCCCTCCCTGCAGCTGCAGCCCGTGCTGGACTCGGGGTGATGAACCTGACTCTTCTCCTTGTGCTAGCTCTGTCTGAAAGCACCCATTCCATCAGGCACTGCAGCCCTGCCTTATCCCTGTGCAGAAGGGCTGGGCTGAGGATGTGCTGGGGACTGGGCTGAGCAGGTAACGCCAGCTGGGGCTGGCACCTAMCGCTCTGTGTTTCCCAGAGACACTTAAAGGGCTTGGTCAGGAAGGTGGTTCAGCAGGAATGACTTTGTGGGGTCTCWCACTGACTAGCTTTGGGTATTTCCAGATAAAACCTGCTCAGACTAAGAGGGTTGCGGGTTGGTGGTTGTTTTTTTCCTGCCTGTCAGTGTTGCAAAGTGCTTAGGTTTTGAAAATCCAGCTGGGCTCTGTCTGTCTGTCACACCATCACTGAGAGTAACGATGCTGTGGTGCAATTTAGCTGACAGCCCCGTGAACTGGGGCCAGGAGCCAACACAATCCAGCCTGACCTCGGGGCAGTGCTGCAGGAATGTGCCTCAGGAAACCAGAAATCCTGGGAGGCTGCACTGGCAGGAGCTGGGGCAGAGCTGGAACAGCCCATCCTGGGGAGCAAGGCTGTGCTGTCCCACCTCTGCACTGGAACCACAGCAAGGGGTGTGTGGGATGATCCCAGTGAGGTGTGCAGCCCCCAGGTGGGACCCAGKATCACAGCCCAGGTGCCCATGGGTTGGCAGCAGCTTGTCTGGAGCTGTGGAGCTGAGTGCTTTCCTTGCAGTGCTTGTGCAAGTCATGGAGATGCAGTTATTTTCCACTCCTGTTGCTCAGCAGTCTCCCTGTGGCTCTGCAGTTGACAGCCCCAGACACACTCCAGGGCTTGTTCTCCATCTCACCCCCATGGTTGTGGGGCCAGCAGAACGGGGTGGGGTGGGACAGGATGAGACCCCAGCTGGATTGCTGGAATTGAGCTTGTCCATGACTCACAGGTAAAGACATTTCCCCAAGCTTATAATGAGGTTTTAGATTTAACTATTGACCTTATAGTAGTGTTACATGCATGTTTATCTGCCCTTTGGATTAATGAAGGTAAACTGAATTGCCAGTACAAAGTTTCATCTAATTAAATGGATCAGATTCTCAGACTCTGGCAATTCTGTCATGTCTTCTGTTGGCCCTGGGGCAGTGTAACCCACAGCTGGCATTTCCCTGGCATTGCTGTTATCCCCCGTTGGGGTGGAGCTGGAGCCTGCTTTGAGCCCTCTCTGCAGCTCCATGGCCATGCAGAGAGAACAGGAGGGTCCCTGTGAGTCAGGTGCTGGGTCAGGCTGGACAATGTAGAGCAGCTTTTGCAGACCTGTCCCAGACCCCTGTGGGATTTTCTGGTGCACCCACCCCCCCAGGCAAGCATCTCACTGTGGTCCATCCCTGTGCTTCAGAGTAAAGATCCACCAGCATGGAAAAAGCCCCGTGTTCATCTGAAAGAGACTTAAAGTAGAGCACCAGGGAGGGGATAATGCTGAGCTCCAGGGTGGAGGCATGAGAGGTCAATGTCATGATGAGAGATGGCCAGCAACCAACATTTCGGTTTTTTAAGAGAAGGCGTAAAATTCCCCAGCTCTCCCCTGATGATGGGGAACGCCCCATTGTGCTGGGAAGCCTTCCAGCTCCCTCCACTCTTCAGAGCTGCACACTTTTAGAAAGTACAAAGAGCTTCTCATAATGTTTTGCCTTGTGGGTACGTCTATGATTAATTCCGTGCAAGCATTACTGGTGCAATAACAATACTGAAGGTCCTAAAACTGAAAAAGGAAACACATTTGGCTCGTGCTTCATACACAATCACTTACACTTAAGCTATTGATAGCTGATTGGGATCTGTAGACTGCTGGGCTGGTGCCACTGGGTTTCTGAGCGCGCTCAATGGCTGGAACAGACAGCGAGGCTGTAGGTTTTGGCAAGCTGTAGGTCTCATTAGTCAGGCTGACTGTATCTGACACGAGAGATTCCCATCCACCAAGATGAAGCTCACTTCCCTAGGCTTTGGCTGACATCCCAACAATATTTACATGAAGGACAACAGAGGATCAGTGTTAGATTAAGGCTGTGAGTTTCCAGTAGGCAGACAGTTAAATATTCTATTGAAATACTCTTTTGATTATTTAGATAATAATGAAGTTCATGCATGTCCTTGAGAAATCTGGGGAAAGGCAGTTGTTTTATGCTAAGCATGCAAAGATGTGTTTAATCTTGATAATAGGAGTAAATTATGTATCAGCGTTTATAACCTCGGCTCCTTTATTTCTCCCTTGTTGTGTGGAGCCACCAGGAGCCTGGCAGGGAAGGGTGGCAGGAGGAGGGGGCAGCAGCCTCCCCACGGCACCCTGGCCTTCACATCCCTGCAGGAGGAGGATCAGGATGGCTTGTTCTGTTTTGTCCTGGCRGAGGGAGGTGCTGGTTGAAGTAAGACATTAACCACGAGCCCCCGAGGAGAGGGCAGGGATGTGCTCTGACAGGCTCTGGGCCAGGAGTTGGCCCAGTACAGGCATCCAGGAATTGCTTCTTATCTCCCCCAACTGTAATTTCTGGTTTTTGGATTTTTATCAGGATCGTTGAGTTGCCATTTTCTGACCCATGCCTGATTTTGAATAGGGCTGAGTAATAATTTGATTTTTTGCTGCCGTTGGAATGTGGCTGCCTGGCTGGTCCTGCCTTACCRTCGCAGAAATGTGAATTTGCTTCGTCTATGACAATAGCAGAGAACAGTAACCTTTGGATTAATTTGTTTCAGCGACTGAAGTCCCATTAAATGAGAGGCAGCTGGTGTCAGAGGCATAAACTGAGACAAAGTTTTGCTCCCAATTGTGGCAAATGTGTTTAAACAGACTAGAAATGTTTCCATCTCTGCAGGGTATAATATACTCAAATGGTTGCATTAGCATGAAAAAAGTCTAAGGAAGAGTGTATTTAGGACAATCCCTCTGTATCCAGTGCTAATGAAATTGAATTGCAGTAATGAAGTCAGGGGTTGGTGCAGGAGCTGCCTCAGCATTGATGGAGCCATGCCCGAGTGGTGGAGCACTAATGGCTCGAGATGGAAGAGGTCCATCAGAGCCCAGAGTGCTCTGCTCTCCCTCCCAGGCTGGATCCCACATCCCAGACCTGTTAGGATGCTAATGAGCCCTGGATGGAGGCASAGTGCTGGAGTTTCGGAGGTGGAATCCCTGCCGCTCAGGGGCCAGGCTCCACAGACCACTTAAGAAAAGGATTAATTGGAGTTTAAATGGTGTGTTCCGCCGGCCTTCTGAAAGGGAATTAATTTTTCCTTGTGAATGAGGTGGGGATTGGCCTGCGGTCCTGGATAAAGGGGAGCAGCCAGCATTAAATTGCATTCCAGCCCATAATTCCTTCTGGGTCTGACTCTGCTGTGGTGCATGGCATACCCACAGCACAGCTCCTTCTGGTGATCACCCTCCTTCCCACAGCCTGCTCCTCACCCAGAGGCACCAGCATCCCCCCAGGAAATCCTTTGCATGGAGTCTGTGCTTCCCCTCTGCGTGCAGCTCCCAGGCACCCAGCTCTGCCTGTCCCCTCTCAGGCCTCGTTCACAAAGCAGGGACAGTTCTGCAGGAGGGAGGGAGTCACTCATGGTGATACAGAGCAGGGCAGGACTGGAATGGGCCAGCTCTTGGCCGTGTAGATCAGTGGGAATCCTCAGCATTTCTTGGGAGCTGTCTGTGTCTGCAGCAGCTGGGGACGAGCGCCCTTGCACACCTCTGCTGACCATCCCCYAAGCACTGCCCCTGAGCTGCATGCAGCCACGGGTCCTTATCAGCAATTGCTCAATAAATTAATCTAAATGACAGCCCTTGTTTCATTAAAATAATTCCTGTGCTTTGTCCAAGCACTGTTGACCTTSTGTGTTGGGACAGACAATCCGGGATTAAAAATATAGCATTTTTAGCTTGCATAAATCCCYAATAATGGTGAAAGAGAGGAAAAGYAAGGCTTCTTGTTGCAGTAAAGAGCATTTGTCACTGTCCCTGGTTATTAGTATCCTCTGAGCATTGTGCAGGGGAAGCCACACCAGGATTACATTGCTGCATTGACTGGAGATTTCTTATTAGGAAAGGCAAGGAAGGCTCTGTGAAGCCCATAGGTCAAAAATATAATACACTGTTCCCCACCTCTCGTTTCCTGATATTATYCTATTAGAGGAGATAAGGGAGAGGTGCAGAGTCTTAATTTACAAGGGAATGATGAACCACYGCTGGGGACTGTTTGTATTTTGCTGGAGCTTATTATTTTATCTGGAGTGTAATGCAGAGGATCACTGCCCCTGAGCCTGAAACAGCCACTCCTGTTGGGGTTGGAGGGGTGTGGGCTCCACTGGTGTGCTGGGGGTGCTGGGTCCTGAGAAGATGAAGGTGCTGGAGTTGAAAAGAAGCCCCGAAGTAGCTGGAAGAGGAGTGTTAAATAATGCAGCTGCGCTTTGTCCATGAAAGATGGCTAACCATGAGTAAACAGCCACAACAGTGTTTGATCCCTTCGTGTTTACTATTTATTCATATTTATTATTCATAAATTCTGTCACAAATGTTGGGCCCGCACCCCAGTGAGACATTTGCATTTTATTTTAAGTTTGATTCCCCCCCCGCCCCTCAGTTTCATGAACTGAGATTTAATGATTTGCTTTTCCACATTGCTCCCGTGCTGGCTCTCCCTGGTTCTCCTCTTCTTGTTTCAGGAAGAGATTTCTAACATGGAAAAGTGATATTTGAATAGATTCCCCTAAGGCAATCAATTTACTTCTAATTTGTCTGGAACTAAGCTTTTCTTTGTTGCAATGAGAAAGGATTGAAACTGCTGTAAAATTTATTAGCTTCCAGGAAGATTTTGAAATGAATTTTTTAATGATCGTGCTGTTTGCTGTACCCAGGAGCAGTGTCATCGTGATTACAGTGTAATCACATGGTTGCTGAAGAAACACCAAAATGTGGAGCTAGAGCTGGGCTCCTGCACGAGGGCACCTGTGGCACTGCCCAGGTATGGGCACTGCTCAGGTATGGGTAGTACCCAGGTATGGGCACTGCTCAGGTATGGGTAGTACTCAGGTACGGGCACTGCCCAGGTATGGGCACTGCTCAGGTATGGGTAGTACCCAGGTATGGGCACTGTGCAGGTACGGGCACTGCCCAGGGCACTGTCCAATACAGGTACTGCCCAGGTACTGTCACTGCCCAGGTATGGACATTGCCCAGGTATGGGTACTGCTCAGGTATGGGTTGTACCCAGGTATGGGTTGTACCCAGGTATGGGCACCGCCCAGGTATGGACATTGTCCGGGTATGGGTACTGCCCAGGTATGGACATTGCCCAGGTATGGGTACTGCCCAAGTATGGGTACTGCCCAAGTATGGGTACTGCCCAGGTATGGACATTGCCCAGGTACAGGCACCGCCCAGGTATGGGCACTGCCTAGGTACTGACACTGCCCAATACAGGTATTGCCCAGGTACTGGCACCGCCCAGGTACAAGTACTGCCCAGGTACAGGTACTGCCCAGGTATGCGTATTGCCCAGGTACTGGCCCTGCCCAATACAGGTACTGCCCAGGTGCGGGCACTGCCCAGGTACTGGCACTGCCCAGATACGGGCACTGCCCAGGTACTCTCACTGCCCAAGTATGGGCACCGTGGCTGGCACTGCCGCAGGGCTGGGGGCTTTGGGCTGGAGCCGCTCAGCACAACGCTCCCCTGCCCCATGTCCCAGCAGGCTGGGATCCCTCAGCCCCTCTTATTTCTGATTCTCCAGCAGCTGCCCTGCTCCTCTTCCTTGCTCCCCTGTAACAGCACAAACGAGCTCTAGTTACTCAGCCCAGCAAAGCTGCTCTGACACYGATTGGATTGAACTGAGCGCCTGTTTGGAAATGGAAACTCCAGGGACTATTGTCATCGCCCAAATTGCACCTTAGYTTGTATAACAGCACATGTCATCTGGCCATTTATCAGGAATATTACATTCCCAGGCACTTGCACCTTGCTACGATTTAACTTTGTCTCTTTGGCCAGCGTTGCAATTCCACTGGAGATAATTCAATTGCTGAGAGCTGAGCGGGCGCCTCGCGCACCCGCTCTGCGTTGCTGTGCCGCAGGTACCTGGGTGTTGGACAGGGGYCTGGAGGATTTGTTCACCAGGGACATTCCTTAATCCCCCTGTGATGAGGGAAGAGCCTGTGCTGTGTGGAGCTGGGCGCTCTTGCTGCAGTGCCCACCACGTGTCCTCTGCCAGCTCCTGCTGGGCTCTGCCTGTTGGGCATCCATCCTGTGTCCCTGCTCTTCCAGCCAAGAGCTCACACGTGGGACTGGGAAGTGCTGGGGGTCTTGGCTGGCTGGGGGATTTTTATCTCTCCCACCAMGTCTTCCTGCAGCTGCTGGTCCTCGGCAGCTGCTGCCTGGCTGAGACCACAGCAGTTGTGGGTCTTTGWGACCCACAAAGTTGCCTTTGTGCTGGTCMTCTGAGTTGGAAGTAGAGCTCTGATTTGAAATCTGGAGCTTAARGTGGATTTTGCTTGACTTGTTGAGGAATATGTTTATTCCAGAGGTGGCTGTGGATTCTATGTTATTTCATATTTGCTATGCAAGAGCTTATGTTTAGTAATGACATTTTTCCTGCCAAGTCTGACTTCAGGATAACTGCTCACCTCTTGATGAAAAAGCTTCTGCTAGGATGTTTTGTCCCTGGGGAATGTTTTAAAWGTGACCRMGCCCTAAGGTGSCCTGAAACAAGGTTCTGGYTTTGTGCTGGGTGAGGCCAGTCTGGCTGAAACACAGATATTGCTGCAGTGGGACCTGCACATCTCTGGTACAGCAGCTGCCATGTAGGGCACTTACCCTGCTCAGTATGTCTCTGGGCCAGCTGGGTGCCACATGGGTGCCACCACGGGTGTCCCCACAGCCTGACTGGCAACAGAACTATCCCCTCGGTGTGTGCAGTGTCCTCAGCTCCTTAGAGAGTGCAGCCCAGGTCATGCCCTGGGCCGTGGTGTTCTCTGTCCCAGGGCTGTGGTGTTGTCTCTCCCTGGGCCATGGTGGTCTCCATGCCAGGGCTGTGGTGTTCTCAGTCTCCAGGCCATGATGGTCTCCATCCCAGGGCTGTGCTGTTTTCTGTCCCCAGGCCATGGTGGTCTCCATCCCTGGGCCGTGGTGTTCTCTGTCCCAGGGTTGTGGTGTTCCCCAGCCCATGCCAGCCTGCTGCACTGGTGCCCTTGGGGGCTGTGTGTCAGGATGAGGTGCTCACACTCACACAGAGCTCGGGGGTCTCACCCTGCTTTCCCCCTCCCTTTGGCTGTCTCCAGCCTTGGTCAGGCAGCAGTTTCAGCCAGCTCAGCCCTGCCATGAGCACAGGGGTGGGAGCTGCCTGCCTMGGCTGCCAGGCACTCACCATGTCGTGGTTCTGGTGGTTATTACCTGGGCTTTGCTCCGTGCATCAAGAACATTTTGTCACTGCAGACAGMAACAGCTGTATTGACTAGGGCAGGTCTGGGGCTGTAAAAGAATTTCCTGTTGTTCTATTTCTGATTGTTAAAGTGGTAAAGAACAAGACAGAACAGTACAGTAATGTGAATGTGAACGTGAATGGCTGTCCTGGGTGCCATCAAAGCTGGGTGAGTCAGACTGAGCTGCAAAGGGCAGCACCAGGAGCGTGCCCAGCAGTCCCTGCCTGCCTCTGCCTGGGGCAGGAGCAGCATGCAGGGATCAGCCCTGGGTCACCACTGGAGGGGCTCAGAGCCTGCTGTGCACGCCTTTGGATCTGGGACAGCAGAGGAATGGTGTTTCTGTGGYTCAACAGGCCTTGCTTGAGGCGTAAGAATATTATTTTATACCAGCTGAGGGCTAAGACAGTGATGGAAGGGTGGGTAGCTGGAGATGCCCGTTCTGCCATGTTGAAGAGGCTGCTGCTGGGGGCTCTGTGCTGCTCCTTGTGTCTGCTACCAGGTCAGGGCTGCTCTGGGCAGCCTGGACACATGTTGTCCCTGAGAGCAGGAGGGTTCTGGCTGCAGGGCATGGTCTCAAGGCTGAGCTGTGTGCTGAGCACAGAACAGAGTGACAGAGTGTGCCATGGAACTACCTGTTGTCTCAGGTCTGTGGATGGTGGTGACTTGTGACCCTCTGCCTGTCAGCCTGGCCTCTTTGAGACTTGTTAACATTCCCTTCCTCATACAAAAGATTGAAACAGTATAATTTAATGTAATGCTTCTCAGCTCCTTTCCTCCCTGCATTTCAGCTGCTGCAGGTTCTAGACAAGCATTGTAARGTCCAAAACTGATCATCTCCSTGGCAGAGAGGCACCAGGCCCTTTAGTGAGCTGCTCTTAAAGCACAGGTGCCTTTCTAGGCTTTGAGGAATATCCACTTGCAGTAATCAGAGAAGTCCTCCCTTTGTTTCTAGCTGTAAAATGTGGCAGTTGGAATAAGTGGGTCAAGGCAAGACAAACCTGCCTGTGCTCCCTCTGCAGTGAGGTTTGCCTTGGCTATGACAGTCCCATGGATTGGGGGCTGAGCTGTGCTGCTGGGCAGGGAAGGTGAGGAGAAGCAGCTCTCCGTGCCTTCCCGTGCTGGACCAGCCAGCCCAGCACGCTCACAGATCCAGCTTTTCATGTTTGTGGAGAGACTGAAGTGATGTGTGCTCCAGCAACACGCCCAAGGTCACACAGCACAATAAATCAGTGTCTCATCGGGATGAGAATCCGAGATATTTCTGTAGCCCCTCCAGCCATCACCAAGTCCTCTGCTATCACAGCCAGACTACACAACTTTGTATGCCTGTAGCACCCTTTTGAAGTTAAGCTGTGGATAAATAGGGAGACAGCAATATTTTCTGGGCAATTTTTCTTTTTTTTTATTTTTTTCTATTTTGCTCAAGTACTTGAAATTAGCAGAATCAAAGTGTAAGATCATGGGCTTTTAGAGCTCAGTGCTGGTTGTTGAGTATGTAGGGCTCAGGGCATCCTTCTCTCAAGCTGCTGTAAAGGCAGCTGCCAAAACCCAGACCTCCTCCCCTCCACCCAGCCCTCTGCTCCACATCACTGGGTTGRTGCTCTGATGTAGAGAAAAAGCTGATGTTTTTACCCATATATTTTTCAATTAATTGGCTTTTCTCTTTCTTTAAAAAAACCTTTCTTGGTGGTTTTTTTTTATTTTTTTCTTCCTTTTTTTTTTTTGAGGTCTGCCTTTTACTCGTTTATTCTCTGTAAGTGTTAAGCTGCTCATATTTTGGTGCATTGTGTTATGTGCTGAGAATTTTTATCAGCCGCCCTAGTGCTCGCATGTGGTGGAAATACCAATGTGTCTGAGGAGCGGAGGTTATGCACACAGATGTACAGAGCAGCAGAAGGAATGGTTTGCAGACAGAGGGAAGGAAATCTGGGCTGAGCCTGCACCTTCCATCCATCAGCCCAGCCCRGACCGAGCGTGGGCTCCTGGGGGTGATGGCATTGGAGCTTTAGTGCTGCTCCCAGTCTGGGTTATGGGAGGAAGCAGCCACGTCTTTYCGTGGGGAAAGGCTGTGCTTTATGAGGGCAGCTGCAATTACAAGCTCTTATCAAATGAAGGAAAAGCCGAGACTGAAAAGCAGCCAGGATCCTGCGGTGTTCYGCAGGAGCCACGGTCGGATGCTCAGCAAAGGCTGGCCATGGTGAAACTGCTGAATTTCATTTCCAGCTTTGCACTTGGCTGAGCCTGGCTGCTTCCCCGAGCCTCGGTTTGTCCATCTGTGATGTGGAGGTGAAGCTGTGCAGTCCTCTGGGGCTGACTGACAGTGCAGGAATGCACGCAGGCCCCAGGCACCAGGGTTTGCTCTCGCCTGGGAGCCCTTGGACCTGGTCTTGGAGGGTCCTTGGGAAGGGTTAAACCACCAGTCCATATTTCAGCACTGTAAAGTGGTGTTGGGACGACAGCCCCAAGTCGAGAGAAGGAATCTTTATTGCTCCTGTATGAATAAAGCCCCAGCACTGGGAATGACACATTTAATCTTCAGTGGAGTGGACAATCTTGGAGATTTATAAAGCCTCTGTTGTGTGAGAGGTCAGTGGGGATTAAGCAACAAGTTAAAACTCACATACACAGCAGAACCACAAAGAACCTTCCCTCCTCCCCCTTTTCTTTCCTCCCTCTGTTCCTTTCCCCTCCTTGCAYAAAGTCAAGCTTAAATGTCACGTCAAACCAAGCTTAAAACATGGTGGCTTTTAACACTGGCCACTAAACCCAGGAACCACTGGCTCTGAGGACTTGACACACTGACAGCCCTGTTGTGATGGATTTGCTGCCATCACTCCTCCGGGCTTCTGTTGTGGTGGTTACAGGTGACACACAACCTATTGGAAATTAAACTCCGGTCTGTAGAGCCTCGAAACCGAAGGCTGTTTGAGGTTCAGTCAGGGCTGTTTGGGGTAGGATCCCCTCTGCAGTGCCCAGCTCGGTGTGGTGCCCCCAGCCCGGGCAGGCTGGAGGCTGTGGGCACCCCGTTCACCGTGCCTTGTGCTTTCTCCCCGCAGAGCAGAGCGAGGCCTTCCACTGCCGGGAGGAGTGCCGCATCCTGGGCCACTCGGACAGGTGCTGGATGCCGCGCGGCGCCGTGCCCAGCCGCGCCAAGTCCCCCGAGCACGGCAGGAACGTCATCGCGCTGTCCATCGAGGCCACGGCGGTGGACGCGGAGCCTTACGCGGACTGCGGCGCCAAAAGGACCTTCGCCACCTTCGGCAAGGAGGGCGGCGAGCCCCCGGCCGAGGAGCGCCTCGCCAACCCCAAAGGCAAAAGAACGGTGGACTCGGCCGCCTGCTGCAGCCCCAAGGTGAGCGGCGCCGTGCGCGAGGCCGGCAACGGCTGCGAGGCCGTCAGCCCCGTCACCTCGCCCCTGCACCTGAAGAGCCCCTTGTCCGGCAAGCCGGCGGCGCCCTACGGAGCCGGGCACTGCGCCGGCGGCCGGGAGCCCTTTGGGAACAGTGGCCCTTCCCGGCCCAGCGAGGCAGAGCCCCGGGGCGCGGACAGCGAGAGCAGCGGGCAGGAGGGCAACCCGCTCCTGCAGGCAAGCCGGGAAAAGGACTCGCCCGGCGCCCGGAGACTAAAGGACATCGTCCTCTGAGCAGCACTCGGCCACAGGAGGATGAGGATGAGGCTAAAGGACATCGTCCTCTGAGCAGCACTCGGCCACYGGAGGATGAGGATGAGGCTAAAGGACATCGTCCTCTCAGCAGCACTCGGCCACGGGAGGATGAGGATGAGGATGAGGGACCGCACGACTCCCAGCGCAGATTGTTTTTATCGCTTACCAATGGTTCACAGATTGCTGTATTTAAAAGCTTTCCCTAAATGTATTGTTTATAAATGGAGCTATCGTTGATGTGACAATCCCACGTGTCTCGAGGGCGGCAGGGGTGCGCAGCCCGAGCGAGGAGCCGGTGTTTGGCTTTGGCCGGGAGGCGGCGGGTGGCGGGGGCAGAGGCCAGACCCCCCCCAATCCTCAGGAGCGCTCGGTACCCCCTCCTCGGAGTTTATATATTTTTGTATCTCAAAACGAAGATAAATTTCCATTCCTGGAGAGAATTGAGTGGCCAATTCCTTATTRGGACATCTTTAGTAACCACCCCGGCGGTTTTGTAGTCTGGARGAAGTAGCGGCTGTTTCTTGTGTGGGACTGTTCAAAGTGACAGTCGGGTGAGTTTCAGTTCAAATTCACCCAGCACGAGGTTGTTTGTCTTTTAAGGTGTTGGTGTTTTGCTATGGACACCCCTGCATTTACGAATCCTTTTGCTGTCACATACCTATCTGTACTATTATTGTATTTGATATTGCAAATTACTGTATGTCTAGTGATGGCAAAAGGCTTTCAGGCTTAAACAAAAAGGAATAAAAAAAAATAAACCACAATCATCTTACTTAAACTTGGGGCAACCTGCAGTTTGCAGCCCAGGTGGAGCAAGCGCTTCTTCCAGCCCCCACCATTGCCTGCAGCCTCCCCCGGCTCCTGCAGGAAAATGTCAGGGCATTATGGGAAGACGTTTTTGGGAAAATCCTGCCTGGATTGCAATTGTCGGATGCACTGTGCTGAACTTTTCCCCTTACCCGTTTCTTTTGCATWATTTCAAGGCAATGCATGGAAAGGTTTTTTTCCAGAAGTTGGTTATTTTGGTTTTTTTCCAGTTCCCAGATTTAGATATCCCTCGCCTCCAGTCATTTCCAAGTCAAAGAGATGGAATTATTTTAAGAGATCTAAATTACCTTCTCAATTAGACACACACACTTCCCAGTCAGCGTTTCCTAGCCATGATTACACCCAGAGGGTGTGTGTAGGTATGACATCATGGCATGGATTTTAGACCCTTCTGATTTCTTTCTATCCCTGCATCATAAATAAGTATGGAATGAGCAATAGTGATGTTAATTTAGGGGCAGACAGGTGATACGTAACAACGCTACTAATTCAATTAATGTGCCTTCTTAATGGAGAAAAAATTAAAGCAATTCTTTATTTTTTCTCATAATTAAGGACTTTTTTGTGTGGGTACAAATCTACTCATGTAAAATTGATTTGAAAATTGAGCTACTTTAATAGCCATTTTGTAGAAGGGAGAGAGGGAAGGGATTCCACAGCTCTCTGCTCCCTTGAGTGATGATTCCTCAGTGAGGTATGAGTAAGGTAGGAGGATTTCAGTTAGTGTATTATTATTATTATTATTGCTATTATTATTAACCCTTCACTGAACAGATTTTTCCTACCCTCAATAATGTTTCCTAGAATTTAAAATCGATTATGGAAGGAAAAATATATAGCTCTTGCCAATGTTTGCTGTACCAGCAAGTTGAAATTAGTGGTTTCTAGAGAAAGAGTCTTTCTAGGTCTARATATCATGATAAAGTATTTCTTACTTGATTTATTTAAATGAAAAACAACAAGAAAACAAGTTCCAGTTGTTATCATCCTCAAAATAAAACTAAACTCCAGCCATTTATTTCTTCAGGGCAGATTGATCTTGCCTGAAGCCACAGCTGGTCTGAGACAGGTCCAGAGTCAGCCTGTTCCCCCTGCCACTTGCTAGGGCCAGGAATTGGGAAAGAATCAACAAAAGAACAGTTGTCTAATGAAATTTGTGATGCTTCCCTCACTGGTGTGATGACTACCTCATTCAGCTCCCATCCCACATGCTAACATGATGTCCTGCATCCCTCCAGAAAGCAAACTGGGGGTTTTCTCCCCTCTTCTGGATTCTGAGCCCATTTTTCAGGGATATGTTGTTTCTGTTCCCACTGTGTTTCCTGCCTGTGTACTGTTACTGCTGTCATTTTTTCTGTTTTTTTCCCCAAATGTGTGTTTTATTATAACACAGCAAAGAGGAGAGGGGCTGGCTCGGGGCTGTTGGAGTAACTGGGTGTTCTGCAACTGTTCAGCTGAGTTTATTCTGATGTTACCTGGTTTTGTCAGCTCTGGGAGGTTTTTTTTGATGGGGGAAAACTTCCCATGTGTTTGCTGAGAGACAGAACCTGCCTTGCCCATCTGTCAGGTGCTCTTGGCTTCACGGGGCAACGGCTCCATGTGGCCCCATCATCACCCACACCTCTGCCAGGAGGAGACGCAGCTTCCCCATGGCCCATGGTGAGGTGGGGTCTCCCCAGGTGCCCCAGCACCATCCCCAGGTGCCCCAGCACCATCCCCAGGTGCCCCAGCACCATCCCAGGTGCCCCAGCACCATCCCCAGCTGCCTGGAAAAGCACCAGCCTTAATTCCTGCCAAGCGTTGCCCCCTGCCTGCGGAGCTGCCACCACCAGCCTTGTGTGTCGGGTGAAAAATAGATGCTAACTGAAAAGGAAGAGAGGAAAAAAAAAAAAAGAAAGAAAAAAATAGAAACATTTCTCTAATTTACCCAGAGGAAACGTTCCTTGCCACTCTGAATAAAAGCACAGCCGAGAAAGAATGTGAAATAATTCTGTATTAAAAGGGGGCATTAAAGAGGTCAGTAAACCCTTATGCCTCCAAGAAAATCATTTAAGCACCAGTTTTCTGGGCTGACCCAGGCTGCAGTGGGGGATGTGAGCYAGGGGCCCTTCCCTGGTATGGCCTTGCTGTGCAGGGCCAAGGGGAGACCAGAGAGCTGCCCTGGCCTTGCTGCCTTGGCCCTCTCCAGAATATTTTGGTACTCCTGTCACTGTCCCTCTGTGTCACTCGAGATGAGTTCAGGCTCCTGGGCAAATTGCAGTCCCTTGGTTTTTTCCTACTTGCATCGAAACTGGCCATGCAAAAAACGTTCCGAGCTGCAGTGTGGGCAGGAGGGCTTTTTGGAAGGGTTCCAGATGTAATTATTGTGCTTTTTAATCACTTAAACCTGTCCTCAGATTTGGTTCAGGAAAAATCGCTGGGATCTGTTGGTTCCCTTCAGGCAAACTTGCTCTGCTCCCTGTTAATCCAGGAGAGCAGCAGCACCGACGATTCTCCCCCGAGCATGACGAGGACCCCATCTGGAGCAGCTCTGGGGCTGGGGGCCAGGGCTGAGCTCTTCCCTGCTCCCTCGGGAGCCCCTGGCCTTTCCCAGCCTCGGGGCTGCAGGGCTGGGCTGGGAGGGCTGGTGGAGGGCTGGGGGGCACAACTGCTGGCTGGAAACATCCCCCTCCAAGCACTGTCTGCTGAGGTTGTTGCCGTTCCCTGTTTGTTGTGAGCTGGAGGTGGCCTGTGGATCACACTTTGTGCAAAAGTGAATTCCTTTCTTTTTTAATTTTTTATTTTTCCAAACAGGAAACGAGTTGCTTTTGTGAAGAACACACTGTCTGATGAATATGTTGAAATTATTCTTGGAGGGGGGGGGGCGGGGTGGGAGGGAGAGAAAAAAAAACAATCTAATTTTGAATGGAAACACATTTGTCTGTCATTGGGGAAAACTGATGGTCTTGTTGCTACAGCTGCTTTTGCAGCTCTGGGTAATCTCTGATCCAGCCTGTGAGCTGCGGAACCGCCGGGGAGAAA
>NDFG01000471.1:135899-153988 GCA_002167245.1 Sporophila hypoxantha
AGAAAGAGATCAGATCAGCTTAAGAGAGCCAGTGGGTGAGGGAGGGGTGTCTGAGACCTCCCCAGGTGTGGTCTGGAACGCCCAGCCCAGCTCAGATCAGCTGACCAGAGCTGGTTGTGGAGGAAGGGTGTCTGAGCCCCTAGCCCAGGGGTGTCTGGAGCCTCTCCCCACTCAGATCAGCTGAACAGATCCAGTGGGTGAGGGAGGGGGTCTGAGACCCTGCCCAGCTCAGATCAGCTGAACAGAGACGTTTGGGAGGGAGGGTGTCTGGAGTGAGGAAGGGGTGTCTGGAGCCTCTCCCCCCAGCTCAGATCAGCTGAACAGAGCTGGTTGTGAGGAAGGTGTCTGAGACCCCAGCCCAGCTCAGATCAGCTGAACAGAGCTGGTTTGTGAGGGAAGGGTGTCTGAGACCCCAGCCCAGGGGTGTCGAGCCTCTCCCCAGCTCAGATCAGCTGAACAGAGCCAGTGGTGAGGGAAGGGTGTCTGAGACCCAGCCCAGGGGTGTCTGGAGCCTCTCCCCCAGCCAGACCAGCTGAACATCAGCTGATGCCAGCGGAGGCTCCGTCTCAGCCAAGCAGAGCGGGCAGTGGGGGGGTCTCAGACTCCCCTGGGCTGGGGTCCCAGCCCCCCGTCCCTCAGCAGTGGCTCCCAGCAGCAGCAGCCACCCCGGCGGCCGCGGCACCGAGCGCGGTCCGTTCTCGTCATGGTGTCTCCGTTGCCGAGTATATGAAGAATAAATTGTTGTATATGCTGATATGTATGTTATGTACATTTTCACAGTGATTGAATCATTGTAAACAACAAAATGGAAAAAGGAAAAAAAAAAAGAAGAATCACCATTCTGTCTATTTTATGAAGATGATAAAGCAGCTTTATTAAATTATTATGATTCTGTTTCCAAATGGTGTACCTGCCACATTGGGATTTTTTCATCTGATGAGAACTTTGTTTTCCACCTAAATGTGATTTTCTTTTCTCTGCTTTGAGCATCTAATGCATTTTAGTATTAAAGCAATTATTGAATAAAATGGAAAGTAAGTGTTTGGTTACGTATGCCTCAGTGGGTTTGCTTTGATGGGCTCCAGGTGCTGGTCCTGCAGAAGCCAATGCACGGCTGGGTGCCACCCCAGCCRTGTCCCTYTCCCATGGCTGCMCAGCTTTGGCACCCAAGAGGCTGCAAAGCTCAGACAGAACTTTCCTGGTCCTGAGGAGGGGTCATCACCATCCCCAGTGGTGACCAGCTGGCACAGGCAGGCTCTGAGTGCCCATGAAATGGCACGGTGCTGGTCCTCTGCTCTGCCACCTTCACCTTCAAGGGGAACATGGCTGTGAGAGGGGTGAGCACAGGTAGGAAACGCCTCCAACACACACCTCTCCACCGAGGCATGGCAGAGAAGACTTTATTTTCTGTAGTTTTTCAGGAGGGTGCTTTGGAGGAGATGGTGAGGAGCACCCACTGCCTCTGAATTAACAGGTCGATGGACCATATTTACASATGGAGCATCCAAGCACTTTGTGGCTACCAAGCTAAATAAAATAGACCCACAAGGTCCCTGCTCACTCAGTGGCTTGGTCAGGGTGACACCAAGGTGGAACTGGAACAAGAGCAGTGGCGTGGGAAGCCCTTTCCCTGGCGTGGGAAGATGCTTGACCTGCACACCGAGCATCACAGGGACACAGGAACAGAGGTCAGCTGCAGGTAACCTCACCTGGCTGAGGCCCCGTCACTTCAAACCAGCAGGGTCTGACCGGCCTGGGCTCAGCTTTGTCACAGGTGTGCGTTGGCACGGAGGGCACAGGTAACGGCGCACAGCCAGCCCGGTACCCGCACCTGCAGCTTGTTTGCACCCTCATTAGTGACTCATTTGGCAGGTGGGTAAAGGAGATAATCCAGGCTGTGGGAGGGAGGCTGCTGTTTGTTTCAGGGGGGTGGATTGCCGCCGGGCTGGGGAGCAGCGGTGCCGCAGCATCGYCGGTTCCGTGCCCGGGGAGGCACCGGGTGCGCTCCGGCAGCGTGCCCGGGTTGGGACCCTGCCTGCACCGGGGACCCGGACCCGGAGCTGTGCCAGCGCCGTGGACTCGGCTGCCAGGTAGGAACTGAGCCTGTCTGGGGAGGAGCTGCCCGGGTGAGCTGCCCTGGAGCGGTGGGCAGGGGGGCTGCCCAGGCCGAGTGCGGTTCACTGGGGGAGCAGGGCACAGCCCCGCCCATGGGCTGTCTGGGGGATGCGGTGGGGCTGAAACCCCCTCGGACGGAAGGTTTTTTCTCGTGGTATCGCAGCCCGCCGGAGCCCTGCGGTGCTGGGTTTGTCCTGGTTTGGTCACCTCCCTCCTCTCGCTGCGCTGGCTGGGCACTGTCTCTTATACACATCTAGATGTGTATAAGAGACAGGCCCAGTGCCGAAGGTTTTTCTCGTGGTATCGCAGCCCGCCGGAGCCCTGCGGTGCTGGGTCTGTCCTGGTTTGGTCAACCTTCCTCCTCTCGCTGCGCTGCCTGGGGATCGGCGATGGCAGCTGCGGACGTGTCCCCGCCGTGCTCCCCGGCCAGTGTCACTGTCCCCTGTGCCCCCGTGCTCCGTGTCCGTGCCAGCGCCGGGAAGGGCCGGGTGGGCGGCCCGGGAGGGATCGAGCGTCTGCCGCGGATAAACCCGGGATTGCCTGTCTGGAACAGGGGATGTGCGGGAGCTCGCTGCGGGGTGCGAGGGGAGGATCCGGGATGCAGCGAGTCCCTGGCACTGCGGGCTCTGGCCAGGGCTGTGTGTGGCACTGCTGGGATGCTCTGTGAGCCCCTGGCACTGGGGGCTCTGGCCAGGCACTGCTGTCTGTGGCACTGCTGGGATGCTCTGTGATCCCTGGGCAGCCCCTGGCACTGGGGGCTGTCTGTGGCACTGCTGGGCTGCTCTGTGATCCCTGGGCAGCCCCTGGCACTGGGGGCTGTGTGTGGCACTGCTGGGCTGCTCTGTGAGCCCCTGGCACTGCCTGGCACTGGGGGCTGTCTGTGGCACTGCCGGGCTGCTCTGTGCCGCTGCTGATAACGGAGCGCTCGGGGCGCAGTAGGCTGCGGGCTGCTGCAGGTGGGCTGCACGCCCAGGGAGGGACCTGTGGGAATCCATCGCTGGTGCCCTGAGCTCCCCACCCTCCCTAGGACACGGTTCAGAGGTTGGACAGGTGGCTGGGTGTTCTCTCCCATGGGTGAGAGTTTCTGGGGGTGCTGCAGTGCACCCCGAGGTKCAGAGCCCCCACCCTGCTGTGCCTCTGGCTGCAGTGAGGGGCTCAGCGTGGAGCCAGTGGGAGAATAAATTAGCAAAGAAAGCAGGCAGCCCTCACCAGGCAAGGTTCAGAGCCATGCATCTCGTTCCTGTTTCTTCTGGACATTATTCTYTATTACATTTGATGTTAAACTGGAATATCTYAAKAGAGCCAAATTGGATTAAGAAGCAATGACTTATTGTACACTGACMGTTAAGCCCACAAAGACAAGAATAAATAAATTGGAGGAATCAAAGGCGTGAAAGCATAGAGCAAAAATATATATTCTGTATCTCTGTTTGAAGCAGGGCTCTGCTCAGGGCTTGTTGTGGGCCCAGAGGGGCAAGTGATGGTCCCTGTTCTGCTTTTCTGTTGTCTGGGTTTGGGTTCTGCTCCCGTYTCTGGTGCTGGACCAGCTGCCTGCTTGCCTTGGGCAGGAACCAGRGTCCAAGAGCCCCAGCGGGCTCCCACTTGTTTAACTTGCAGCTGTTTTCTGTTTTGTGTTGTTGTCCTTTCCTCCTGAACGTGATGCAAGCGAGCGTCCCCAAAGAGCCGRGGCAGAGCAAACACAGGCAGGTGCACAATTACAGAGCTCACCTCTGCTGCCACACGCAGCCCTGCTCAGCTCCCCCTCCCTCCTGGCTGCTGCAATGGCTCTGCAGGAGGGGTGGCTCTTTGGGGACAAACTCTGGGCTTTGGGGCAGCCGTCACATCAGGGCAGGGGTGTCTGGGCAGCTTCTGTGGGGACARGGCACGATCTGCTGTGCTGCAGAGTGATCAGTCACTGCAGCCCAGCCTGCAAAATAAAACAACCCYAGAAAGCAGCACCGTGGTGCTGCTGTGGAAAACCCAGCCGTGGCAGTTTCCATTAATACAGATAAAAAATTGAGACACAGGGCAAACAATATTAACCCCATCACTGATCAAGCTTAAAAGCTTTTCCCAAGAAAAATTGTCTCTGGATTGCAGTTAAATAATGGGCAGGGGGGTGGCTGCCTGCAGAGGCCTCTGCCATGGTGCTGGCAGGTGCTGCTGGCCAGGGCACGGGAAGGTGGCTGYGGTGGCAGCAGAGGGTCAAACACCAGGCTGATCCCTTGCAAAGCTTCAGGACATAAGAAGCTCCAAGTGCTCTGTGCTTTAGGGGAAAATGGCACAGAAGCAGATCATCAGCCTTGGCAGAGGCCAATCTATGCTGCCTGAGGGTGATAAATTGTCTTCCAAGGCAAAAATAAAAAGGAATTATGATAATAAAACCTCCAAGAGAGAAGCTTAGTGTGAGGGTTTTCAGCTTCCTGGGGGGAGGGATGGAGGCTGATTGGTGGGAGCTCATATCCCCAAYCGTGGAGGTAACTGGGGCAGGGGCTGCCCCTCGCCTGTGCCAGCCTTGGTGGGTGTGAGACCCCAGCATGTCAGACCTGCTGGGCCACTGTGCTGCTGGAGCAGCTTCGTGGGCCAGGGACCGCCTTGGGAGGGCCGGGAGGGAGGTGGGGATCTGGGCAGGAGGCTCCAGGGATGGSACTGCAGCAGCTTCATCCTGGCACTGCTAGCAGAATCCCTCTGTGCCCGTGAGGAGAGCAGGCAGCAACAGGGTTGTTTTGACTGAGAAAGGGAAAAATGAGCAAATAACATTCTCCAGGTTATTTTCCTTTTTTTCCCTTTTTCTTTTTTTTCTTTCCTAACTCTCCTGATAAGGAAAGAACCTTTTTTTWAACTCCCCTCTCTGTGTCTGCTGCACACCAGCTCAAAGGCTGTTCTTTATGTATTTGATTCTCTGTAAAATTGATCTTATTCTCTTTGGAGGAGTTAGGTTTAAATCACAGGATGAAATTCTGGCCACAGTGAATCAATAACAAATCTCCAATCAACCCCAGCCTGGGATAGAGACTTTGGTCATGGAACTTAGGTTCCCTGCTTCCCAGTGGGAAATGTCATCTGTTGATGGAGGACATTCTTTCCTTGCTCAGTGAGCAAGTCCCAAGGTCTCCCTTAGAGCACTTTGGTTCTTCTGTCTTTCTGCTCCAGCCCTGCCTGTGCTTGGGACTGAGAAAAGGGATTACGCCTCCAGCTCTAAATTCCAGAGGAATGCCTCCAGCATGCTGCCAGGCCTSTCCAGCCTTCCTCTGCTTCACTCCTCCTCTGTGCTGTGTGAAGGCCCAGCACAACCGTGGCTGGCCTGGCTGGGCGAGGCTTTGCTAAGCTGGCAGCGAGCTCTGGCTCTGCACCATCCCTCCTCCATCGTTAGTCCCAGCCTCCAAACCCCAGCACGGCTCTGCATCCTGCAGTGCCTCATCCCTGCCGGGTGGCATAGGGAAGCTGGCCAGCATTGACACTCCTCACAGCCATTCTGAGAGGGTCTCCCAAGCGAAAAAAAAAAAAAAAAAAAAAAAAAAAAAAAATTATTCTTTTTAGTTTTATTCCTTCTTGTTGCATAGAAATTAATTCATCCACCTTCCTTGAAGGTGGATGGGGTCTGGCTTGGACAAAGCTTGTACTCGGCAAGAGGGTCACCCTGGTCCTCAGACTCAGTGCTTGGATGGGTGGTGGCTGTCCGTCATCTCAAGTCTTCGCTGTACATGGGCTGTCCCCCCCGTAATGGCTGTCCCCACGGCAGCCCCGTTCCCCCTCCCCACCGCCGGCGCAGGGAAGATCCCCCGAGGCAGACGGTACAGCAAAGCTGTGTCTTTATCGGGCGATACTGGTAGTGTTCAGCTGCTTTTGAAGTCTCCAAAGAGAGCCGGGATATTTCTTGATCTGCTCTTAAATAAGTCATTGGCGCTGCTGTTAGCTCGCATTAAGCACGGAGGATGCGGGGAGGCAGCGGGACCGGAGCCTGCCCGCACGGGGCTCGCAGCCCTGGGCCAGCCTCGGGAGGAGATTTCGGGCTGCTCAATATTTGATGTGAGAAGTTTATTTTAGCCCGAGCCAGACTGAATCGCTGTGCCTCCACTGTGCGGTTAGTCGGGGGAGCAGCCTCGCGTGGTTCAGGGCTGGTTTTGCTCCTCAGCTTCTCGTTTCCATCTCAGCCCCCGCCCATGCGCGTCCCTGGCCACGGGGGCTGTGCCCGAGCCCTTCAGCGCTGGTTTTGCTCCTCAGTTTCTCATTTCCATCTCAGCCCCGGTCCCTGGCCACGGGGGCTGTGCCCGAGCCCTTCAGCGCTGGTTTTGCTCCTCAGTTTCTCGTTTCCATCTCACCCCTGGCCACGGGGGCTGTGCCGAGCCCTGCCGCTGCCCCCAGAGCAGCTCCCTGCCCATGCCCACACCCGCTGGGCACTGCATCCCTCCCAAAGCCCTGACGGAGGCAGGAGCTGCTTTCTAGATGTGTATAAGAGACAGGCCCATGCCCACACCCGCTGGGCACTGCATCCCTCCCAAAGCCCTGACGGAGGCAGGAGCTGCTTTCTGCTCCAACGCTCCGTGGCTGACACCCGGGTACCCTTTTTGTTCTGGTCCTTTGCTTGTGCCGAGCCCTGGAAGGAGGAGGGTTCGGGAGGCTGAACCAGTGCCCGGTGTCCGGGAGGGATTCAGTGCTAACAGAAACYTTGACAGGTCAGGCTGTGTTTTTTAAATGCGCCTTTTTCACTTCTGCTCGTTCCCCTTGGACTCTCTTCCCACCAGCGGCACCTTTAGCARTTATCTCATTCGAGTCCTCTAAGCAAATCTTATCTCTACATTTATTGCATCTTTGGGAATAGTAATTTTCAAGTCAGCTTTCACATTACTCCATATTTGTTACTAGTCCTCTGTCGAGGGAAAACCTGGCTCTTTATTAGTTCTCCGCCTGATACAAAACATTTAATTTGAACAGAAACCACCAGGAGAGAGATACATATTGCTTTTCATAACCAAAGTGTCAACATCTTGACCAGACTGTAGCTGAAGCAATCTTTACCATATGGTGGATTTTTATACTTGAACGTCACATCTGCATCCCCGCTGCCTCTCCTTTCATRCCAGAGATGCTGTGCTGGTGATAAAAGGCGCTGTCTCCGTGTCCTTCCACAACACAATCACAAAAGGACCCCTCAGCAGATAAGGAACTAAACCAGAGATACAATAGCTGTGGCTTCCCACTGGCTTTCTGCTCAATAGCTTTCTGCTATGCAGTTCACACACAAAAAAAAAAAAAAAAAAAGGAAAAGAAGAAGAATAGCAATGAAGGAGCATGTGTTGGGAAAATAAGCCCCAGTAAATCCCAGGGAGGGCACGGCTGCAGCACATGCTGGGAATAGCGACTAGAAGTGGGCTGAAACAAGATGAAACATTTTTTTTCCCCCAGATTCCTGGTAAATGGGATGCTCCCCACAGCTTCACTGAAGCTTGGAGGCCTTCAGAGTATTCAGACTT
Organism: Sporophila hypoxantha; assembly: GCA_002167245.1. Lineage (NCBI taxonomy): Eukaryota > Metazoa > Chordata > Aves > Passeriformes > Thraupidae > Sporophila > Sporophila hypoxantha. The sequence goes on from NDFG01000471.1 coordinate 143,489, forward strand.
GGTTTTTGGGAAAACAGGGCTGTGCTAGTGTTGAGTTTTATTGCAAGGTAATGCAGAAGTGTGTATTAGCCTCWGTTGGATGCTGGTAGGAACAGGCTGTACGAAGTTTCTCGCTGGAAAGCGTGTTCAGAGCCCAGGGCAGTGGGGAAGGAGCTGTGTGTAGCTGTCACTGAGCAGCAGGCAGAGGCTGTGCACAGCCCCTGCTGAGCCAGGGCCGTGCCAAAAGGGCTCCAGCCTCACCTCTGGTCTCTGCCTGCTCAGGCACTGCCCCCGTGCTGCTCCCCAGCCCTCCTGAAGGATGTTTTGTTCCTTGGAGAGTGATGGGAGCCTCAGACCCCTTCCTGCAACAGGATTTCTTGGCATGCTGTGTAAATTGGCTACAGATGCCCGGATTTGTMGTATTGAGGATGCAAAGGCTCTGCTGCCAGCTCTTCCCTTCTCTCACCTGGGCTGGGCTCCGACCTGTGAGCCAGCCCACCGTGCTTCCACAATGGATATTTTCACTCTGCCATTCCTCAGACTCCTGTCTGCCCTCTTTCCCACCCCTGGGGCCTCACGTTAAGCCACTGGCCTTCCCACACTGCTTTCCACATCCCTTCTTTGCAGAGCCTGTGGGCTTTGCTTGGGTGCAAGGAWTCCAGGGTTGGGCTCCGTGCTTGGCGCGTGCCCCAAACGCTTGCCTCAGCGTTTTGCATGCCGCAGAGGATTTTATTGTATTGCTTTAATGGGAAGTCATGCAGCTCTGAACCCCAAATACACAGCTCTGTAAGKGTAGTGGCTGGAGGAATCCGCAGATAATTCAGTCCTGCCTCCCTTAAGTGAAATAGGATGTTAATACAATACAGTGGAGAATCGCTAATACAATCCTATTTTTATACTAGCACTTTCATGTCATATTAGAAGAAGATTCGACTTTTAGATCTTTTTTAGCAATTTAGCACAGTGAGGATTTCATTATACTGACAGAACTATTGACAAAAAGAAACACATTAGAATTGGGAGGATAATGGTCCTGGGGAAGAGGAAGTTTTGCAAGGCTTGTCATTTAAAACTGGACTGGGCAAAGTAACAGGCACTGTGCTGAGGGGAATAATCCTGCATTAGCAAAGGGGTGGACTGGCTGACCTTTTAAGTCTTGTCACAGACTAATAGAAGTCAGAGATGGAAGAGACTTTTAGGTCACATCAAACACTTCTTCCAACCCAGCGCAAGATTATTTCTRGATATGTTTGATGGTGTTTTTTTCCACTTCTAAAAGTTCCAAGTCACGAAGCTTTCTCTCCTAAGGAGCCTTTTCACACTGTTTTACCCAGTAAGCGTGCGCTTAACTTTGCGCACTATCATTAATTCCCCTGAATTAAAGTTGTTAAATCCTGCCGAGACTTAAATTGGATTACTCGCAGCCTGCAAAGTTAAGCACCTGCATAAGACTTTGCAAGAGGGAGGTTTAACAGATCTTAGCATTAAGTTCTTCTCACTTTTCCACCTTAATCTTTCTTTTACTTCACAGTCCTCTCACCTTTCCGTCGCCTGGTTCAGCTCAGCCTCTCCTTCTCCCTCCTCCTGATGCTCTGACAGTTCTCACCTTCCCRGGGCTCTGAGATCTCCTCCCCAGACTGGCTGTGGCTCTGCAGGCATGTCAGACACGGGGAACGGCCTTGGCAGCAGCAGCGTGGCTTCTGGCACTGGATTGAACTGGGATAGCCTTGCCACAGCGAGCAGTTCAAGTGGTTTTGCCACCCCCTGCTCCATGGTACAGCTTTGGAGCAAGAGGAGAGGGCAGCACGGGGATGGTGGTGAACCTAGCTTGCTGTGGGTCTGTGACAGGAGGAGGAGAAACTTTCCTGTTCCATCTGCTCCCAGCCTCCTCGACTAGGTGCCCACTTTCCACACTGAGAGCAGATGTTCCTGCTGGAAATAGGCTTCCCTTCTGAAGCTGGAGCCATCACTTTGCATTAGAGCCTGCAAGCCTGCCTCCTGCCTTATAGTGCTTTCCCTGCTGACAGGGTGTGAGGCACAAAACATTTTAGATGAAGATCTTTACAATTGTGAACATGCTGCAATAAATATTAATGCTGACTTGTTAAATGGCGAACCAGCCGTTCCTGCAGTGCTGGGGATGCCTCTCCTCAGGTGACACAGGACAGCTGGGTGCTGCCCTGTGCTCCCCAGCCTGGGCTGCTGCTGCCAGGGGATGTGTCCCTGCTGCTGAGCCCCRCCTGCCACCTCTAGGGACTGCAGCACCAGMGGCTCATAGGGAGGGCTTGGAGCTGCTCTGGCTGGCTCCAGGATTTTCTGTGTGAACCATCCAGGAGGGTTGGAGGGCTGCTCTGCAATGCCCACTGCAGCCCAGACTCCCTCTTCRTCTGTTTAATCACCTCAAAGGGACAGACACATGTAGCCATGATATTTTCTGAAAAATCCCTTTGCCAGGATTTTTCCTCCTGAGAAGCTGAGAGGCCTCAGGAACAAAATGTAAACAATGATTATCTGCTGCTGTGGAATGCAACAGGTGCAGCTGTGATTGGGCTCATGTGGTGGTTTCTAATTAATGGCCAATCACAGTCCAGGTGTCTAGACTGTCTTAGGCTGTCACAAGCTTTTATTATCATTCATTTTCTATTCTTAGCTAGCTTCTGATGAAACCCTTTCTTCTATTCTTTTAGTATAGTTTTAATATAATATATATCATAAAATAATAAATCAGCCTTCTGAAACATGGAGTCAACATTCCCATCTCTTTCCTCATCCTGGGACCCCTGTGACAACACCACAGACAGGAGCCCTGTGTAGCTTGGTTCTGGGGGTCTGTGACAGATGAGCACTGGTGGAATTGTTATCACTGAATGAAAGGCTCCTCAGAGGGTGACCCGTTGCTGTTAATTAATGTATTACATTTAATATGGTGGAGGTCTGAATAGGCCGACCAAAGCAAATGCTCAGGTTCAGTTGTTCCCTGGTGAGCTCTGGGGCTGTAAGCAGAGTTMGTCCAGGCTGCAGCCCAGCTCTGGCTGCCTCTTGCCTGCTGAATAGCCCTGTATTGTCCAGGCAGGAGGTGGATTTTCAGCAGAGACAAAAGCAAGACAAGTTCCTTTTTGAGATTTTAAGCTTGAGTTCATCCAGAGGAGACAATTTACTTCTCTTTGTTGTTTCCAGCATCATTCATCCCTTCTGTTTGTGCTCTGTAGACGCTGAGCCTGGGATATCATCTGAAAGAAGTTTCTCTTTCAGGATCTTTGATGTTAGGTTTGTTATATGTATATTTGAAAAGTACTTCTGCAGTGACAAAGCTCGGCACTGCTCCTGCTGGGCTGATGTGTGTGAACCTCTCCAGTGAGTGGCAGTGATTAATCCTGCAGCACCATGTGCTTTTGTTGCTGCACCCTCCCAGTGTGGGCAGAGCAGCAGCTCTTGGGTTTGAGCTGGTGACAAAGGGGATGGAGTGGTTTTCCTCATCCTCAGGTGTGGAGGAGTTTGGGATGGGGCACTGCTGTGCCCTCTGAGCCCTGCCAGGCCTGCTGGGGATGGATGGGCAGGGCAGGTCCAGCCGTGGTGTGTGAAATGCTGCAGGGCCCCCGGTGAGCCTGTGAAGATGGGCTGCCTTGTGCACTACACTGATTTCAAACAAAAACCCTGCAGGTGGCTACCCCCAACCAGGAGGGCTCAGCTGAGCCTGGATCTGAACCATCCCTCAAACCCCAGCCCTGCAGAGAGCYGCTGGAGCCCTTCCCAGCTCCTGTCAGGGTGCCACTGACTCCAGGTTTGCTCTTTAGCACCTTGCCACCCGTGAGCAGAGCAGAGGGCGCCTGTGCCAGCCCAGGCCCAGCTCTGTGCTCAGCCAGGGGCAGGTTCTGGGAGAYGGCCTTGGGAACAGGGTCTGAGCTTCCTGCAGCAGAGCCTGCTGGCTGCCAGCAGGGAGGGACTGGGGTGCCCCGAGCAGGGATGGCAGCCAGGCCTGCCAGCCAGCTGATCCCCTCCCCTGTTTGTGTGTGTGCTGTCCCTTTTGYAGCAGCTCGTGCCCTTGGCTACCGCAACATCTGGTGGTAATAAACAGTGCCGTGTAATTGTGCTCTGTGTGCAAAAGGGTTTCCTTTCTTTTTCAGTTTAAATTTACTCATTGTGGCGCTGGTGGTAATTTGTGGGGTGTTCTCTTTGCCACAGCCTGTGGGGTGTGGAAGAGCTGACACCCATGGGGACATGCTGAGTGCACCCAGCACGTGGCCCTGCCAGGCTCTGTGTCCCTGTTASAGGGGCTGAAACCTGCTTTTGTTTGCTAGATGCTACATAAARAAAATCCAGATCTGTCACATTTGCTGCTAATTGGCTTGCAAGGGCTGCTTGTTTGAATTGTGGAGCTCTCACAGAAATGGGTGACCTTTGGCAGCACTAATGTTTCCAGAGAAATCCCCAAAGCTCCGTGCCTTCCGTCACTCCTGCTGTGAAAATCTGCTGAGAGGAGCTGCTCCCCTGCTCTCCCATGCCTTCCCCACGGCCCTGCTCTCCCATGCCTTCCCCTCTCCCATTCTCCCATGCCTTCCCCACCACTGCGCTCAGCTCCTCTTCAATGACACATGCCGGGAATGCTGCTCGTTAATTAACAACGAGTTAATTAARGAGCAGCAAAAGTCCAGTGCTCAGAGTTGTTAAGAAAGGGCACTGAAGAAAACATTCTCAAATTTTTTGGCTCCTGGGCTGTTTCTGAGGCAGCACTCGGGGTGCTGGCACATCTGTAGGTGTTTCCCAGGCTGGAGAGGAGCAAAAAMTTCCCTGCAGGAGAAAATCCTGATGTGGCTTGGACTGTGATGTGCAGAGGKTCTGGTGTGGAAGGCAGWGTGCTGCCCAGCCCGTGCTGAGCCAGCTGTGCTGCTCTCTGTGGGGATGGGGCTGTGTGCCTCTGGAGCAGCCCAGCTCTGTCATCCCACGGGGCTGTGCTTTGTGGGTTTGGGTTTTTGCTGGTTCAGCTGCTTGACTCAGCTCAGCAACCCTCCAGCTAAGCACTAGTGCTGGGCCAGGCCAGGGTGAGTAGTGGAGGGGGACAGCACCCTGAACCTGCCCCACAGCACCCTAAACTGCCATGGAACTGCCTGGAGCTCGGCAGCAGTTGTGCTTTTTCCCTAGCAGAGTAGCTGGCTACTTCTTTCCCATCTGTCCTTGCAGTGTCTCTCCTTATTATTCCTTTATTTGTATTGATTTRAGTTCACTGGAACCTGAATTGCTGGGTGTGTAAATTGCTGGAGTCTGTCTCTCCCTTCCGTGTGGGACTGACCTGGGGTGCAATCCCCAAAACAAACCCCCCAATGGGTCAAGGCCCCCATGCCAGCCCCTCTGTCGTGTCCCTCCATCCTTGCACACTGTCCTGAGGGGTCCCTGGGTTGTGCTGCTGGCAGGGAGGTTTGGGTGATGCATGCTCAGCCCCTGCTATTTGTGCTCTCCCTTCCCAGCCTAACCATGGTGATTTACATGGCAACCCGATGAGGCCTGGCATTTCAGTGCCTTTATGCATTTAGCAGCATCAGCTCCCATGTAATTTAATTGTCTGTGTTTTAAACATAAATCAGCAAACTGTGGGCTGGAGCAGAGCAAACTCCTCGCTGGGCACGGAAGTTGCTCCTGCTGCCTGCCCCAAGGGCAAGATATGGCCCGTGCTGGTGTCCCTGCTCCTCAGGGATGCTCCTTGCAGAAAATGAGGCTTTGGGGGGTGTTTCAAGTGAGGCTTTGGGGTGTTTCAAGCGAGGCTTTGGGGGGTGTTTCAAGCGAGGCTTTGGGGGGTTTCAAGCGAGGCTTTGGGGYSTTTCAGCCAGGCTCTGSGTGTTTCAGSTGSATGAGCCTCCCTTCAGGGCTCTGGGGTAGGTCAGTGTGGAGTCCTGGCAGTGTTCATCCTGGAAGGTGGTTCCTGCATGCCCCCCTCTGCAGCCCCCCAAAGCCCCTCGGAATGTGACACCTCTGTGGTCTCCCCTTCCAGCCAGCTTTTGTTTGAACTTGGCCAAGGGGCTCACAATTCATTAGGCACTGTGACTAATAGTTGTGACTCAAGCAGCCTCATTTCCTGAGGAAATTGGGCTAAATGCTTCCCCACAAGTTCACGGGGAGCCGCTSCTCTCAGCAAGGCTTTGATCACCCCGTGTCGAGCGTCTGGGCAAAATGGTGTTTGGGTTTCACTGGCCTCTTTGTGCAGTGGCTCCCTGGTTAGAGCAGGGTGAGAGCAGCACCCGTGCTGTGCTGCCTGCTGCTCCCACCGGGCCCGGGGAGAAGGTGCCAGCAGAGCGGGAATGAGAGCAGGGARGTGCTAATTGGGCACTGTTTGGGCTGGGGGACAGGCTCCCCCCGCCCTGCTGGCTCCGGGGGGTTTCTGTGGCAGATTCCCAGTGCCACAGCCGTGTCCCTGCCAGTGGAGCTGGGGAGCAGTGCCAAAYTCCTCGAGGGCACTTGGCCCCGCTGTCCTTGCGTCCCTGGGCAGCCGCTGCGCCGGCCAAGGCCGCTGCCTCCCGTCACAGCCAAGGCCAGGGATGAGCTGCCCGTCCCTGCCAGGTCCTGGGCTGTGGGGAGCACACAGGGGTGATCCCACGCTGGGCAGGGCACAGCCGCAGCCTTGGGAGCCAAGGTGATGCTTTTCCCAGACATCCCCCAGCGTGTCCTGCCTTCAGTCCYGTGCAGGCACGGCAAGGGTGGGAGGGGAGCTGGGATGGAGCTGCTTGTGTGGCCACCCCTTGGACTTCTCTCACACTCCCTTCCTTCACCCCTGGCCAGCTGTCTCCAGCCCACAGGAGCAGCAAATATCAGTGCTGTTTTACCCTTCTTTTGCACTCTTCCATAAAGCGTTTTGCAGGCTCTTTGGAACYTATAAATCCTCCCATGCAGGGTAAATCAAGGACCAGAGGGAGGTAAAAAATAACTTAGGGTGAAAAATAAACCTCACACTGCCAGGTCTTAGCAGATGTATGTCAGGGTACACGTTACACTGGAGCTCCGGCAGTAAGGAGCTTCTGTACACCAGCTTTTTGTAAGCCTTTTTGTATGCCAGGGCTCCCTGTGGTGTAAAGCAGCTTCCCGGAGCAGTTATCTCCTGCAGCAGCACAGCAGCTCTGACACGGTGGGCCGGCAGGGTCCGGGTGGGCAGGTCTTGCTAGATGGGGCTATTCTCGAAGTGGAGCCCTGTTCTGCAGGGCTCAGGGCCTGGGCAGGTCTTACGGGGTCAGGCTGGGCAGGGTCCTGCAGAGGGCTATCTCGGTGGGAGCTGTCTGAGGGCCAGGGCTGGGAGGTCCTGGCAAATGGGCTAGTCTCAGCCTGAGCCTGTTTCTGCAGGCAGGCAGGGTCAGAGTTTGGCGGCGTCAGGGTTTGGCAGGTCTTGGCAGAGGGGCTATCTGCTGTGGAGGCCGCTCTTGCAGGGCTCAGGGCTGGCAGGTCTTGCAGATGGGGTTATCGTGTGGAGCTCTGGCAGGCGGTCAGGCCAGGGCTGGGCAGGTCCTTGCAGGGTCGCTGGGCAGGTCCTTGCAGGTCGGGCTGGGCAGGTCTTGCAGATGGGGCTATCCAAAGTGGAGCCCACTCGTGCAGGGTCCGGGTGTGGGCAGGTCTTGCAGATGGGGCTATCTCAAAGTGGAGCCCACTCTGCAGGCTTCGGGGCTGGGCAGTCCTTACAGGGCCAGGCTTGCGGCAGGTCCTGGCAGATGGGGCTATTCTCGAATATGGAAGCTCTGCAGGTGGCAGGGACTGTGCTGCCCTGGCCACGGGCAGGAGCGGGTGTGCTGTTTAGCCATGCAATATTTTTTCTGGAAAATAAATCCTTTCCTTAGGATTTTTTCTCCTGAGAAGCTGAAGAGGCCATCAGGACAACATGTAAAACAACGTTTTATCTGCTGCTCGTGGAATGCACAGGTTGCATCTGTGGATTGGTCTTCATTTGGTTGTTTCTCATTAATGGCCAATCACAGTCCAGCTGGCTCGGACTCTGTCTTGCAGGACACAAAGCTTTGTTTATTCGTTCTTTCTTTGCTATTCTTAGCTAGCCTTCTGATGAAGATTCCTTTCTTCTTATTCTTTATATAATTTTAATATAAGTATATATCATAAATAATGAGATCAGCCTTCTGAAACATGGAGTCAGATCCTCGAGTCTCTTCCGCTTCATCTTTTTCAGACCCTGTGAACACCGTCACGTGTCGCAGCCTGATTTTCCATAGCTGAATTTCAGCTCCGTGGGGGCTTCTCCTGGAGGAGGTTGGTATTTTGGGATGCAGCAGTGTGAGCCAGGTGCTGACCTGTGAGCGAATTGCCACAAACCACCTCGGTGGGCTGGGCCAGGAGGGGCACAGGGTAGCTGGGGGAATTTAATTTCCCTTAACGCCATTCACAGTCTGCAGCTCCAACACGAGAAATGATCTATTTTTGTGCGCTGGGTTTCTGCCCATGGAAAGTCTTGTTCGTTGTCCTTAGCACAGAGCATGTTCGCGCTTGTGAGAAGCGGACGTCCGACTGTCTCCCAGGATGGCTGGAGGTTGATGAGAACAGACTGTGCTACAAAAGCCTCCCTTGCTGGAGGCTCTGCTCCTCATGGCTGTCCAGCTGAGTGCCCCCCTCGGTGCCCAAGGTGCTGCTGGCAGGATAAGCTTGGGAAGGGGATGCAGGATGGGGCTGGCAAGCAGGGGAGCAGGGTGGAGCTGGCAGCTGAGGCCAGCCTGGCAGGGGGCCGGTGTGGGCACAGGGCACTGGGCCGGCAGAAGCATTATCCCTGCCAGCAGTGGGGCTGGAGTCCTTGTGGAGCAAGCAGGAGGGCAGAAGGAGTTGGCACTGTGTTTGTAGGGACACTCACAGCTCCAGAAGTGTGAGAGCGATGCAGAGGCTGCACCCTGACAAAAACAGAGCTGCCAGGCACATCAGAGCAGCTCGTGACTGAGGGCTGGCTGTGGTGAGGGATGCTCTGAAGCCTGTCTTCACCCTCCCAGACAGCGGCCTTTGCTGCGTGGGTCGGGGCCCTTGGAGCACAGGGAGGGTGATGGCACGGCCCCCACACAGCCTGGCTGCTCCTGGACCCGGGCATGCAGCAGGAAACCCTGCGCAGGCTCGGCTGCCCTGCTCATCCAGCAGCTCCTCGGATAATTTACCCAAGCAAGCTCCGCCTGGATGAATATTCCCTAAGGACGTCGGGCTCATTTTTCACATTTTTTTCTGCTGTCTGTTTGTTTTTATTGTCTTTGATCGAGAGGATCCCACTCTCTTGCCTACTGCCTAGCCCTGTCCTGTGCCAGGCCTGTCCCCCTGTCCCGTGCCAGGTGTGTCCCCTGTTCCTGTGCCAGGGCTGTGCCCTGTTCCCGTTGCCCATGCTGTGTCCCGCCTGTCCCAATTATGGTCACGGGCCTGTTCCCCTGTCCCGTGCGCATGCTGTGTCCTCCTGTCCCAGCCATTGCTGTTCCCGCCCGGTCCTGCAGGCTGTGTCCCTGTCGCTTTCTGGCTCCTTTCATGAGGTCGCAGGCAGCGTGGGGCAGGGACAGCAACAAAGGGAAGCAAAGAATCCTCCCCAAAAGGCCGGGGAGGAAGGCAGGTGGCCAGTGAGCATCGGGCAGCCAGACAAAGGGCCGGGAACAATGGGAGCTCCGGAGCACAAGCTCGCCACTCTCGTTATCCCCCTTTGCCCAGAGTCAGCCCAGGGCTGCCAGAAGGGAGGTTTTATCTCCCAAGGGCTCTGAAATGGTGCTGGAGGCTGCACCGGCAGCCTGAGGAGCAGCCCGAGAGGGGATGAGGTGCCATTGAGGTTTTCAGTGGAAATCTTCCTGAGCGGGACCGTGCTCAGCGGCRCGGAGGGTGCAGAAACGTGTGCCTGGTGAGAGATGGAACTGCCAGCACTGAAGTGGAGAGAATAAACCTCTTAGGCAGATGGATTCCGCAGGTCAGGCATCGGCTGCCGGCAAATAGAGAGCTAATGACTTGGTTTTTGTCATGTACCAGGCATAACTATTCCAGGGACCTGCCAGCGCCGGTGGAGGGCAGGGGCAGGTTTAATCTTAGCACACTCATATTTAAAGGTGCTACCTTGTGATTATGTCAATTTCTCCTGCTTTTCCCATTCATCTGTCACTCTGTGATGAGCATCTGTTTGTGTCAGAACAAGGAGCTGTTGACGGCACTCGAGCTGAGCCGCTTTGACCTGCACTTCGCGGCGCACAAAGGCTGRTCTCCGATGGTCATTAGCTCTGTGGTGCAGCACTGTGCGCTGTCTCCCTCCTTTCCTTCGTGCCTCTGGCGGAGTCTGCGAGGCCAGGAGCTTCCAGAGCCGTGCCGGAGCGTGCAGCGCTGTGTGACTCAGAGCTGCGGCTGCCCTCGCTCCCCTGGAGCACACACACCCCGTCTGACTCAGCGCGACTCCATCGGGGATGTGCGCAGGGAGAGGAGATGCGGGGAGAGATTGTTACCGTGCTGAACGGGGAGCCCGGCCTGTGCAGGGCTGTTCGGGGTGGGACTGGGTGTTTATATGTGCGGTGGCACTGTGTGAGTGAGAGGAACATGGAA
>NDFG01000471.1:154013-215506 GCA_002167245.1 Sporophila hypoxantha
ATATGAAGCGAGTAGCAGATATGCTGCGAGGCGGGAGGGAGAGGTGGGTAACCGAGCTGCTGAAACGGGGAGCACCGGTCGCTGTCAGCAGGGCTGAGTTCGGGGTGGGGACTGTGTCTTCAGCTCATAGTGTGATGTGCAATGAGACGACTATGGAGATGTGAGGAGAGGTGCTTCGAGAGGAGAGAGAGGCAGAGGTTTGTGGGGTCACCTGCACTTCTCTCTGACGTCTGCTGCTCTCGTCGAGTTGCGGCTTGCTGCTCTCAATCCTCTCATATAGTGCAGCACTAATAGTTACGCCATGTTGGCTTCGAGGACGTGTACTGCTATATAGCAGCACGAAATATCATATCGTGGTATATGAAGGCAAGTGCAGACTTGCTCGAGTGTCGATAGGCAAGGTGTAATCCTGTAGTTCAGGGAGATGAGGCGGTCCTCCTGCGCTTGTTGCATGGACCTCATCATATCTGAGTAAAGAGGAAATAGGGCAGGCTACTGTGTGTCTGACTTTGTTTTCCCTCTGAGTTTGAAATGATGAACAGTACGTTTTTGTTGCACCTTTACACCTCGAACCGACTTCTGGTTTTCCATATCACCGATGGGATATTATTACCACTGTTCTGGAAACACAAATTTGTAGTGAAGTTGTCGTGTAAGACGCCAAAACATCTCTGAGGGCTTTGCCTTTGCCACCTGGAAGCATGTAGACTTGCTCATACATGGAGCAGAGCACATGGCTGCCCACGCGGCTGAGGTCCCCACTGCTCGAGGCAGCTGACAGGCCTAGAACCTGAGCTTCAGCCAAGATTTTTGGGCTTGGGTATCACACACAGTGACCCCTCTTCCCCCACTTACGTGTGACCAGCGAAACAGTCTCATCTCTTCCAGCTCTTTGGTAGAAATCTGAGAAGGGAAGCCTTTCTCCAATCCCTTTTCTTTGATAATTAATAAATAACATAGAACCCTTGATCAAATGAAATTGTCAATTTCCCATTCAGGCAAAATACATTTGGGTAGAAAATCTAGGTCAGAATGTATATTATGTTGGCTGCCTTTCATTGAAGTGAAAGTCCCTGAAGAATAACACTACGTGCAATTTAACTGAAAATTGGTTCATTTCCTATGTTTGTGCAAGCATATTAATGTCTTTCCTTCTAATGAATACAAGGAAAAACTCTATTCGTGAAACGTGACAGGCGGATACAATCTAATCCCGAATGGCTGTAATATTATATAATAAAATTAAACCTTAACAACACAAGCCTTAATGCTCTTAGAGGTTCTATTTTGAGGCACGACATGTAGGGTGTTAATTGGTGGAAAATGTGAGCTAGAAGTCAGAGAAATCAGTTTGTGTTTTTTTCAAAGACTGCTGCTTTGACAAAGAGACTTTTTCATTTGGTGCCATGGAGAAGAGGGGACCCATGGGTGCCCCTCACATCAGGCCAGGGGGGCACAGAGAGCATCTCCCAGTGCTGGTGGCACGCCTGTGCAAGGGGTGAGATCAAGGGACACCTGCATGGGAAGGGAGAGAGAGGGGCTTTTCCCAGTGCTCCCAATGCCCTGGGCACTGCCCTCCCTTTGCCCAGCTGAAGTGGCCCAGCTGCCCAGTTGGGCTTGTAATGAACCAACCAGTGGGAGGAATGGAACACACAAATTCAGTCTTGTGGTTGATAGGGAACGACAGAGTTCAGTATTACACTGGGCTGAGACCATTTGGACAGCAAAAACCACTTAGCACTGTAAATTATTTGTCAGAAGGCTGACAAAACGCAGGAACAGGAGCTGCGAATCAGTTCTGAGGAATTCTGTGATAGGAGCTCTCTGCTCTACACTGCCGCCTCCCACCTCTTATCAGGGAATTAAAATCCTTGAGTGTTCTATTTATGACACAGTCAGTGTTTTGTTGTCTCTCAGGTGTTAACATTTCTTTCTGTTTGGTCTTTAATCAGCTGCAATTATTCACTTATATTCATGGGTAGCACTAAATATACAAATATGGTGCATTATGAATATTAAACTCCTGCAAAACAAAGCTTCTGAATTAGAATATGATTTTGTGTGCTCTGTGTACGTAGCTTTTCCTGCCTGGATTATGCAGTGAGCCATATATTTTTCTCTCTCTTTTCTCTTTTCTGCAATGCAAAACGCTGAGGGTTCAAAGGGGAAAGGAGATGGGGAAATATCTGGTGCCTCTGCACATTGTCTGTGAGGTGCTGCTCACAGTGCAGTCTGCGGGGGGGAGCCTGCAAAGATGAGCTTTTAAATGCTTTAAACCTGGATTGCAGCTGGGAGAGCCAGGGCGGTGGGGAATGCCTGCTGCCCTGTGCAGAGAGGGGATGTTCCTCAGTTTATCTCAGTTATCTCAAGTTATCTTCCCCTGTCTGAGCCCTGCCTAGGGGAGAGCAGGCTTCCTCGCCTCGCCCAGAGGCACAGCAGTGAGGATCAAGACCCCTGGCATCCTGCCTGCATTTTCAGGCAAGTCTGCTTCCTGAGGCTCCTCGCCCAACACGCCAACCTTCAGCGTGGGCTCACTCCAGGGAACTCCACATCATCCCTGCATGGGGCTGGTGTGGGGCTGTACAGGGTGGAAGGTTTTTGCTCTAGGTCACTAGAGCCAGAGTGGGGTACTGGGAGTAGGCTTTAGGGAATTTGGGATGTCTCCCTGCTGCTCTGGGCACACCASCCTCGTGTGTTGGACCTGCTGCTGTTACCTTTGGCCAGGCCTGCTGCCCTTACTGCTTGGAATGCTTCTGTGGGCAAAGCCAGGATTACACACRAGCTTTGTCTTTGTCCTCCTCTGCCTCAGAGTGCCCTGGGTTTGTGGAAGGGCAGCTGGGGGCCAGTGCCACAGCCTGCTGCTGCTGCCATTGCTCATGCCCCTGCTCTTTGTCTGCGTGGCTGGCTCTTTGCATTTTTAATGGTATTTTGTATTGCTTTTCTTGTACTGCTCCTGGATATTTTGCAGTCCACATCTTRGTGGATGGATGCAATGAATCAATAGCGAATAATAATCTGAGTCTAGAGGGAACAGAGTTTGCAGAGCAACTCACCATTCACACTTGCTGGGAGCATGGTGAGAAATCACCAGCATAAGGCCGAGTAGAGAGAAAATTACCTGGGAGAGGGACAAGAAGGAAATCCAATCTCTGAAAATGAAAATAGATTTTTTTTAAAGTGCTGTGTAAAATTATACATTTAATTCTTTCTCTTTTAGCATCAAACCTTAGAGCAGATTGTGCCGTAGCAGCTTCCTTGCTGCTCTCTTTTGCTGACTCTCAGGAGCTGGGGTGTTAGCCACTTKTTTTTCCCAGTACTGCTATAGTTTTCTATGTTGTTCCTTAAAGGATTGGATTTGGGAGGCTTTTAGATCACTGCAGTCATCTGGGTGAGCGGTGCGTTGCCATTTAGACCTGCAGGCTGTCCTGGGGGAAGGCTGCCATCCTCAGCCCTGGCACMGCTCATTGCTGGGGCCGTGCCTTCCACCAGGGCTCCCCCTGCAGCTGGCCTGTGCCTCTCGGGCTGCCGTGCCTGATGGATGTCCCCGGTGTAAATAAAATCAGTTCCAGGGGCTGGAGCCGCTGGCCGTGTTTATCCCCTGTCCCTGCTGCTGCTCACTCTCCGGCCAGGACGATTGTCTCAATCTATCACAATTACCAAGAGCCTTCAGCTAAATAACTTGGTAAAGATCCACTGGGAAAATTCATTGGTTTGAGATCTTAGGAATAGATTTTATTTACAGGGAATCCTAGACAAGAGCTGGCCCATGTGCCTGTCTCGTGGGCAGTTCAGCCCCATAGGACAGGCTGTCTCTGCCCTGTGGTCTCCCAGTCCTCACCACCCACCAGCCCTGGGAAACTTGACAGTCTTCTTGAAGAGGATCCAATAAGAGAATGGTTTGAGCTGGAAGGGACCTCAAAGACCACCTAGCTCCAACCCTTCCACACCTGGATTCCTTACAGGATCACAGAGGGGTGTTTAACCCCACCTTTGCTGAGAGCAAYGGGATGGGAAGGATTTTAGGTCCTGGAGGACTTGCTGGCAGTGCCTCTATCCTGGACAAAGTTTTCCAGAGCCTTTCCTGTCTGGGCTGCCCGTACTCCATTTTCAGAACTAATGTTAGCATGGGAGGGCTGGCTGSAGATAGGATCACGTTACAGCAACATAACAAATTACCTGCTGTCAGCAGAGCCCTGATACCGGCTGGGGACGTGCTCTTCCCAGTGATCTTTCACTGACATTTAAACTAAGCTGTTTTAAGGATTTAAGAGCAGTCATAACAGGTCAGAGCAGAGGGCCAGCCAGCCTGGGAGGGGCTCTGGCCACAGCCCTGGGAAGTGAGTAGGAAGAGGCAGAACTGCCCCGCTGCCTCCRCAGGGCTCCCACCAGCCCCAGCACTGGGGTGGGCTGGAGGAGCTGCAGAGGGATGGGATGGGTTGGGTTGGGATGCTTCAGCCCACGAGGGAATTTTCTCCTACTCATTTCCTTTCTTTTCTTGAACTCCAGTAAATTTTAATCATCTGTAAAATCCTGTGGTGAGATATTTCAAAGCTTAACCCCATGCTGGGCTTAAGGAAGTTTCCTGGTTCAGTATTTGATGTTCTGTGGATAATTTCTGCTCTGGTTTGGGGTGTACATACGTAGCAGAGGATGTGCTCCCGTGTCCCAGCCCACATCCCTGGGCTCAGCAGGGCTGTGGCTCCTAAATCCCAGACATTTTGGTGCCTAAACCCTGTGAATTCCAGGAGGCTTTGTGGACTGGGTGAGGAGCAGTGTGTACAGCGAGATGCCTGATTGTGGCTGGGTCACTGCGTGCTGCTGTGGCTGTGCTGCTCAGCACCAGGCTGACTCTGCTCTGGCCGTGTCCTTGCTGCCAATGTCCAGGCAGAGTGGCACATAGAGGGGACAGTCATTTGTAAAAAARCACGTGAGTGGTGGTAGCTGAATAAATGGTGCTTATTTCGTGCTCTCTGAGGGACAGCTCCTGGCTGCTCTCTGGAAGGGAGCTGGGCACGCTCTGTCAGGGATAGCTCTTGTTCCAAGCACTGAATGCCAATTTGGCTCCCTMCACCCGTTCCCATTTCACTGCAATTAACTCTCCCTGTGCTGAGTGTGTGGGCCAATGGGTCTGGGCTCTGTCTGGGGCCTGGCCCTGCTGGAAGGGGCTGGTCTGGCCAGGGGTGGTCAGAGCAGGGCTCCCTCTGCCTCCCCCTGCCCGATGGACCTTCCTCCCCCTGCTAATTTAAATACGATAATCTTCGTTTAGCTACTGCATGCAAATCCCTAKATATCGTAATTTTGATTGCCTCTCTGGCAGTTTAAAGGATTATATCTGGGTTATTTTTAGCCCAGATCATTTCCTTGATCTGATTTCCAGGCTGTGCCCAGAAGGAGCGGGAGGCAGGTGGGATGCAGAGGGAAGCTGTGGGGGCTGAGCATCCCGGGCGAGGCTGCAGCCACAGAGGGGCTGAGGGAGAGGCCCCAGCCTGGAGGGGCAGTGTTTCCATCTCCTGGAGTGATGAGCTGCATCATTGCAGCACAGCTGGGCCTGTGGAGGTGGGCTGGTGCTGCAAAGTGGTTCCTCAGCTCTCCATGGGTTTGGCAAAAAACTCTGTGATTTTCTTCACCTCCCTCTCAGAACGTGTTTAGGACAGATAGGGGGTGCAGGACACCCTTAGGCAGCTCTAGCTGCCTCTTCAGCCCCTGTCCTCTCTCCTCCACCTCTGTCCAAGGTCCCCAGGCAGTCTCTTCCATCTCCCATCCTTCAAAGTCAGCATCAGTGGCACAGCAAGCCCCCTTGCTCCTTTCACTGGGGGATTTAGCTWATGCTCCCTCCAATCCCCTTTGCTTCCCAGCAGCTTAGTGTGGATTTCCATCCCCATCTCATCAGCCCACTTAGGGTGTGCAGCCCCGAGGCAGCTCAGCCCCTCCTGTGCTGGGGCCCAGGCAGGGCTGAGGGTGCTGAGCACCAGATGAGCACACTGGGGAGCAGCTCCAGGCCCAAGAGAAGGAGTTAAAACAGAGAAAAGCCTTRTGTGGCATGTTTGGGCTCCAGGAACCCTGCTGGTGTGCCTGCACATCCTGGGGCTCCGGAGGGGAGCCCAGGGAGGAGCAGCAGGGTGGCAGCACCAGCTGTGCCATGGTCCCAGAGATGGCTCTCGGGCTGGTGAGCCTTCCCTGGTGATGGAGCAGAGCTCTGSACTCATCACTCATGTCACATTGCATTACGTGATGCAACGCAACGTGCCATGACTGATGCAAGCCAACGTTAAATGTCATAGAGCAATGGATCAGCTCAAGGCTATGGTAATTTTATGTGCCCATTTAATCTGGTATTTAAAAACAAACACTCATAGCAATCTGCATCACACGCTACATTTTGCAAAATTGAGCAGCAAATCTGTACCAAGCAAATTATATAATTCTGTCATCTCTCAGCCTTGTGTACYTGTGTGTGGATACTGCAGTCAGGTTTACATTGGTGTSTGGCTCCCCTCTCACCCCATGGGCATCACCAGGGCTGTGCAGGGTGCCCGAGGATGGGCTGTGCACTGCTCAGGCAGTGCTGTAGGCAGGTGCTGGGGCAGGTCCCACTCTGGCATTCCCCACCTGGGGCTGGGCTGCTGGAGCAGCCCCTGCCACCAGCCAGTCCAGGCAAGRCAGCCAGGCTGGTTTAGATCAGCCACTTACACTCCTAAGCTGGAAATGACAAAGGCTTTGGTCTGGAGGGCATTTTGGGTGGCAAGCACAGGTGTGGGGGCACAGCTGCACCCACAGCTGTCTGCAGCTGCACAGAATTCCAGGGCTTCCCTCTCCCTCGTGGCCTGCAGATGCACCTGCCATGTGTCCCATGGCCCAGGCTCTTCTGCAGACTCAGCCTTGCTGCCTTTCAAAGCATCTTGATCTTTGGAAAGGGAAAAGCCTCCCCTGTTGTTTTTCCTCCCAGCTCTGTGTCTGTGTGGCCTCAGTTTGTCTCTGCTTGGAGAAAAAAAAATCCCTTAAGTGCTTGCTTACTGCAGCCCAAATGAGGGAAACACTTTGACATGAGCTGKATTTCAAGCAGGGGCTTAAGGGCTGTCCTGGGATGCTTTCCCAGAGCAGAGCAGGGCAGACCTCTCCAGAGCAGGGGCCATTCCTCCTGTTAATGGCCAGAGCAGCAATAATGGCAATGGATGTTTCCCCAGCCTGTCGTAGCACCGTCACATTTTATCACCAAAAGAAGTGCCTGGGTCCCTCTGCCCTGCTGGGCTCTGTTGCTGTGTCCCTGTGCTGGGACAGGGGGGCACCACTCTGGATGCTCTTCCACTGCCTGCCCTGCCCAGCCTGCTTCCAGGGAATGCTGCTTTCCCTTCAAGACAAAGAAAAACCAGTCAAACCAAGCCAGAGGAGAGGGCCCACGTGGCCTGCCAGGTGTCCCTGCACTGGGGGTGTTTTCTGGTGGCATGTGCTGAAGGCCTGSCACTGGCACCAATCCATGGGGATTCCTGCTCCTTCCKTCCCCAGTCTSTCACCATTTCAGCTCTTGATGTGCTTTGCAGGGCTTGTGTCTGCATTTGCAAAAACACCCTGGTGTCAGAGCATCCCCTTCCCAGCAGAGATGGCCTGCTGAGSTCTGGAGGCTGGCAGGCTTGGGAGAGCAGGGGCTTCCCATCACAACCTCTCCCTTCCAAGGCTGGGTGTTCCCTGGGCAGCGTGGCTGGGGCAGGAGAGCTCAGCACAGCACAAACCAGAGCCAGGCTGGGCTCAGCTGGTGCCAGGCACGCTGCTGGGCTGGGATCTGTGTTTGTGCACAGACCTTTCCACGGGGGGCTGTGTTTTGCAGCACTCGCCAGCCTTTTTCCCTTCAATTTCTGGAGCTGCCTGGCAGCGTGCAGCCAGGTGGGGATCCAGGGCTGGGCTGGAGAGAGCAGCTCCAGAGAGGCCCTGCAGCAGCCCAGCCAGACAGCGTGGTGTCTGCAGGGTGTGTGCTCAGCAAACGCATCCCAGGGCTCTGCAGGCGGGGGAAGCAGGTACCTGCTCGCAGCCTTTGGAACTCTGTTTTTACATCTTGAATCAGAAACATGCAATGAAAAATTCATATTTCGGTTCAGATCTTATTTTTGGCTCAAGATCAGAAAAAAAAGTTAAGTGGGGAATCTAATGTGCATTTATATTTGCGTAACTCGCTAGCAGTGGAACTGCTTTGTGTCTCACACAGCTCATGCCAAAGTGAAGGATTTGCTCTTTCATTTTCAGCCTGGGGTGAAATTTTACAGTTGAGATTATAGGATCCTGAAAATAATTGTTGCCCCAACCTTAACTCTTACATTATAAATGAGGATGCATCATACTCAGCATGACTGGGAATTACAGAAATTAAGGATGAAAAAGACCTCATCTCCCAGCCAGCGTAGGATTATTTTGTGTGGCATATTTGATTTTTTAAAGCATTCTCTCTCCTGTTGTGATGGCCATTTTCCTCCCAGAGCAGTGCTGTTAATGAACACCTCCATTTCAGGAAAGACACAACGGTGGTGTCCTCCTGCTGTTCTTCTCCAGAAAAAGGCAAGAGCAGTTTCTCTGCCTTGCTTTGATATTCTTCTGGCCCAGGGAGCTCAAACATATTCAGGGCTGAGGTGAAGCTGAGGTTTGCTGCYTGCCAGGGCTGCCAGCATTTGGCTGGCACCGTGTGCCAGTGTGTGAGCCTGGGAACAAGGAGACTCCAGCTCCATCCCCACCAGTGACCTCCCAGCCTTCCCCCTCACTGTCTCCGAGTGCTCTGCCACCCTGGCACCACCCTGGGCTCAGGACAGCAGCACTGGTGCTGTCCCCACCCTGTCCCCCCTGTCCTTCCTGCATGGAGCACAGGCAGAGAGCCACAACTCTGGTGACACTGGTCTTCTTCCTGAGCTTATCAGGACAGATTTCTACTGCGGAAAGAATAACCAAGAGCTGTGAAAAGGAAGTTTTCTTTCTGTGCTTTCTTTTTCTCCCTCTTTGCCCATCCAGGCTGGCTCCTTTCCACCCTCCTTCCACTTCTCTTTGTTGTTGCTAAAAAGATTAAACTTGTTTGACCAGGTTCTGAGTCAGCACAGTTGTAAGGGGAAGATGAATGAGGCTCTTTAACCCTGCTTATCCTTCCAAATGCCCTCCTCCTGGAAAGAAACACACACACGTATGCTCCGGGAAACATCAGTTTTAATGTTCCTTTTATTTTTAAGTCATTCTTTCCCCCAGTCTTYTTTCTACTTCTGTCAGATAATGGGGCTGCTCTCACTCCTGCTGCTCTCTGTGCTGAACCTTTCTCTGCTTTTCCACGCTGAAAGGGCTCTCCCTTTCTTCTGCATCTTCTGCAGTGAGCCAGAGCGGGACGCGTGATCCTGAAAGGCCAAAGRGCCTTTGTTCTTTTGTCCCCAAAACCTTTCCCCTCTCCCCTTGAGTCTCACATCTTGATCCTTTTTTTCCCCCAGTCCTCGGAGGAGTCTGCTTTCAAAGCCCTTTCATCCTGGCAGTAAAAATTGGAAGCGTGAAGYGAAAGATGGAAGAGGGTACAGAGGGATGGGGCTCAAACCCAGCCASAGCAGCTTTGGGATGGGCTGGATGCTGCTGAGCACTGAGGGGAGCCCTTTGGGGTACACACTGACCTTGGCTCTTGCATCTCCTCACCTGTGGTCAGACCTGACGTGTCCCATCCCTGAGCACTGCCATTGCAGGGTCCTGGCACCTGCAGCATCCCAGCTGGGCAGCGCTGGACCCAGCCCAGAGCATCTCCCCAGCCCTGGTGGAGCCAAGGTGGGATGGAGCCTCAGGGCAGGATTGRAGTCCCGCTGTGTTTATTGCTCCCTGCATCCCTGTTTGTTTGACATCCTGCCGCCAAAGTCCACAGAGAGCCAGGAAATGTCTTAAGCTTGAGGCTTGGGAGAGGCAAACATTTTCCTTTCCTGTTTGGGGGATAAACAGAAGTAAATGGTGCATCCYTAATCCTGGAGTGTGCTTTACAAATGCCTGGTGGTGGTACTGCGTGTCATTCATGTAGGTGACTTTTACGATGAAAAATCCCATTTAAGCCTGACCTTTCACGTTCTGGAACATAATAGACTGTGCAACCAAATCACATCCTGCTGCTGGGGACACCYCTGACCTGCAATACTAGTTTTGTAYGGGAATGGGACCCTGCAARCCTGGAAATTCATTGGTSAGAAGTTGTGTTCCAGGAAACCCTTGGGGGAGCTCTGTGGGCAGTGCAGGGCACAGAGGCTGCCCTCAGCCTCCAACACCATGGRCTGCAGGAGGTGAAAATCTCCCTGATGAAAGGTGATCTGAAACTGGAGAGAGGCTCCCAAGAGTCCTCCCTGCAGGGGRGTCTGCCTGTCTSCCAGGGACCAGGGGAATGGAAATGCAGAGAAGGTCAAGGAGGTAGAAACAGGACCTGCTCCAGAGCAAGCACAGAGTGATGTGAGTGGTGTGTATTCTGGATGGGATGGGATGAGGTCTAGTTCTCAGTCCCAGCACCACTGCCTGTCCTGTCTCTGGGGGGAGGCCGGGAGGGGCAGCCCATGCAGGTGGGCCAATTTTGGCTAATTTCCAGCTAACAATTAATTATCACTGCCATGGCCCTCATGGGGCTCTTTGTGCAGCAGCTCAGTGTTGGCTGAGGAGGCTGAAATTCCCCTGCTCCCTCTGGCTCCCAGGGCTGCAGTGGCTGCTGCTGGAAGCATTTATGTTAATACACTATCAGGCAGCCACATCCCATGGCTTATCATTTTCATCAAGTCTTGGTTTTATGGTTGAAAGGAATTACTTTCAAAAGACCATTACCACCTCCCTGTTTCTCAGGGCCTTATGCCTACCTGCTGTTAAGCTTTTATAAAGGCATATTTTTCCTGTGTAAAGCTCATAAAAGCTCCTACTCAAGTCCCATGCTTGAGTCCACTTCCCTCAGTCGGGCTCTGACTGATCCTGGCTGGAGCTGGGCAGGGCAGGAGGGAGCAGCTGCTGCCCTGGGGCTGCAGGGCTGTGATGCTGCCAGCCCCGAGGCCAGGAGTGCTTCTGGTGAGGGTGCCCCAGSTCCTGCTCAGGGAGGACTGTTAGAGTTTTTTGCAGATTGAGGAGTTTTTGTTAGATAATGTTCATATTCAGCCGATGCACAATCCAGCTTGCTTGCACTAATGGACAATGGACACGGTCACAAACAATGAATAATGGACATATTCAGAAATGGGGTCAGTATGTGCTTAAAAGAGATACAAGAAGAGTCATCAGGACTCAGCAAGTTTGTCAGCAAGCTTGGGAAAGTAAGAAAAAAGTGAGCCATGGGTGGGCCAGACGACCACAGCAAGARGRGTGAAAAMTTAGGTGATCCAATCAGCATTCTAATTTAGACARGTGAACAGRTGGGATTAACCAATCATGTYTTAGCRAGAGACYKGTGGACAGTAGYGYTTTATTACAAATATAGMRTTTTTAGGGMTAATAAATTTGGRTTCACCGGATCACATTGGTCATGGTGTGATGTCCCTGCACCTCRGCACCCCGCACAGGACAAGGGGACACAGGTGTGCTTGGCCATCTTCAGGCAGGGAGAGGCTGCTGGCCCCGAGCCTCTGAGGTGCTGCTCACCCCAAGCACAGATTTCAGCACCTCCTTCACCTGTAGGTMCCTTCTGGCACCAAGCTCCTCATTGCTGTGTGGGCAGGGGTTGCAGTCCCTGGGCTGTGCCCCATGTTCTAGGGCTGGGGCAGGCACTGCTGGCAGGGCAGCGTCTCCTTTAGCATTCCTGCCACATCCACTGCTGCTTTACTTTTTATTTTTTCACTGGTGAGTTGAAAAGGGGCAGGCAGCTAGTCACAGTGCCTGATAGTCACTTGCCAGTAACATAAAAACTCTTATGCGCCAATATATCAATCAGCGTTACGTGTCAGCCTTGACTACTGCATTCAGCTTCCATCACCCAAACAAAATCATGCTGGAGCAGCTGAGGAGGAGGCTAATACTGCTGGCTGGAGGCATGGCTGGGCATACAAAACAGGGCTGGGGAGCTGGGTGGCCAAGCTGCCTGCTGAAGCCAGGGATGGGAGCTGGGGAGAGGCAGGGATGGGGTMTGCCCAGCAGAGCCTGGGGTGCTCCCTGCCCCGTGGGGACAGACGTGGTGGTCAGGGCAGGCTGGGGGTGCCCTGCATGGTCTCTGCCCATGAAGGGGTCACATCATGTGGCAGCCAAGAGATGCCCCTGGCTCTAGGCAGGAAGGGCTGGGGGTCAGTACCTGCAGCTGCCAGCCTCCTCCTGCTGCCCTCCACACCTGCCCCTCCTCTTCCCATCCAATTAGGGTAATTGCAGCTAGTTAAAAGGAGGTAATGGTTTCCAGAGGGGCACTGTGTGCTGTCACCACATCCCTTTCCCTGAGGCATTTGCTGCTTGTTAGAACCTGTGCCAGCCCAGGTGCCCGTGGTCACTGCTGGGCAGGGACAGTGCCCATGGTTACCCTGGGCAGGGACAGTGCCCGTGGTTATCCTGGGCAGGAGCAGACCCCATGGTCACTGCTGGGCAGGGACAGTGGCCGTGGTCACTGCTGGGCAGGAGCAGTCGCCATGGTGACTGCTGAGTAGGGACAGTGGCTGTGGTTATCCTGGCTAGGAGCAGTCCCCATGGTCACTCCTGGGCAGGGACAGTGGCCGTGGTTATCCTGGGTAGGAGCAGTCCCCATGGTCACTCCTGGGCAGGGACAGTGGTCACTCCTGGGCAGGGACAGTACCCATGGTCACTGCTGTGCCAGCCCAGGTGGATCTGCGGTCAACTGCTGGGCAGGGACAGTCCCATTGGTCACTCCTGGGCAGGGACAGTGCCCGTGGTTATCCTCGGCAGGAGCGTCCCATGGTCACTCCTGGGCAGGGACAGTGCCCGTGGTTATCCTGGCAGGAGCAGTCCCATTGGTCACTCCTGGGCAGGGACAGGGGCCCGTGGTTATCCTGGCAGGGCATGGTCACTCTGGGCAGGGACAGTCCCCATGTCACTGCTGGCAGGGACAGTGGCGTGGTTACCCTGGGCAGGACAGTGATCACTCCTGGGCAGGGACAGTGCCCGTGTCCTGTCCTGGCAGTGCTGAGGGACTGGGGAGCCCCTGCAGCCTGTGCTGGGGCAGGCAGGCAGGACTGACAGTGAGCACTGAGTTATGTGTTGGACTCAAAGTGCACAGACACGAATGTGAGCGGGGCAGTCCCATTGCATCCCCCTGGCTTTGCAGAGGGGCTTCCTGAGGAKCCCCCTGCAGACCATCTCTGGCCCCAGGCTGCTGCAGGACACAGTGCTGGCCTCGATTGTCCCTGGGGGYGTAACCTGGGATGGAGAGGCTGCAGTGTGGGTGCTTTCACAGCAGCACAAACCTCCAGGCTRTGTGCTTCTTCATATTCAATGTGCGAGTGGCCACTGTATCTCCTGCTTATTTAATTTGACTGGAATAAGAGGTATTTGTATTCATTTCCAGAGATGATGTACAGGCCTGATCTTAAACTGATTTAGACAGTATTGTACATCATGAAAAATGAGAATGGGGAAATCTAATGTATGGCTTTTTTTTTTTTTTTTTTTCTTTAAAAAAAAAGGACACTTCACAAACCTGTACGGAATTACAAGAGATAGGCAAATGCTGTCACAAAAGTCTCTCTTAAATGACAAAAGGACATGAAGAATAGCACTGCTCAGCAGCACAATACAAGCTCCAATAATGCCATCACATGCTTCCTCTCAGTAGTTTGTAGTAGGAGGGCTTTGACAGATGTCCTGTGTCAAACCTTCCCCTGGTCACTGGAGTTGTTACTGGTGTCTCCTGTGCCCTGTGGCAGCAGCCCTGACCTCTGGGGCAGGGAGCTGCTTTTCCAGGTGCCTGCACAGCCCCTGGGCACCTTCACCCCTCCATGTCTGTGCTCCAGGTCTGGCCCCATCACCAGGACTCATCTCGTGTCTGTGTTTTGGCTGGGCCGGGCACGATGCCATAGAACTGTAGGATGATTTGGCTTGGAAAGGACCTTAAATATCACCTGGCTCCAACTCCCCCAGCCTGCCGTGGTCAGTGTGAGCAGGGGACTGTGAGCCTGGAGCTCTCTGGGGGCTGTGTTTGTCCTGGGCAGCCCAGGCTTGGGAGGGTGAGTGCAGAGGCAGGGCTGAGGCTGCTGCTCTGTGTGCTCCCAGCAGTGTGGGGCTCTCCTTGCACACACAGCTGCAGAGAGAGGTGCTGCTCAGTGCTGGGGGCTGCAGGCCAGGAGAGGTGACATCAGTGCCCAGAGGCAGAGCTGAGGCTGCTGCTCTGTGTGCTCCCAGCAGTGTGGGGCTCTCCTTGCACACCCAGACAGCTGCAGAGAGAGGTGCTGCTCAGTGCTGGGGGCTGCAGGCCAGGAGAGGTGACATCAGTGCCTTAATGACAGCGCTGCAGGTGGGAATTAGAGCCCTGGCTGTGGCTCAGGGGTGCTGCGACCTCGGCAAGCTCTGATTCTAGGCAGTCATTAAAGCTGATGTGATGGAGGGGGAGAGGCTGCAGCAGGTGCCCTGGCTGGGTGGGAGCACACACCCATACATACACACACACACCTCTTGCTGTGTGATTTCTGTAGCTGCTGCTCTTATCTGCCTRCCAAAATCATCACAGAGCAATTCTGGGGGCTGCTAGGAAACAGCAGTGTGATTGGAGGTGGCTGTGTGCCTGTCAGAGGCACATGGATCCCTTCTGGGAGTCTCCAGGATCAGRTCAAACCTTTCCATGGAAGCACATATGCTTGGATGAGGGCCGTGTTCTGACCTTGACTGGATGGGAGGTTTTAATTATCAGAGCTGGCTGAATAGCACACAACATTGTGCCACGGGCAATTTCTAGGAATTCATTTCAGCACTGCTTACACCTTTTGGGCTCTGCGTGTGTGAACACACAAATAAACCCTCTCCAAAGCAGGTGCTTTCACCTAAGTCAGGTGCTGAGGGCACTGTGATATTATTTACACCTCTTTGTGCTGTTTCTCTACTGTGGTTATAAATACAACTTACACATCACCGTGTCACTGCAAAGAAAGTGTGAGATCCCAGTTCCAGGGAGTCACACACCTTCAGCCAGTGCCACGGGGTGGTCTGGGGTTCAAACCTGGGCTTTGCAGTGCCTGCTCCTGCATGGTAGCGAGCAGAGGAGCCAGTGCAGGCAGTGTGAGTGTGCTGGGCACGGCCTCTCCCATTCCACCCCACCTCATCCCACCCCTGTGTCCTTCAGAGGTATCCATCCCATCCCTGCCTCCTTCCCAAAGCATCTCATTCTCGCAGACAACTTTTATGGAAAATCCTTTCCTTAGGATTTTTCCTCTGAGAAGCTGAGAGGCCTCAGGAACAAAATGTAACCAATGGTTATCTTGCTGCTGTGGAATGCAAACCAGGTGCATCTGTGATTGGTCTCATGTGTGTTGTTTCTAATTAATGGCCAATCACAGCCCAGCTGCTCGGACTCTCTGTCCAAGCCACAAGCTTTGTTATCAATTCCTTTCTATTCTCTGGCTGCCTTCTGATGAAATTAATTTCTTCTATTCTTTTAGTATAGTTTTAATGTAATATATAACATAAAAGCCTTCTGAAAACATGGAGTCAACATTTCTCGTCTCCTCCCAATCAAGGAACCCCTGTGAACACCATCACATCCCACAGTCCTTCCTGGGCTGCCCCTGCAGAAAACCAGGGAAGCACTGGGAGGTTTGGGACTTGGAGCTTTAGGAGACGCTTGTTGCTGCTTAAATAGCTAAGAGTCAAATGAAAGCAGTCTTCTGCCGGCTCWGGGGAGCGCTCCGTCTTCGCGGTGGTGGCACGGAGTGATTTAGCCATTAAGGTTAATGCTTGTCTTCCTGCTGTCTGCTGSAACTCTGGGCCAGGCAATGCAAATAGCTTAGCCAGTACTTTTAAAGGTCATTGTGCATGAAAAAATAAAGATCATACACCGCTCATGGAAATGTCCTTAGTAATCACTGCCTTCCTGGGGGAGGAGGGACCCGGAGCTCCCTGCTGGAGCGTTTGTCTCATCCCGCCGGGAGTTCAGGGACAGCCCTTGGGTTTTTGGCAGCTTGAGCTGCAGGTTGGCATCGCCGCCAGTACTCGTGTCCCCCGTGGGGTTTGTGTCCTGGGTGATGGTGGTTTGGCAGCCCCTGGACACGGAGGGTGCTGGCTGCAGGCACACAGGGCAGGTCTCACCTCTGGGCTCTTCTCTGGGTTTCCTGCAGGGATCCTTCAGCTTCAGATCTTCCTTTCRCTGCCTTCCCCACAGGATGTCTTGCTCCTAATTTATCTAGGAGGTAATTTTAATCCTTCTCTCCTCAGACAACTGGCTACCTCCATGCATAATTAATTTATTAACACACTAACCTACTTTAAGGTGATAATCCCATTAGGGTCACAGCGATCTCAGCCTGGCCTTGTGACAGGAGTTTGCAGAGAACCTGAATTCCTCGGTGTCCATGTGGACAGCCCGTTCCATCTCCTGGGGCTGACCCCAGCCCAGGCTCTGTGCAGAGGGGCTGCACCAGGAGCAGCCAGTGCCTCTGGCAGGGCAGCTCCTTTCCTTTCCTTTAGCAGCTCCTTCCTCCCGCTCTGTGCCGAGTGGAGCTGCAGGATTGTGACTCCCTGGAGGAGAGCAGGGAGCCGCTGTCCGCAGCCGCTCTGATGTGGGTGTTTAACAMCCTCCCCTCTCAGCCAAGGGAACTACATCCTCTGCTCATTACTGCAGCCCTTCAGAGGAGAMGAGAGCAAGAAAAAAGATCCCATTCAGTCTCGCTGTTTCCAAACAATGCAAAGAGGACGAGGACTCCTCTGTTTGTAGTGAGCTTATATAAGAAATAAGCAGTAAATGAGGAAATCCTGGTGACCCGCAGRGTGCCCCAAGCCCCAGCGTTTCTGGAGTTCGACTGTCCATGGACAGAGCTGCAAAGTGAAATGAAAGCAGCTTTTAAAGTCTCTATTCTTCTCTTCTGCTGTGAAATTCRTGCCTCACTTTGTCGAGTATGATCTTTGTTGGTGTTTTCTTTGTGCCTGGAGTAATTTCTGTGTTGAGAGGCTGTTGTGCTGCTGTGCAGTCGTCTCTCACCCTGACACAGCCCTTCTCCCTTTTTCCCTTCTTCTTCTTCTCCCTCCTTGGAGCGGCTGTGCCAGCAAGGCACGGGCACTGCCTCTGCTGCTGGGCTGGGGGGACATCAACAGCCCATCTGGGTGATGGTTCACCCTCCTGGACAGCCACAAGGCTCCCTGTGCCATCACAGATGTGGGATGTTCCCCTCTTTCTGTCGCTCACCCCTGTGCTTCAGTGTTGCGCTGTCCCTGCGAGGCACCACAGCCTGGCCAGGCCCATCCTTGGCTCCTCTTGCCCCTCTGCCAGAGGATGTCTCCTGGGTGTTTGGAGAGGCCAGCAGAGCTTGCACACAGCTTGGCTGTGAGTCTGTGAGCGGGTAAATCAAGCAGAGGGACATGTCACCCTGCTTGGGACGCTGCYGTTGTCCCTGGCTGGGCTGGCAGTGCCCTCGCTGTCCCCGCGGGCTCTGGGGCCGTGCTGGCAGCAAAACCCGGCTGTAAAACTGCAAATCTCTCAGGGAGCAGAAATGGGGATTCAGTCCTCCCCTTCTCCTCCATCTGCAGCACATTTCCTTGGAATAAAGCTGCTTTAGACTGCTTCCCTGGCTTGTCCTGCATCTGCCTGTCATGTCARGTTAGCGTTCCTGGGAGCGCGCCCTGACATCCCAAACGGGCCGGGAAATAAAGTTGCTCTGTGTGAAAATGGAAAAGTCGGCGCTTTCCAGAAAATGGGCTGGAGAACATCAGCTGCAAATGGGAAGGAAGGGAAGAAAGGGCTTGTCTGAGTGGATGAAGGGATGGCTTTTAAAAGGCAGACCCAGCTTCCACCGGTGTCAATGGAAAGCCTTACACAAACGCTAATGGCTGTGGAGTCATGCCCTGAGGCATTATATTTTTTGGGATGATGTCAAATTGTAGCATCTTAAACGAAGCCTTTGTGTTACTATAATAAGGGACTTTTTTGATTCGACTACTTAGGTAAGGTCTTTAGTGAAGTCACTTCACCTCTCCCTGCCCCTGGAAAACAGCTCTCATGAAACCTGTGAAACTTTATCGAGTGCTTTGGGATCTGTAGGTGGAGRGAGGCTGTTGGGGATGTATTGTTATCASTCTCACTAGAGAATGATTTGAGGCAGGAAAAGTGTTTGTGATTCTTTGGACAGATCTGGAGAGGGTAGAAAAAAATGAGTAATTTGTCCCCTATTAAAACATTGTGAAACACTCCAACTCTGGAATAATTTCCCTTGTGCTTTTAGAAACCCCCTGAGTTCAAAGCATCCACCCCCTGACGCTCCAGCCTAAGCTGTATCTTGTAATCTCTCCTGTGCCCTTTGGGAAATCTGCCCACAGCTTTGTGTACACAAGAGAGACTCTGCTAAGGAAATTTTATTAAGAAAGACATTTTTTTTAAAGCGGGATTTAAATAGTAAGCTACATTCTCTCTGCCATCAGCTCTTCCCTTCATGCCTGGTGGGTCCTGCTCTGGAGCAGATATCCATCTCCTGTCTGGCAGGTGGGCATCTCTGATAACCAGGGCTGGTGCTGGGGGGAGGCTGTGAGCCCCACAGCCCCTGCAGTTAAACCCTACACTCCTCACTATCCTGGCTATCCTCTCAGCAGCCCTGCGAGGGTGAATAGGACTCAACCAAACACAAATCTGAAAAATCCCAGCCTTTTCTTCCATCTCCCAGCTAGGCTGAATAGCAATCATTGTCATCTCCAACCCTAAACTCACCCTCCTCAGCTTCTACCTATACGCTATGATAACTGCCACCTAAACACAATCAAAGTCCTAAAGCTACCTACCCTAAGGCTTAGCCTGGAAGGGGAAAGGGGAGCAGCTCCTCCAGGATGTGGCAGGTCACCCCCAGGGACAAGGATGGGGCTGGCATGTCTGTGAGTTACATCTGTGCTCCAGGACACAGCCTGGAACAGGCTGATGGCTCATTTTTATTGTGGTCGTTTTGCGTGGTCCTCGTGGGGAGGAGGCTCAAACTGTTRCCCTGAACTCCCATCACATCACAGGAGCAGCACTGAATATTARGGATTCTCTTTGCATTGCTCTGATAAATACTGTCTACAGGGTATGTTGCAACAAATGTTACAAGTCCCAAATACAGCATTTCAGAAGCAGTACACAACTGGATAATCTCATTATTTGCTACTCCTACACAATATAAGAGCATCATCACATCAGCCTTATGTTTTGCTGCAATAGAAATAATTAATAAAAATCAAACTGCCACCTATAATGTCTTTAAAAAGCGATAGAGAACATGCAGAATTTACTCTGAAAATAGCTCCAGGACTAGAGCTTCTGAAACTTCTCACCTGAAAAAGGGAAGAATTGTTTTGCATTCAGATTCACTTTGAAAGRTGTAAATACTTTATGGCAGTTTACTTGCAGAAAATGGTGAATTTTTAAAAAACGTGAATTTTGAGCTTTTAGGAAGAACTGTTTTTGGCTGGTGCCCATTCTCAGGGTTATGGGTGGCTGAGCAAAGTGCAGGTCCCTGTGCAGGCCCTCCCTCCCGGGTGTGCCCAGCTCCCCTGACACAGCTTTGGGCCATTCCCTCGGGTGCTGTCACTGGTCACRGCAGAGCAGGGTTGGTGTCTGTCCCTCCTCTTCCCCTCCGAAGGAAATTGGAACTGCTCTGAGCTCTCCCCTCGGTCTCCTCGAGCCCAAACAAGCCAAGTGACCCCAGCTTCTCCTCATGTGGCTGCTCCTCCAGACCCTGCACCTTCCCCATAGCCCTCCTTTGGGAGCTCATCATGATGTTCTAGACCTCACACTAGTGTTTATCCATCTAGTGATCCATCAGTATGTCCGGGCCATGGTTTCAGCTTGGGCCAGCCTAACTCAGGTAGGAGTCATCACAGCATTTCCCATCTGGAGGCCATGGGGTTGTTTTCCATTTGGATTTTTAAATACTCTGCCCTCCCAGCCCCTGACCAGCCCAGGCTGGGCTGGAGGTGCCCGAGCAGCGAGCAGGAGGCTCTGGCTGTGTCTCAGGAGTTCCCCAAGGGGCTGGCATTGCAAAGCACCGTTTAAAAGCAGCAGCAGCAGCAGGAGCTCTGTATTCATAATGAAAAATTCTTCAGCAAGCAAAGCAGTGTAAGGGACTGCTCAAGGGAGCCTGCCCAGCTGGGAGTCATTTGCAGCTGGTTCTGGTTCATTTGTTGGCTGCTTTTTGCCTGTCTCCATCAGCCACCACTGCCTTGGCTTAGCAGCACACTCGGAGCACTTTCTTTGCTCTAAGCACCTGCGAAGTCCCATTGACTTCAATGGAGCGACTAATGCTCCTGATTAAAGGTAAGTAACTGCTCCCGTGTTCTGCTGAATCTGAGGCTTGGGAATAGAAAGAAACGGAAGGATCCTGKCTGCACAGGGGGGAAACTTCAGTGGAAATGTTTACTCTGGAGGTAGCAGACTGTTTACTCTGGAGGTTTGGCCGATTTCCTATCCACGGTGACTTTGGGGATCTCCTTTTGGGCAGCTGTCCGCACTGAATGTGCGGCTCCAGACTGAACCTGGACCCTTTCCTGGCCAGGAAAAGTTTCCTGTTCCAGAGGATCCGTCATGTGAGGTCAGCAATGAGTGAGTGGGAGCAGACYCAAAGCGTTTTGGAGGAGGAAGAGGAAGGTGAGGAAGCCATCTCACCTTTCAGAGCACCAGCCCGGGGTGGGAGCAGTAAAACCATGGCTCCCTGAGCACTTGGTTTGAGGCTGGCTCGGAGATGCCCCAGGCTGGTCCCTGCAAAGGCTCCCAGGTGGGAGCAGGTCTGCTGTGGATGCCGTGCCTGGCAGTGAGAGCCAATCTCCTGGAGAGAGTGAAGCAGTGCCAGGGCCAGGACAGAGCTAATGGGCCACCGGCCTCGGGGGACTAATGGGCTGGCTAATAAGGACACGGGTTTTGACATGGCAGKGCAAATAAGAATTGGCAGGCATTAACCTCAGACATGTCTGCTACCTAGAGAAACCCAAGCCCCTCTCTCACTCTTGTCCTGTTTAGCATATTAATGTTTAATTCCATTAGCATCAGCGGCGGTGGCTGTGCTCAGCCGGGGAGCTGCTCAGGAGCCTCAGGAGCTGCTGCTCTTGGGAGGGGGCCCGTGGCTGGCCCGGAGCCCCCAGCCCCTGCCCCGGCTCGGCAGCAGCTGCCAACCCTGCTGCGGCTCCCAGCATCTGCCTCTTGCTTGGGCTCCCCTGCTAATTCAGCAGCAGCTCCACGGCTGTCTCCTCCCTGGCACACGGCTGTGCATTCCGCTGCTGCTCTCCAGAGGGATTTCCCATCCTTCTCTCTCTCTCCTCTCCKCTTTCACCCCTTTCCCCCTCGTGTCCAGGGCGCAGTTCCTCTGTGCCTCCCAGGAGAACAGGGTTGCAGGGGCTGCTTCCAGGATGGAAATAGGACAGGGCAGGAGCTCCTGACAGAGAAATGAAGCATGTTGATTCATCTCCTGGAGCCTCCCCTCACTAAGTGGCAGCGGCAGCACGGTGCTCAGCGGTGCATTTCCCCTGTTCGACCCGGCAGCCCTGCACCTCTGCAGGAGGATTGATCACAGGAGCTCAGGAAAGGAGCAGACCCAGCGTCTGCTGCGATTCCTCGCAGAGCTGATAAATCTAATCAGTGAGGTGCTGTTCTATTTTCCCCTCCTTTCCCCCCTTCATGTTTCCCTTTAAACGAGATATTAAAAATAGGAATATTAATTTGGCAGATGGTGCAATTGGGCTTTTGGCAGGAGTCTGCACGCTGTGCTGTGGAGCTGCAGACCTCCGTCTCCACGCCGGAGCTCTGAGAGATGCTCTGGCTCCTCTCCAGGCTRTGCCTTCCTCCAGCTCCTGCTCCCTCCTCCAGCTCTCAGTGCTGGGGCGCAGGGAGCTCTGATGGGTTCTTGCTCCAAGTGCAGCCAAGCAGATTTGATTTCTGACAGTTCTGAGCCATCACCAAAGGGTGGAGAGTCGTTTCTGCTTTAGRTGCAGCCAGGTTTGATGGCAGTGGGAGCGCTGTATGTGTGGTGCTTTACTTCTGGGGGGTCAGGTGAGTGTCAGCTCTGAATTAGTGGGGCTCTGGGGTGCCCTGGGCTTTCTGCAGCACCCAAGAACCCCTCCTCAGGAGGGTCTGTGGGGACTGAAGCTGATGGATAGATGCAAGCAGAGCATTTCCAACCAGAGGCTTCTCTGGGCACTGGGATCAGTTTTTTAACTTTTTCTGGTTTTTTGTGCTGTGTCCGATTGGTCTCAGCTCCATCCAAGAGGAGGGTTRTGGTATTTCACTGCTTTCCATTGCCTGAATGTTCAGAAACACTACAGAGTTAAGTTTCCCCTGKATTTTCTCTGCTGGAGCTTTGGCCCAGTGCTGCAGTTTCACCAGGGGCAAAGTGAGCCCTGATTAATCCCAGCATCAGTGTTGTGTCCCTTCAGTCCATCCTGTTGTTTAACATGTCTCTCCTCGTGCTGTGGCTGAGCCCAGGCTCAGTTTTGGGGCTGTACCTCAGCAGGGTCCTGGCAATGGCAGGGAACAAAGGCAGAGCCAGGCCTCGCACTTGCTGTTCATTTTTCACATGCACACAAAGATTTTTTTTTTTGTTTTCCCGCATTCTTTTGGCAAATTTTGTCGTCCTTTGAACTCCTTCTGGTTTGTCTGTGTTTGTTAGAGTGTGATGCCCAGATCTGGGTGTGTTGCTTCAAACAGCAGCCTGAGGAGCCCTGGGAAGAGCAGAATAATTACCTTGCAGGGATGCAGCAGCCTGGTGCTATTGACTCCTGTTCAATCGATCATCCCCCAGCCCGCTCTCTGTTGGATAGCTCTTTGGCCAGATATCTCCATACAGCCTCTCTGCTTTTGTTTATTCCTTCCTATGTGTTAATCTTTTGCATTTGTCCTGCTGAATCTCCTTGTATTGATTGCAGGCCACTTCTTTAATTCATCAAGCTTGTATTGTATTTTATTCCTGTCCTGCAAATTATTTGCTACCCTCCCATCCTGGTAAAATGCTCAGATTTCATTAGCATACCCCTGGRCTGGCTTCCAAGTTGTTAATAAAACTATTGAATGGTATTGACCTGGCAGGGCACTCYGTGGGACCCCACTTAACATTTCTGCCCACTGGACTCTGACCTGTTGAGGTGCATGCCCATGTGTTTTTAATCAGCAGTACATCTTTGCTGCTGTAGTTCATCTCATTTACACTGTGTAAGGAGCCATATGATGTTTGGATAACTGAAGTTATGATCCGTGCAGCTGCAGCCACAGCCTGAGGAGCTTCCTGGGGCAGATCCAGCCCCTGACACGGCGCTCTCTGCGCCCCTGCCTGCTGGGCAGCTGCTGGTGACAACGGGCAGGGCCTTGGGAATCTGAAATGAAATCATGACACTAGCACTTTCAAAAACCCTAAAGACTCACTCTTTGGGCCCCTCTGCCAAGCCAGCGGGATCTGCTCTGAGCCCTGGGCCTGTCTGCAAGCAGGGGATGTGGGATTGCTAGGGACACTTTCAAGCGCGCCACACCATTCGTTTTCCAGTCTGTTTCCAGTAACTGAAGGATCTCACAGCTTGCTTTCATTTCAATCTCCCTTACAGTTCTCCATTTCTCAAAACCTTTTTGCAGGACAATCACATTTATAGCTTTCCTGTTTCCTCTCCCCTCAGCCCTGATGGGTTCTGACCTGCATGGTGAGCACCAAGGTGCAGTGTCAGGCAGTGTGGCTTCGCGTGAGGGGTGCAGCTGTGCCAGGCCTGCCTAGCCATTGGCAGTCCATTAGGCTGGCGATGCTGCCAGGCCATGGGTGTTGCAGGCTGCGGCCGTAGGGATGTGCCAGGCTGCTTGCCACGGCCACTGGGGGCTGTGCAAGGCTGCTTCGCCGTGAGGCAGTCGGGCGTGTGCCAGGGCCATAGGGGCACTTGTGCCAGCGCTTTCAGGCCATGGCTGTGCAGGCTCGCTGCCAGGCCCAATGGGCTGTGCCAGGCTGCTGCCAGGCCATATTGGGCTGTCCAGGCTGCTGCCAGCGGCATAGGCTGGCCAGGCTGCTTGCCAGGCCGTAGGGCCTGTGCCCACGGCTTAGCTAGCCAGCGCCAGAGGGGCTGTGCCAGGCTGCTGCCAGGCCATAGGGGCTGTGCCAGGCTGCTGCCAGGCCGTGAGGCTGCTCCCTAAGGAGGGCACAACCCAGAGGGTGAGCTCTGGGCTGGCTGGTGCCCTCTCACAGCTCCCCTGGCTGCTCCAGGTGCTCCCACCTCCCTGCCAGGGCCCTGTTCTGCAGAGGAGCCTATCCTGAGCGTGTTTGCCTCGCCCTGCTGGGATGGAAGTTACCTTTAAGTACAGGGAGAGGTGACAGGGGAAAAAAAACCCTCTCACCAATTCAGTAATGTGCTTTTGACTGCCAGCACCAGCTTGCATTTCACACTCCTGCTCTAGGTGCTGCTGGTGCTGCTCCTTTGGCCAGGGCTGCTTGAGGCCAGGGCTCGCTGGGAGCATCCCCTCAGCTTTGCTCCTGGCTGTTCTGAGCATCACCAAAGGGTGCAGAGCTCYTTCCTGTTTGATTGCAGGCAGGTTTGATGGCAGTGGGAGCACTGTGTGTGTGGAAACACCATGGATTCCTGGCCAGCACACACCAGCCCATCCCTTGACCACTGATGGACAATATGAGAAACACATGAGAAAATGAAACCCTAAGGAAAATGGATCCTTCTGATCTTGAGACCACTTTAGAAAATTTGGGGATAAATTGCTCTGGCAGCCTTTGCCTGGATGGGGCTTGCCTTTCATCCCTTTAGTTTATTGGTGGTTTCTTCCCCCACGTGTTTCATTTGATGGGCTTGGATTTTATCTGGCGTTAGAGGGAGGCTGAGCTGTGTTTATCCTGATTTCCCTCGCCCTCCTGGGATGCAGGATGAGGATAAACACTCTCCCCTCCCTTCCCTCAGCCTCCTGAGGGGCTGGGGACAGCCCGGGGCTCTGGCACGGGTGCCCCTGGCCCTGGGGCAGTGCCAGGCCGTGTCCCACTGCTCCTTTCCTCTGCTCTGGCACTGCTGCTTGTGCCTGTGACAGCTCCTCTTCCTGCTAACTGTTATTGAATCACAGAGCCTCTTAATTGTCTCCTTTTCCTTGAAGACTAAATCAAAGCAACTCTTTAGTTCATTAGTCTCCTTGCTGTCTGTCAGAACTGACTTTTTTGACTGAGCCTGTCAGGCTGTGCTCCTCCTCCCCTCCCTCCCAGTGACTCTGATGGAATTCACCTTCCAGTGGTGTTTTTATGCCTCAAAGTTGCATTTTGGGGACTCCCCTGTGATCACCAGGGAAAACCAGCCACGGTTGCATTGGGGGACCAACAGAGGTGAGGGAAAGTGTGTCCCATCCTGTCCCATCCTGTCCCATCCTGGCCCATCCTGTCCCATCCTGGCCCATCCTGGGCAGCCCCATCCCTGGTGGGCAGCTGAGCTCCCAGAGAGTCAGAGCAGCTGCCCTTGGGGAAGGCTGGCAGGATCTGGTGCCTGACACGTGGTTATAAGGCAAGATATCTTTCCTAGAGTGTGGATCCAAAAATTATTCCTACAAGGTGCAGAGTTACATTGATTGTATGACTGGATTATCAAATGATTAAAGCCATTAACAATCCACTCTTGAGCAATCAACGTAACAATGTTTAGTTGCCTTGCAGTAACAATTAAAAGATGAAGCAATTTGCAATAATTAGGTAGTATCTGGAAAAAGTAGTCCTCATTAAGAGAAGTTAAAAAGACTTTTTCTTATGGTTGAGATGAACCTAGCAGGCCAYTTTTGCTCCTTCTCACCCTCTTTCCTTCCCCCCCTGCATTTTATGAAAACAATGTTCTTTTTTAGCCTTTTATTCCAGCAAAGATCAAAGGGGATGCAGTGACTGGCTGCACCCAGGGCATGGTGGCACACGGTGCTGGGGGTGGCAGCTCCTTTCCCAGGGAAGCTGTCCTGGGTTTGTGCTGGGCTGTTTGCTGCCCAGTGGGGTTTCAGGGCACAGAGCCTCAGCAGTTGCTGTGCAGGGGAGGCTTGGGGAGCCAGCCCTTGTTCAGGCACGTGCCTGCTCTAACCCTCCCTCTGCCCCACGAGGAGCAGGCATCACCTCCYGGCTGCTGCTGTCCTGGCAGCTCTCTGGGTGCCAAGCAGCAGAGCKCAGGCAGGGCAGSGCCAGCAGCAGGGCTGGCTGCTGCAGGAGGGGAGGGATGCTGTGCCCCGGGCACTGAGCCCCTTGCAGAGGGCTCAGAGCTTGCTCTCTGCCAGCTGTGGTGCTGCATTCCAGCTGTTGCGGGGCTTGCTGCATGCCCAGCTGTGGGGGCTGCATTGCCCAGGCTTGTGGGGCTGCCTATTCCCAGCTATGGGGTGCTGCTGCCAGCATGATGGGGCGCCATGCCCAAGCTGTTGGGGCTGCTGCTCCAGCTGTGGGGGCTTGCTGATGCCCAGCTGGGGGGCTGCGCTTCCAGCTGTGGAGTCTTGCTGCTCCAGCTGTGGGGCTGCTGCTCCAGCTGTGGGGGCTGCTGCATGCCCAGCTTGTGGGGGCGGCTGCATGCCCAGCTGTGGGGGGGCTTGCTGCTCCAGCTGTGGGGGCTGCTGCTTCCAGCTGTGGGGGCTGCTGCTGCATGCCAGCTTGGGGCTGCTGCTCCAGTGTGGGGGCTGCTGCTTGCTCCAGCTGTGGGAGGCTGCTGCCATGCCAAGCCTTTGTGGGGGCCTGCTGGCATGCCCAGTGTGGGGGCTGCTGCATTCCAGCTGTGGGGGCTGCTTGCGATGCCCAGCTGTGGGGGCTTGCTGCATGCCAGCTGTGGGGGCTGCTGCCAGCTGTCGGGGCTGGCATAGCCCAGCTGTGGGGGCGGACTGCAAGCCCAGCTTTTGGGGCTGCCTGCATGCCCAGCCTGTGGGGCTGCATGCTCCCACTGTGAGGGGCTGCTGCATGCCCAGCTGTGGGGCTGCTGCATGCCCAAGCTGTGGGGGCTGCATTGCCCAGCTGTGGGGCTGCTTGCATGCCCAGCTGTTGGGGGTGGCTGCATGCCCAGCTGTTGGGGGCTGCATACCCAGGTGTGGAGGATGATATGCTGCTCCAGCTGTGGGGTTCTGCTCATGCCACAGCTGTGGGAGGCTGCTTGCATTGCCCACTTGTGGGGGCTGCTGCATGCCTAGGCTGTGGAGGCTGGCTCTCCCAGCTGTGGGCTGCTGCTGCTCCAGTGCTGGGGGCTCTTGCTGCTCCAGACTGTGGGGGCTTGCTGTCTGCCTGCCAAGCTGTGGGGCTGCTGCATAGCCCTAGGTACCTCGTCGGGGGGCTGCTGCATTGCCAGCTGATTGTGGGGGCTGCTGCAATTGCCCATCGGTCCCCGGCTGTGGTTTAGGAGGGACGGTGGCTGCAATGCCCAGCTGTGGGGGGGCTGGCATGCCGCTGCACTCGGGGCATGAGTTGCTCCAGTGTGGCCTGCTGCATGCCCAGCTGTGGGGGCTGCTGCTCCAGCTGTGGGGGCTGCTGCATGCCCAGCTGTGGGGGCTGCTGCATGCCCAGCTGTGGGAGGGCTGCTGCATGCCCAGGTGCTGCAGGACCACACAGACATGTGCAGGTGCTCATGTGAGGGCTCCTGGATGTGACAAGACAGGGCATCCTCAGTGCTCAGGAGTAGGAAAGCAACTAAGAGCCCAGCACTGATTCTCTTTATACTTATTTAGCTGAATTCAGGTGTTTTGAGGTAGTGAGTCAGGATTTTGGAATACCTGGTGCTGGTCATTCCTGTGTTCTGATGGCCACTGGAATTGGCTCTAAAGGAGATCTCAMCTCTGTACATTATTAACAGGCCTTGCTGGGGCTGGTGGCTCAGAAGATGCTCCATTTCCTCACACAGTGAAAAAGCAGACATGTTCCTCTCCTGTGCCCTGTCTCCAGGCACATGCTTGGGTGCTATTTCTTTGTGCTTAGTGCCATCAGCCAGAGGGAAGTGGAGGAAGAGGGATGTGGGATGTGCTTTGCAGACYGGCTCTGTAAGAAGCTTGGGTGTGCAAGTGCTGGTTTCTGTGTGTGTGGAAGTAAAAACGAATCCAGTGCTTGTGTGGAAGTGAATATCCCCCGTGGAAGTGCACTGGGAAACTTCCAGGAACAGGTTTGTCAGATCCATGGCTCATGCAGAGATGAGTATGTTACTTCATTGAAAAATAATCTCCTRGGTGACAGTCCAATCATCCTGTCTGGAAGGTTCTGCTCCAGAATTTCAAACAGATTTTCTACCTGAAGGTACAAGTGAAGATGTTCAGGTCAATAAGTAATTACAGACATTGGGATCTGGCTCCTACCCTGGGATTCCCTCTTCTGCTCTGGCAGGGTGAGCTGTGGCCAGGATCTCCTCTGGCTGGCAGCAGGCAGGCTTTGATTATCTGCTCCACTCACATGGCAGCTGGTCTGTGGCCCCTGAACCTCCCTGGGACATGTCCCTGGAGAAATGCCATCCATCTGCACATGGGCCTCAGAGCTACGTGGTGGGGCTCAGGAGCTCGTGGTGAAGTAGAGAAATGTGAGCTCAGAGCACCAGCTCGGGGTGGAGTGATACAAATAGGGTGGCTCAGTTTGGGGTCAGAGTGGCGGGATTTGGGATTTGGGATGCCCAGCACRGTGCAGAGCCTCCAGTCAGAGCGTGCTGGGGGAAGGGCCTGGGTTGCCACTGGTGAGTGATGCAGCACCAGTGTGTCCTGCTGGGCTGTGCCCATATGGGGAACCATCTGGTGGGGATGCAGGCTGTGCCTGGGCGCTCCCTGGAACACGCAGCTGTGGGCTGAGCTGCCGGGGAGGCYCAGGAATCAGGAATGATAGCACAGYCTGCAGAGTTGTCACCAACGATAGGAACTGATAGCAGCCCGCGTTCTTTAGCAAACCACTGCTGTCACAAATGGAAAATGAGAATGGATTGAGCTGCATTAGGACTGTGAGAGTAAATCATCTGCAGTTTCTGGGATATTTAGAAATACGAGGATACCCTGAAGGTATCTTTTGCTGATGAGCAGGCTGGAGTGAAAAGGCATTTGAATAGTGGACAGACAGGAAAGATGCAGGCACTGTGATAATTGATATAGTCATCAGGAGCCAAGCAGCATCTGCAATAAATGGTCACAAACCATCAGAAAGTACTCTGGCACATACTGGCTGTAGCTGTGTTTGGGCTGGAGCAGGGCTGGCARGGAGCAGAGATCATTCCACACTCACTGCTGGGCACGGTAGGTGTAGATCAGACACGTTTGTTCTCTGTCTGCTGAAAGATGKACATGGATTACAGCTCAGGTGTAGGCACAAGGAGCTGCCTCCATCCATCACTGTCACTGCCTGACGTTGTTGGAGCCCCAGGAGTGCATCATCCAGTTTGAACCTAAAGCTCAGAGCCCACAGGAGTGCATCATCCAGTTTGAACCTAAAGCTCAGGAAAGTTAGAGCCCACAGGAGTGTCCCATCCAGTCTGAGCCCAAAGCTCAGGGAAATTGGAGCCCACACGGAGTGCATCATCCATGTCTGAGCCCTAAAAGCCTCAAGGGAAATTGGAGCCACAGAGAGTGTCCCAATCAACAGTCTGAAGGCCCTAAAGCTCAGAGCCGCAAGGAGTGCACCATCCAGTCTGAGCCAAAGCTCAGAGCCCAACAGGCAGTGCATATCCATCTGAGCTAAAGCTCAGAGCCCACAGGAGATCGTCCTATCTCAGACAAGAGTCACAGTCTGCCACAGACCAGTCATCATTTGAGCTAAGCCCAGAGCCCACAGGAGTGCCCATCCAGTCTGAGCCCAAAGCTAGGGAAATTGGAGCCCACGGTGGCCCATCCAGTCTGAGCCCGAGCTCAGAAATTGGACCCACAGGAGTGCATCATCCAGTTTGACCTCTAAAGCTCAGAGCCCACAGGAGTGCCCCATGCAGTCTGAGGCCCAAAGCTGAGGCCAGCCCAGCCCTCCCAGCAGGATCCAGGGGGGATCCCACTCTGTGCCTGGGAGGAGCTGTGTGACACCAGAGCAATGGACTCTGCCCTGTGTGCTCACAGCAAGCCTCAGGAGGAGCTGGGGGCAGCTCAGCAGCATGGCCAGAGCAGGGCTGGCAGGGCTCTGGGGGTGTGTGGTGCTCTGGGGTGGCACAGCAGGGACAGTGGCACAGCGTGGCACAGCCACCCTCCTCTTCTGCCTGGCACAGGCTGGTGGCAGCCCTGGCTGGAGCAAAAGGGGATGTAGTGCAAGAGAAGAGTGACTGAAGGATGTTTTGATGCTRCTCTTGGCTGTCATTCAGCATTTCTTTTAAAATCCTGCTGGTTGCATATTTAGATGAAAACCCACTACTTTTCTACTGCTGTCCTCCTCAACTGCTCCCATTTTTTCCCCAAAAATACCTTTGTATTCTCTTGCCCTGCAGAGAAGTGTCTGCTATTAACTCTGCCTTCTAATGAACCTATCCCTCCACAGTGCTGCCTGTGTGGGTGCCCACGGGCTCTGTGTGCCCKGCCTGCCAGGGCAGAGCTGGCACTGTGTCTGTGGTGCTGGCACAGCTCAGGGTGCAGCAGCAGAACTGTGACAGTGGCTGGAGCCCAGGGCAGAGGCTGAGGCTGTTCCTTCCCTTGGGGCAGCAGAGTGAGCCCCCTGGGCTGTGGGCAGCACTGGGAGGGCTCACAGGGCTCAGCAGTGGCAGTCTGGGAACAGCATTGCAAATGCTGCTGACAGACACAGACTAGTGTGAGTCTTGGTCTGTATTTATGTTGCCAGGTATTCAGACTACTTCCCAGAGTAATGGACTCTGCCAAAATAATTTATTCCTGATTTCAACAGTGTGTGTGCATCCTTCTGCTTTTATTCACAAATAYAAGTTATGTGGAATGCTGTCTTACAAGAACAGAAATATATTTAGTGATTCAGGTTGTGTTATAAAGCATGAAAATGAAGCTCATGTTGTCAGTCAGTGGTAGGCTAAGATGTATTTATACCTTTGGTCATAATTTCTTTGCTTTAAAATACGTGGTTCAGGGTTTGAAGTTGCACAGGAAAAGCAATAGCACTTACAGGGGAAATGTAATAGAGATGCTTTAAAGAAAAATTCCATGTGTGAGTATATATATATGTATATACAACATATACTTTGTGATATCTATTTATCTGTCTTTAATGTTTAAACCAAATATACTGTCAGAGCAAAACAGAGCCTTGTGCTTTGCTGAATTTCTTAGGAATTTTCAAAGCCTGAGCATGTCATACAAGTCCTGAATTGGCCACAATTATTAAGGCTGAGGTTTTTATTTTAATGGGCTAGACACCCTGCTGTACTGGGCAACACACAGCGGCCTCCAGCAGCTCGTGGTGCTGCTGCAAATTAATAGGAATAGGTTATTTCCATTTTGGAAATGGAGATA
The DNA here is from genome assembly GCA_002167245.1 of Sporophila hypoxantha. Taxonomy (NCBI): domain Eukaryota; kingdom Metazoa; phylum Chordata; class Aves; order Passeriformes; family Thraupidae; genus Sporophila; species Sporophila hypoxantha. The sequence goes on from NDFG01000471.1 coordinate 185,434, forward strand.
AATGATACATTTGGTCCCATCCAGGAAATCTGCAGCAGAGTAGAAAATTAGGCCTCTGTCACCAAGTCCRCTCCAAGCACTGCYCCATGAGCCRGTCTCACCTCTTGTCTCTATCAAAGCTTTCTGAGTGGTTTTAAGTSCTGAGCTCAGTTTGGCACAGTMCTTTGGTGCTTTTACACCAGTCTTGAAAGCAGTAATTATATCATTGCTTGGAAAATCACCTATAGTGAAAGATGCCACAGCTCCTGGTGCTGAGCCGCTCCACGTGGGAAATCTCTGGCAGTGCCTGTAGTGGCGCCTGCTCCAGTCGGGATCTCCTGACATGCCTGAGTGCTGCCACGCCCAGTGGGATCTCCTGGCATGCCTGAGTGCTGCCAGCTCCCAGTGGATCTCCTGGCATGCCTTCAGAAGTGCTGCCAGCTCCAGTGGGATCCTCCTGCATGCCCGTCAAGTGCTGCCAGCTCCAGTGGGATCTCCTGGCATGCCCGACAGAGTGCTGCCAGCTCCACAGTTGATCTCCTGGCATGCCTCAGAGTCTGCAGCTCCAGTGGGATCTCCTGGCATGCCTGTCAGTGCTGGAGCTCCAGTGGGATCTCCTGGCATGCCTGAAGTGCTGCCAGCTCCAGTGGGATCTCCTGGCATGCCCCAGAGTGCTGCCAGCTCCAGTGGGATCTCCTGGCATGCCTGAGTGCTGCCAGCTCCAGTGGGATCTCCTGGCATGCCCTGTCAGTGCTGCCAGCTCCAGTGGGATCTCCTGGCATGCCTCAGAGCATGCCAGCTCCAGTGGGATCTCCTGGATGCCTGTCAAGTGCTGCCAGCTCCAGTGGGATGCTCCTGGCATGCCCCGAAGTGCTGCCAGCTCCTAAGGGGATCTCCTTAGGCAATTGGCCCAGAGTGCTGGCAGCTCCAGTGGGGATCTCCTGGTCACACCTCACGAGCTGCGCAGCTCCGCACTGGCACATCCACCCAAGGCAGAAGCAGGGGGTGCCCCATGCAGGTGCCCCCTCCCTCATCCCTGCCTTCATCCCCGCCAGGTTCCCAAGGGCAGGAAAGCTGAGCCCAGGGGCTCACAGCAAGGGATGCTGACCCTGGCACAGGGAGCTCCTGGGAGGCACTGCTGTGACCAGGGCTGTTTGTCCCTGCTGTGTTTTGGGGCGTGGGAAGCAGCCTGGGCACTGCCATGCTCTGCTTTACGCTGGCACTGCTTGTCCTGTTCCCCAGGAGAAGCACCAGGCACCCCTGCCCTCTCAGCAAAGGGAAAGCCCAGGGCCAAGGTCCATCCTCCAGCCCAGGAGAACTTCCCTGGCTGGCCATAAATTCTCATMATGCTGGTGCTGCCAAGTGATGGGCGGCCAGGGCTGGCACAGGATAAGTCAGCTCCAGTGACTGGGTCGTGTTCACACTCAGACTCGTTTCTGGTTGCAATGGTGGCTGCTCAGCAGCACACACAGAGCACAGMAGGTGGGGAATTAATTAGCTGTGTGCTTCTCAGAGGGAGCTGCTGAGTGCTGCCCTGGGCACTGCAGTGATAGCGGCGCCTTCTCGAAGCAGCAGGGTCAGCCCTGCCTTTCTGCTGCCGAGCTCCAGAGCTGCCAGGGAGGGCTCCTGCCTCTGCTCCTGCATTTCTCCCTGCTGAGGAGGCAAAGGCCCTGCCCAGCTGTCCCTCCTGAGGCACAGGAGCTGGGCCAGCAGCATCCCTGCTCTGGTGAGATCTCCCTGCTGCGCTGCTGAGGGGGCTCGGCCTGCCCGAGAGCTCTCTGAGCCACAGCAGGGGATTGCTGCTTTCTTCTTTTTCCCTACTTGATCTTCTGTTTTCACCTTGGGCTGCTGTGCAAACAGTCTGGGAGATGGGCTGCGTGTCGGAGTTGGACCAGAAGCTGGCCAGAGGCCCTTTGCATATGCAGTTGTTTGATGTCTGCTCCCTGTCCTGATCTATTTATAGCCCAGAACTTTCTGCAAATTTGAAATRCGTTCTATGAAAACTTACCCAAACTTTCTTTAAATGCTTCCTTGTCCCTGCAGTCCTTGTGGAAAGGTCAAGCTGTGCTCATKAATGTATTGATTACACATTTCTCCTTCCATTGATTCTGGTTAAAGACTCTCATGATAGGTGCCCTGGATACTAATCCCTYAATGCATTGGAGGCTGCAGGAAAAGAGGAAGAAGCTCCTAAAATTGTTRCAAAGTTTGCTGGCTTTTAACATGTCAGCCGTGATTTACCCCCATAGAACAGACCTGAAAGCTCGGGGAGAAGATAATTCCTCTGATTTCAGAACGTTTGATGTCAGGCATTTAGGGAACAACAAAGATTTAGTGACTGTGTGCAGCTTGAAAGGAGGAAGCGGGCTTTTTTCCCCATTCCAGCCTTGTGAAACAGAATCGCTTTTGTGCTGAAATACAGAAGGGAAAATGTAATCCTGGTTGAGACCTGTCCACATGGAACTTGGCAGAGCCTTTGTTTCAGTCGGCAGCCCCTCACAGCCAGGAGGAGCTGCATTTCTTGTTACTGATGCAAGGCTCTGGCTCACCACCAAATCTTCATTTCRCTTATTATGGGGCAGAGGACCCACGGTGGCAGATGCATTTGGTTGAATTATCTCCCGTGGTGTTGTCACAGCTCTGCTGACACTCAAGTTTCACTTCCCTCCGCCGCGCTCAGTGCAATTCTGTCAGCTTCATTGGGAATTCCTTTCAAGCTGCAGGATGTAACGCAGTAATTAGCGCCGTTCCCTGCACAAGGCAGGAAAAGAGGCACCAGGGGATTGAGCTAATATCCCCTCTGGGGGGGCTTCGTGCAAAGCAGTGGGCAGAGCAGAGGGGAAGGAGGAAGGCCCAGCCGGAGTGTGTGATCCTGCTTGGCCCTGCAGGGCAGGAGGCCAGGCCAGGCAGGGGAACGGCGTCAGGGGTGAGGGACAAGCTCATCKTCACTGCACCAGGCAGATAATTGAGCAAGAACCTGTGGCTGTTTGAGCACAAGAGGATGGTTCCCAGCTGGCAGAGCTCTGCTGCGCCCTWCATGGCACGGGCTGGCTTCATGCTGGGCCAGCGTGGCTCCAGAGCTCCTGCCATGAGGAGGAGGAGGAGGAGGGATGTGACCAAGGTGAGGCTGCTCCTGCCACCTGCAGAGGTTCAGGTGGTGGGGACAGCAAGCACAGTGAGGGCTGTCCAAATGCACTGCACAGAGGTGGAGGGAAACAGCTGCCAACCTCTCACAAACCCAACCAAACCACCCCAACACCGTTTGTTCGTTAATTAGTTACCGAGAAGGTGGTAATTGAAGCCATTTTTGGTGTTGCCAGTAGGAGAATTTAATGTGCCGTCCACGACACCCCAAACCCTGAAGGTTATTGTGATGGTGTCACAGGGGTCTCAGGATGAGGGAAGAGATGAGGATCTGACTCCATGTTTCAGAAGGCTGATTTATTYTTTTATGATATATATTATATTAAAACTATGCTAAAATAATAGAAGAAAGGATTTCATCAGAAGACTAGCTAAGCTAAGAATAGAATAGGAAAGAATGATAACAAAGGTTTGTTGCTTGGCCCTCTGTCCGAGCCAGCTCACTGTGATTGGCCATTAATTAGAAACAATTAACATGGATCAATCACAGATGCACCTGTTGCATTCCACAGCAGCAGATAACCATTGTTTACATTTTGTTCCTGCGGCCTCTCAGCTTCTCAGGAGGAAAAATCCGAAGGAAAGGATTTTCCATAAAAGATGTCTGTGCCAGGTTATGAGCAGAGTGAGCACAAGGAGCTCCCAGAGGTGCTGGTCAGGACCTGCCCGGGCCAGAGAGGTGCCAGCCCCAGCAGAGCCCCTCGCAGCCACCACATCCGCTCAGCCGTGCTCCCAGGCWCAGCAGCTCTGCAAAGACAACATTGATCTGAAATTTAAATCCAATGTAGTAACTTAAGCATTTTAAAGTGCCTGTGAATCAATGGGAATGATTGAAGTCAAAATCCGGARGGCCACACAGCTGTATCATATAATACCGGCCCAAGGTTGGCTTTCTCTGAGCAAGGGTATCTTCTAACACAGACTTAATCTTCAAAGAATTTTAAATGCTGCAAAATGCTCATCCTGCTAAAAGTCTTTAATATGAGCCTTTTCTGTGCCCCGTCAGTAATCGGCAGTGCTGTCGCCGGGATTGMGATCTAATGCTTTATGGATGTTTTTCTGCTTCATGCTTCCCAAGGCCCTGGGAGTGAGTCATGTGTGCTGGTGAGCGCGGATCCGATTGCAAAATGCACCGAGATGCTCTGGGAACACACCCAGGCTCTCCCAGGAGCTGTGCTGCAGACCAGCCCAGTGGTTCTCGCTGGATAAGCCACAAGATACTGAATGTGATGGGTATTTAGGATTTGTTTTCAGAGCATAATCCCACTAATACGTTCCTGTCCATTTGTCTGATCGATGCAAACGTCCCTGGAGCGGGCTGGTCAGAGCCTGCAGGACTGTGGGGTGGGAGGCATTGCCTCTGATCACACCCAGGGCCTTGGGGACACCAGGAGCCCGAGATCAGGATTTCACACGGTGCCTCTGAGGTCCTTGCACTGAATGAGCTGTGAATAAATAGGATTTGCTCGGGGTGCTGGGCTTTATGGAGGGGATGTCATGCACGTCCTGTCTTCTGCAGGCTTGACTAAGCCCACACCCACSTGTGCCCAGGCAATCTTCCCTGATATGTTTCTATTTGATATAAAAAGACCTTCCACCCCTTGGACATCAGTGACCAACAGCCCTGTGGCATTTGGGGGCCCCCTGGACTCTGCAGCATGGGAAAAAGGGCTTTCCTCAGTTTCTGTTCAATCAGCTGCAGATCATTTCCAGACAGCAATGTCTCCTGCTTCTTGTATTGTGAGAAACAGTGAATAATTGTCCCCTTCAGTTTTCCTATGTGACATTACTGATTTTATAGCCTCCTTAGGTGCCTCTTTCCTGGGGGTGGGGAATCCCAGCCCAGGTAATGGCTTCTTGGATGGGAGCCCTTTCACAGCTATGTCCACATCCATGCTCTTTATTTATTGTTTCCACTTGAACACACCCAGAAGCTGCAGCCCAAAGCAGAGCATTTCCCATTTCAAACAGAAATATGCTGGGCAGTCCCGAGTGCAAACAACCTTCTCCACTGCAAGGTGTGGCCATTTATTCCCCTTTTTAGATTTGTTTCTATGGAACAGTTGTTATTTCAAGAGAAGTTTTCATTTTTGCACCATGGCCCCTTGGTGCCAGCAGCACTTTGAGGGCTCCCATGGGTTCCATCAGCTGCATCCCCCTGATTCCCACACCAGGGYGAAATAATCAGGTTTTGATGCTCCCCACAGGTACCAGAGCAGCTAGATAAGGTACAAACAGGTGCCATCAGTGCCTGTGCCTCAATCTTTGCCCCACATCCTCAGTTTCTGGCTTTACARGGGCTCTACAAGCTCAAGGATCCAAGCATGATGCACTCAGCAATTCTGATGGTGAGGATTCTGTGTGCACACGGCCATACATAAAGATTATTTCCACCTTTGGATTGGAATAAAAATTGCACATGAGCCYTTTGGGACTACCCCACCTATAGATTTTATTGAGCTAGAACCCTGTCTTGTGAAAAATCCCCATTGTAAGGGTTTGATTGCATCTSAGAAGCTGCTGGAGGAATTGTATTTTAATGTGGTTTATTTTCCTCTGACAGCTCTCGGGAGGCACACACCCACATGGGGCTGTTCTAAATGATTGTGTCATTACATTTGAACCCTCAGTAAAAGGGTGGTTTTCGGCAATTGAATTCATATGTTTAATTTGGAATTTTTGTTTTGRTGCTGTATACAAATTAAGGTCTCTGCCGGTACAAACACAGCTTTCTAGTAAGCCTGGAGGTGTTGAAATGAAAATTAGAACTGTGCAAAGGTTGGTTCTTTTTTTTTTTTTTCTTTTTTTGTTAATGAGGTCTGTAAGGCACGGGCTGGAGTTTGCTGCAGCCTGAAAGCTGAGTCCAGAATCACAACCTGAATTACAGCACAGTTCCTGCTGGCAGTGTGGGATCCTTGTGGATGCTGCAAGGCCTGGCTGGGAGGAACCAGCTCTTAGGGATGGCAAATGCTGCCAGGAGTCCTTGCCCGTGCTGTGCAGCCCCAGGGGATGGTGGAGCTTGGCACAGGGCTTTGGCAAAAGCCAGAATTTGTGGGAGTTCTTGGGTCCTTTTGCACACAGCAGGGTTCCAGGTGAAGCTGTGGAAGTTCTTGGGTCCTTTTGCACATAGCAGGGTTCCAGGTGAAGCTGTGGAAGTTCTTGGATCATTTTGCACATAGCAGGGTTCCAGGTGAAGCTGTGGAAGTTCTTGGGTCCTTTTGCACACAGCAGGGTTCCAGGTGAAGCTGTGGAAGTTCTTGGGTCCCTTTTGCACACAGCAGGGATGCCTGGGGTAGGGCACAGAGTCACAGAATGGTTTGGGAGGGACCTGAGAGCTCATCCACTGCAAACCCCCTGCCCTGGGCAGGGACACCTTCACTGTCCCAGGCTGCTCAGAGCATCCAGCCCAGCCCTGAGCATCCCCAGGGGTGGGGCATCCACAGCTRCTCTGAGCCACCTGTGCCCCTGCCTCTCCATCCTCACCGTGGGATTTTCTCCCTAATATCTAATTAAGACTCTAATGCCTAACCCCGCCCTCTTTCAGTCTGAAGTCATTCTGTCCTGTCACTCCATGCCCTTGTCCAAAGCCCCTCTCAGCTCTCCTGGAGCTCCTTCAGGCCCTGGAAGGGGCTCCCAGCTCTCCCCAGAGCCTTCTCCCCTGCAGGCTGAGCAGCCCCAGCTCTCCCAGCCTGATGCAGAGCAGAGGGGCTGAGCCCTCTGAGCATCTTTGTGGGACTCATTCCAGCAGGTCTGTGTCCTTCCTGTGCTGGGCACACTCTGRCTGGGACACCAAGGACTGTGACCTGAAGAAAGTCACCAGAATGCCACTTTGTCCCTCAGCACTTTCCCCCAGGGGGTCTGGCCCCCTGTGCTCCATCACAGCAGGGCAGGAYCAGGACAGGTCCTGATCCCCCTCCTTGCACTGAGTCATGGTTTGGAAAAGCAGCAAGTCCTGCTTTGCTTCCCACATCTGCGTTATGAGATATCCATGRCTTGAATTATAATGTTTTAATACAGACACATAAAACTTGTGCCTTAAGACACAAAATGATCTGTAACTATTAGGGATTACAGTTGAATGTTCCTGTTGGGGGAGTTTGAATCCTGAGGCTGCTCAGGGGATTTTAATACTCTTGTCTGGAACAGCTGGTGCCAGTGGAAGTGTGCTGGATGAGACAGGCAATGGGCCTTGTCTTATCTCTCATTCCTCTTTTCATATAGTTTTATTTCCATCTGTGAGAGATGTGCCTGTGTTTCAAGATATGAGCAGAGAGCAGTGCAATGTGGATTATCAGCAGAAAGACTGAGCAGGGAGGCAGGAGAGCCCAGGGAAGCAGGGATGCAGCAGGGAGACAGAGCAGAACTAGAGACCAGGAGATGGCAGGAAAYAAGTGGGGGTTTGGTAGCCCTGAGTGATGGAAGGAAAGGGACTGGGTGGTGGAAAGGCTGAGGGACAAAACCTCCACAGGGAGACAAAAAGCTGGGGACAGGTGGAAACTGGGAAGGGAAGGAGTTTGTACTGGAGAGTGGGCACTAGGCAAGAAACAGGCAAGGGTGGAAGAGGAGGAGAAAGCAGCAGAAAACATCTGAGGGAGACACCATCCCTGCAATGCACTGGGAAATTGCCACGGGGAAGGAGAAATTTCCCTGCTATTCCTGCAGCATCCACCACAGATTCCATATTGTGGAGCAGGATCATGATGTACAAGTTTCTCTACAAAAAGTTTGTCTCCACCTTACACAACTTTTCATTTAAGAGACAAGACAAACAGAAATGKAGACATTGAGGTGGAAAAATAGGAAATAATGAGACCACAGTCTGGACATGCAAGACATCCTTTAAAATGCTGTTTGCAACACATGAACACTGTAATTGATGTCTGCATTTCTATAGCACAAACTGGCATCTTAAGGAATGCTTGAGGAGGACAGCAAGGTGAATGTTTACAGATTCTGTATTATCCTGAAGGGTCAGAAGAGGAAGAAAAGGTTTCCCAGGCAATAGAACAGCAGAYGCTTGCACCATCAGGGTGAKATGGTGGGACTGGGAGTGYTGGTTAGTTGTGGAAGGGTGCATGGATCCAGATTCTGTGTGGTGCCACAGGGACCAGGGCTCTGGGAAAGCTGTACAAAGGGTGATGGGGTCAGGAAAGGAGCTGGTTTTGGCAGCAATATTCACCGTGAGCTTTAATGCCTCAGGATCCTGGAGGATGTCATGTTAATGGAGGTCTGAGATAATGAGAGGGCAGACAAGAGCCCTGGTGATGTAAATGAATACAGAATGCAAGGGACATGATGCAGAACTTCTAAAAATGCAGACAAGCTCTGGGTGTGAGGTGGTGAGGGCTCCAAGGGGAAGCTGTGTCTGAGGAAGGTGCCCTCATGACCAGCAGCACAGTGAGGGTCTGAGGGGAAGGGAGTGACCACGAGGGCAAGGAATGTCCTTGCCTTGAGGAGAGAAACTGCACCCACTGTCTGTGCAGGAAAATGAGGACAGCAGACAATGCAGAGAATAAGTTATCTGCCTGTGTGTGAGAAACATTCTTTTAGCACAGAAAAGATTCACCCAGGGCAAGAGAAGAAATAACTCTAATCACCACCCACCTGCTCCTCTCAGGCATCTTTGCTAATGCCTCACTTCAGCGTGGTGCTTCACCAGCTGAGGCAGACTGAGATGAAGGATTGCAGTGCACAGCTCCTCCATTTACCCTTCTTTCATCCTCCAGAAACCTCTCCAACATCCAAGAGCAGGAATATTGCAGGGTTATTGTTCATCCCTGGATGCAGAGTGCAAGTGTGCAGCGCAGCTCTCACAGCTGCTGACACAACCTGTGCTCATCCCCAGCTGGGCAAACATCTGCTTAGGTGCTCGAAGATCATCCTGTTGGTTGCTCATGTTTATCCTCTGTGTCCCAGGATYCTGTAGGGGAAGAGAAGAGAACCCTAAGCCATTAATTGTGATCATCAAAACCACAGCACTGGATTTTATTCAGCATCTGCATCCTCGTTTTGGCAGCCAGAAGTCCGTACTGATCCCTCAGGCGCTTGCCAGTGGCTGTTCTTGTACTGTGGGCTGGCAATGACTTCCAAGAGAGCTGTTCAGCCCCTCTTTTTGGGGCTGGGAAATGGTTAATAGCTCCTGTATTTCTCTGCATACTTCCCACAGTGCTCCAGTTTCTGCAGTGCCATCCATCACAGGGTGAGAGGTGCTCAGTGATCACCCARGCCAGCCAGGGCACCGCTGTGGTGCCACTGCCTGCCCGTGCCCGTGCCTTGCCATCCTCCCCACACCTCTCCCCTGGGCTGCTGGGGGAAAAGACATCTCAGCCTGCCTCAGGAGCACCATTAAGGGAGAAAACAAGCTGGCAGATATCAGTTTTTGAGCCATTCTTATCTGATTTATTGTGAAAGTCACCTCTTTTGATTTAGGTGGTGCTGATAGTGAATGAGAAAACATGTGTTTCTAAAACAATGGCAATGAAAACATTTCTTGTCAGGGACTGTAGTTTATTGTCTTACTGCTTGAAAAGTAAAATATCCAGCAGGGAAGACACTGTGTCATCATAAAGCAAATGTGGATTATACAYTARGACAATAACTTCCRGGGAAATGCCCAGAGCCGCTTCTGAGCACAAGTTATGTCGAGTGGTTTGTGCTCAGCAAGGCTGCCAACCCCCTCCATCACCCAGAGGTCTGCCAGGACAGGCTTTCTACAGCTGAGAATGTGACTCATCTGGCTGTGCCTCTGATTCTTCATTTTGTATTGGCTCTTGACCTGGGCTTTTCTCCAGGGAAGGATCCCCYGGGCTGTGTTCAGCATCTCCTTGCTTTCTTGTGTTGGGTGACCCTCCAAAAAAAACACCTCCTCTGAGACATGTCTTAGGGTACCTGAGCAGAACAGCCTCCTCAGAATCAGCATTRGTGCTCACATTTAGTGCCTGAGACCATGCTAACTTTGGCTTCTCCTCAGAAGGAGCTGCTGGTCTCAGTGCAGGCACTTGGCAGTGCATCCTGCATTTCTCTGTCCCTCTCATTTTCCTGCCTGGGCTGCTCTCCCTGATTCTGTTTGACAATGTTTTCTTTCCCCATTTGGCAAGTCAGCTCACCTCTAAGCCTTATCATATTTAAATGTTTAACTGCTCTCAGACCTTAATTAAGAGTAGTAGCAGCAGCAATAGCTGTAGCTGCAGGAATGGCAGTGATTTTCCTGTCTTAAATTTTAATGGCTTTTGTACCAGGCTTTCCAGAAAGGGTGATTAATGGTACCTAGAGAGGCTGAGGTAAATGTTTCTCCACGCTGTTTTTTGCCCTTTCTATTCATGGCCCCTTTCTTGACATGAAAAAACTAAAAAGTCCATTTAGAAATAATTCTGTGATTATATTTTTTCTGGGGTTCAGTAGGTGCTTAATACAGCACTTAATATATGTGTTGAATAGGAGCTGATCTCTTAAAGACCCAGCTCTTGGTGGTCTCCATGCCAACTCAGCTTTGCTTTGAGCAGTAATTACTAATATTGTTGGTAGTCTCCAAGGATTTGATGGTTTTTGGAGACTTGAGCTTCCCGAGGTTAACCTTTGTTTTTTTCATCTTTTGTACCAGGCTGAAAGGAGTATATGGACTTTTCATTTGATAGAAACACCCATGCCTGAAGCTTTAGTATTTTAGGTTTGTAGAATGGGTCATTGAGTCAAGGTGTGAAACATCTGTTTGCATTTGRAGTGAGACACCTAAGAGAGTTTTAAAACCAAAATAAAAAAGAAAGGGAAAAYAACCACCCCAAAATCAAAGGATGTGAAAACTCCCTCAGGTCAGGTGGCAGCATCCTGATTATTCCCTTGGACAGAAAATATTTATTGTGGCTTGTAACCGAGTCCACCAGGCGGTTAATTAGCAAAGCAGATATTGTCACAGRGGAAGCAAGTGAATGCAATTCATAGCAAATCCTCCAAGATAAGCAGCAGACACAAAGGTGATTAAGCTGTCAATAAAGAAGAAGCCCAGAGCAGGGGGAAAAGCAGGTGGATTTCAGTACATGCCCACAAACCCACCCTGTGCCACTGAGCAGGGAGCCCTTTACATTGGTAATATTTGTACTCCCACAAGCCCTGAGAGCCAGCATCCCACACCTGATTGATCCTGAGCAAGGAGTGCCTCTGCATTKAAGACCTTATGATTTAAACATTCCAAACGTTAGCCAGGGGCTGCAGTGGGCAGGAGCAGCAGAGCAGCGTGTCCGTGCAGCACCGCCACAACCTGCCTGCTGTCAGCTGCTCCCCTTGTCAGCAACGAGGCACTGGCATTCTGACAGGGCAGGGACCGTGCAGAGATCTTCCCAGCCATTAATTAAGCATCAGAGAGGCACGGCAGMATTATTGCAATCTCGTGTTTCGCAGTCAGGAGGTCTGGGACAGCTGGGTTGGGCTGGGTAGCCCAAGGCTGCCTGGTGAGGGGGTGAGCCCTGCCATCCTCACTGGCATTCCCATGCTGCCTTCTCCCAGCTGATTGCACTGAGGGATGATTGTGAGAGGTATTTACTTCTATTTCAAAGCATGGGAACAAAGGCAGCAGCAAAAGCAAAACTTTAGATGACAGAGGGAAGAAAAATTATAATACATTTTTAGAATTACTGTATTGTCATCCTCYGTTGGAAAGAGCTCAGATCTAAGCTCTCAGGTTATTTTTTTCAGCTATGTAGGAGCATCTCTGCTTCCTCTCAGCTTGGCACAGTCTAAGATTAGCATGTGAGTGCCTCTGGCTTACAGAGCCTGGCTGTACACATGCCTTCTCTCMAGATCATCAGATACCAGCTCCAGGTTTGGACAGGTTATTTCAGATTATTGGGCCATTCGTGTGCTGATATACCCCCATAAAACCAGAACTCTGCCTCATGGTGTTAGACTATGTGCTATGAAATCTACAATACTTTAAACATCTGTTTTTAGGCTGTATCTAGTAAAGACAATAAYCTTTGATGATTTTTATTTTGTCTTTCTGGAAACCGGATGTGTTTCCTATGGCTTATGACCACAATTCATTTCTAAGTGATTTTCCCTGGCCAATTTCCATTTATCATTTAAATAATCTAGGAGCAAAGATGAGGTATTCTGCAAGAAGGTATATGACTCTGTAATCATTCCAGCTTCATATCCCCTTTGGGGGAATTATCAGAGATGAAATGACCTTCCTGGCTATCAAGCACTGCCAGTGTAACAGGGATGGATAATGTGACACCCCTGACACAGAGCCAAAGGCAGGTCGAGCTGATCATGCTGCACCCAGACCTGAAAATGACAGAAACTTGATTAAAATAAATGTGAGAAAGAAGTCTGAGAGTGATGGGAGCCCTCTGCTAGCTTGCASGAGAGTGGGGAATCTCACTGTGATGTATGGCCTTTACTGTACTTTTCATTTGGACTATGATGAGGGAAATTTACCATTTTACTGTCCTCTTCAGGGACCTTGTTCTGTTCTCTTTGTGCTCTTTAGAAGGAATCCATACCTAGTGCCTGGAAAAAGTTGGTCTCTGGCATCCTGTACAACAGCATTTGACACCTACAAAACTCAGCTTCCCATTTGTTGGATGAGGAGTACTGTACATCTCTTATATGAGTTGTTAAGAGCTTGGGTTGCTGAACTTGTAGCATGCTCCATCACACAAAACTACATGGAAAAATCAATATTCTATATTAGTGCCACTATTTATTTTTCCTCCAGAGACTTCTAGAGCAGTCAACAAGATACTTTAGCACTTATTTGCTCAACTTTTGGGCTGAGAAACTTACATAAGATTTTTGCTTTTTATACTCCCAGGAGCTCTTATCACACTTCTTGGGTAGGCAGCCATCTGTGGCAAGTAACACTGCAGAACAGTGTCTAACAGAACTGAAATTGCAGACAAAAGTCTGGAAAAGGCTTTCGTGTGGACCCTCAAGCTTGAATTTGGCCAAGGGAAATTAATTTTGTTAGTRCTATCAGGATTTTTGCTGTTAAGGAACACATGATGAGATACCTGTAGGGATGTGGAAGCCTRAATGGTCCCAGTGTAAGCTTCCTGAGAGGGTAAATTGGAGTGTTGATAAATATGGGCAGGGCTGAGGGGTCACACCTGACCTCCAGTGGGGAGCACCTTGGCTTTAGCCATGGCTGCTGGGACTGTATATTTATTCCTATTTGCAAGCAGTGCTCTATTTAACAAAAGGCTTTGCACAGGGAATATCCCAAGGAGCTCTTTGCTGTAGGTACCACCTTCCTTTAGATAAGAAACACTGCCCCTGGACTTTCAGGGGGGAAGAGAAGCAGAAGGGATGACCAGGAGTGCACTTGCTGAGTGTGGGAGAGCAGGGCCAGGGCCACAGGAGCCCTGCAGCCCGTGGATGAGAAGGGAGCTGAGTGTTTCTCCTCATCACATCCCAGTGCCACAGGGATGCACTTGCTGCTCTGTGTCCTGCTGATGGAGCAGACAGGGTCTGGAGTCCTCTAACTTCATTTTCTGGAAGAGTTGTGCAAAGAGCGTGATTTATCATGACTGTTATGGTGATCTACCTTGATTTAGTGGTGGAATTACAATGATGGATCATACTTAATTATGATCATTAAAAGACATCAAAAATGTAATCGGCTGTTCATCATATACCTTATAAAGGAAAAAAAAACCTCAGGATTTTAAAGACCGGGACTCTAGGTGTTGATAAAATTAGAATATGTTTTATTCATGCTGTGACACAGCGTTCTTCCTTCGCTGATTCCTTGTCCAGGCGTTGAACTTCGGAGGCATTGGGGCAGGATTTGAGTGAGACTTTAATGAGGGAAAAGCAACCACATATCCTGGTTTTTCCARGGGCCCTGTGGGGCGCAGGTCGTGCCCCAGTTAAGGAAATCCACTGGGCTCCATCCTCGGGAGAGCCCGTGCAGCAGGACAAGCTGCGGATCAGCACCTAGGCGCGAGCTGTTTGGATTCTGGAAAGGCAGATCTGCCCCTATTTGACCTTGATTAAAGTCTAGCACAGTTTAATGAGGCAACATAAAATGCAAGTCAAATGCTCAATAGGGAAAATCTTGTCAGACATAAGGAACAATTGGGATCAAGTCAGTCAGGGCTTCCCTGGGCTTTTAATGACCTGTTAGATTCAGCTTTACCGAGGGTTTTACAAAAAAAATAAGTGATAATGACTGAAGGGAGCATCATTAGTATTGGAGTGAGATGGCTAATGGCTCCAGATTGCTCACAGGTGTCAGAGCAGAAAAGTTTCTCCCTGGGCAGCAGGCTGTGTGATCCCCCCAAGCGCTGTTATTGGCACTGCAGGAGAGCCCATCAAGGTTAATGGAGATGGGGCCCCCTTGGTGCCACGGGAATGTGAGCAGAGCACYGGGAGGGGCAGGAGCTCAGCGCTGGCATCCCTTCCCTGGTGCCAAACCCACTGAGGGGACCTTGGCAAGATCGGGGAGGAACCATATGGCTGAAGGCAGGCACTGGAACATTTGATAAATATTACTATTAGAGTGTGTTATTAGTACAGTTRGGTGCCACAACAGGAAAGGAAAGGTGCTTTGGTCGTGGTCTGAGCTGTCTGAGCAGCAAACCTTTCTGTTGGACACTCCTGCTCAGCAAATGCAGGAGTCCATCCAGGGAGCTGAACACAGACGTGTCTGTCTGTGATGGTAATTAACGTTGGCACCGTTTATCACATTTCCTTTGCATCCTCAGAGTCTAGCTATGAGCAAATCAAAGCAGGATACATTTTCCAAGAGGTTTGCTTTGATTGAAAAGAGAATTCAGGGAWGTCCAGTGGCCTCTATTATACAGCACTCCAACTCAGATGATTGCTTATCCCATTTGGCTCTAAAACCTGTAACACATTATCATGCCCCAGTTAACAGATGGCAAACTGAAGACCAGAGAAGATGTGCCCAAGGTCGTACAAGGTTGGGAGACTCAGAGGGRATGGAAAACATCTGGTGATTGCATGTGGTAGTGAAGTGATGCCACAGAGCATCTCAGCCAGTGGTCAGCAAGCAGACGCACAGAGGGTCACTGCGGAGGTCTCCTGCTCAAATGGAGGTGGCCAGTGGGTCAGCAGAAGCAAAGAGGGGCTCACTGGGGTGTTTCCATGCTCCATGGAGGTGGCCAGTGTCAGCATGAAGCAAGAGGGTCACTGGGAGGTTTCCATGATCATGGAGGTGGCCAGCTGTCAGCAGAAGCAAAGAGGGTCACTGGGAGGTTTCCAATGCTCATGGAGGTGGCCAGTGGTCAAGCAGCAGAAGCAAAGAGCGGTCCCTGGGAGGTTCCATGCTCATGGACGTGGCCCAGTGGGTCACAGGAGAAGCCAGAGAGGGATCACTGGGAGGTTTCCATGCTCATGGAAGTGGCCAGTGGTCAGCAGCGAAGCAAAAGGGTCACTGGAGGTTTCCATGCTCATGGAGGTGGCCAGTGGTCAGCAGCAGAAGCAAAGAGGGTCACTGGGAGGTTTCCATGCTCATGGAGGTGCCAGTGGTCAGCAGGAGAGCAGGAGGGGTCACCTGGGAAGGTTTTCCATGCTCATGGAGGTGGCCCAGTGGTCAGCAAGCAAGAAGCAACAAGGGTCACTGGGAGGCTTTTCCAATGCTTCTAATGGAGGTGGCCAGTGGTCGGCAGGAAGAAGCGAGGGGTCACTGGGAGGTTTCCATGCTCCAATGGAAGTGGCCAGTGGTCAGCAGCAGAAGCAAAGAGGGTCACTGGGAGGGTTTTTCCATGCTCATGGAGGTGGCCAGTGGTCAGCAAGAGAAGCAAAGAGGGTCCACTGGAGGTTTCATGCTCATGGAGGTGGCCAGTGGTCAGCAGGAGGAGCAAGAGAGGGTCACTGGGAGGTTTTCCAGCTCATGGAGGTGGCCAGTGGTCAAGCAGGAGAAGCAGAGCAGGGTCACTGGGACATTTCCAGCTCATGGAGCGTGGCCAGTTGGGTCAGCAGGAGGAGCAGGGGGGTCACGTGGTAGGTCTCCATGCTCATGAGGTGGCCAGTGGCCAGCAGGAGGAGCAGGGAGGGTCAACTGGGAGGTTTCCATGCTCATGGAGGTGCTGTGCGGGTGGGGCCAGAGGGAGCTGGGTGGCAGGGCAAGGCACAAGAGGGACAGCAGTGGCTCCGGGCTTGTCCTTCTCCATTCTCCAGTGGCTGTACAGAAGGGTTTTGACCTTTTCCTTTAGAAAAGCTCCACTTCTTGCCAAAAGGGCAAATTCTTACAAGTGTGTTTCCCTCTCTCCTGTGGGGCTGGAATGCACGTGACTCACTTTTCATTCTAAGAGCAAAGTGTTTTCGCAGAGACAATTGAAAGAAATTAAGAATGGCACATCATGATCATTTATATCATGTGTATCTCAGAAAGTTCATCAATTCATATTACATTAGGGAATATGTAAACTAAATGTGCACTCATTTGGCATAGTCCTCAGAGCAATTATTCTTCAGTTGATTTAGTACACTTGATAAAAATAAAGGTTAAGGAGGATGTTAATTTGGGATTTTTTTTTTTTGCTGGTTTTTATAATATATTAGAATGCAGATTAATTCCAGACTTTATAATACTGCATCCAATTCACTATCATATAAAAATAACTTGCATAAATCAGGGAAGTGGGCCTGATCCTTGTGCTTGAACACTCMCAGGGAATTTTGACATTGACTTCTCTAGGAGCAGGCCCAATGTCAAAACCTAGATATAGCATGAATCCGTGCCAGACACGTTAGAGCTCTGCTAGGAACATCCTCATTGGAGCATAATAATATGTGAGAGAGACACACACTGTGAGCACTCCTGGGGTTGGGGGCCCTGGGCAAAATGTTGGTGGCAGAACTAATTCTAGTCTGAGGAAATTAGAAAGCCAGTGTCGTGAAATGTTGTTGCTTCCAAATCTCAGCCCATCAGACTACCCAAGACCTACATTTTTCTGTCCAATTTTGGGGGTGGGGGAGTGTTGGCAGGACATCCTCGGGAGACAGTGAAAAGAGATAAAACTACTGCAGATTTTTTATTTTTTCTCTGAGTTCAAGAGAGAGGAGTGAAAAACCTGCCAGAGCTGCCCTAAAATTGCTAATGAAAGAGAGTGAGAGAGGCATTTGCTTCAATATGCTCAGCCAAAATGGGATTTTCAAAGGAGTCTGGATAAAGACATCAGACACAAAGAAATCAGTACCTAATAAAAGAACTTACCTGAGTCAATCCTGCTGATTGGCTTCAATAGCAGACATGTGGGTGTTGAAGCAGAATTCACTGCAGAAGTAAAAAAAAKCAGAAGAGAATGAAGAGGAAAAAGAAAAATAACATGCAAGTAGTAGGGAATGCTAATAACAGGAGTAGGAAAGGGCCCTGCCTCTGCAGGGTTGAGAGACTGCTTCACAGCCCTGGGAGGAGTGCTGACAGTCCTCTCCCTCAGGAGCAAACCCAGCCTCTATCCTGGTGTGGATCTGGGGGCAGACGAKGTGGAGGAAATCTCCCCAGAAGAAAAATAGGATTATAGAAGCATTGAATAAGGAATTACATGGGAGTTATACACGGGAGATTTCACTGGAGAAAAATGGGGTTACATACAAAAACCTGTGCTTGGTTCAGAAAACTCTTACCCYTTGCCTTCTGACTGAGGGATGGCGTGCCTTCATTCTGCTTTCACTGCCACTCCCTGGTGCTGTGGGGGCAGCCCTGGTGTCCCTAAAGCTGCCTCAACCCATCACAGCCATGGGGAAAGGCTTTTCCTCCATTAATCTTTCCCCCCACAGCCCTGGTGCATTTGGGGTTTGCAGCAGCCCATCCTGCCTGGCAAATCCCAACCCCAGCAGGGCCAGGGACAGTCAGGAGCTGCCATGTAAGGAGTGAGAGTAGCTCCCCATCCTTTCCCCATTCCTTGGCACTGCCAGCCCTGAGAAACCTGCTCCCAAGAGTGCTCTTGTCAGCTGTGTCCTGCCCAGGAATGGGGTCAGCTCTGCAGCGGATGGGGACGCCGCAGCTTGCGGCCAGGGATGGGGGTCCAGCCTCTTGCCCAGGGATGGGGGTCGCTTACCATGCAAGCGGATGGGGGTTTTTCAGCTTCTGCCCAGGGATGGGGGCACTCTGCAGAGGGGATGGGGGGTCAGATTCTGCAGAGGATGGGGGTCCAGCTCTGCACAGGGGATGGGGGTCAGCTCTGCACAGGGATGCGGGGTTCAGCTTGCCAGGGATGGGGACAGCTCGGTTCCCAGGATGGGGGACCAGCGTCTGCCGCAGGGATGGGGGGTACAGCTCTGCAAGGGATGGCGGGTTTCAGCTCTGCAAGGGATGGGGGTCCGTCTGCCAGGCGATGGGGTCAGCTTGCAGAGGGATGGGGTCAGCTCTGCAGAGGGATGGGGGTCAGCTCCTGTACAGGGATGGGGGTTCCGCTCTGCAGAGGGATGGGGATCAGCTCTGGCCGAGGGATGGGGTCAGCTCTGGCAGGATGGGGGTCAGCTCTGGCCCAGGGATGGGAAGTCAGCTCTGGAAGGGATGGGGGTCAGCTCTGCCAGGGATGGGGGTCAGATCTGCCGGGATGGGGATCAGCTCTGCAAGGATGGGATCAGCTCTGCCAGGGAATGGGGATAGCTCTGCACAGGGATGGGGTCCAGCTCTGCAGAGGGGATGGGATCAGGCTCTGCCAGGGATGGGGGCCAGCTCTGCCCAGCGGATGGTTGTCAGCTTCAGTGCCAGGGGATGGGGTTCAGCTCTGCCAGGGCATGGGGGTCAGCCTCTGGCAAGGGATGGGGATCAGAACTCTGACCAGGGAGATGGCGGTCAGTCTTGCCAGGGATGGGGTCAGCTCTCAGTCAGGGATGGGGTCAGCTCTGCCAGGATGCGGGGTCAGCTCTGTCCAGGGATGGGGAATCAGCTCTGGTACGGGATGGGGATCAGCTCTGCCCAGGGATGGGGAATCAGCTCAGTACAGGGATGGGGGGTCATGCTTTCTGTACAGGGAGGGTCAGCTCTGTACAGGGATGGGGTCCCAGCTCTGGCCCAGGGGGGAAAAAACATGGGGGGGGGATCAGCTCTGCCCAGGCGATGGGGATCAGCTTTGCCCAGGGATGAGGGGTCAGCTCTGCACAGGGATGGGGTCAGCTCTGCCAAGGGAATGGGGGTCAGCTCTGTCCAGAGGATGGGGATCAGCTTTCTGTCAGGGATGGGGACAGCTCTAGCCGCGGGATGGGGAAATCAGCTCTGTACAGGGATGGGGGTCAGCTCTGCAAGGGATGGGGGTCAGCTCTGCAGAGGGATGGGGGTCAGCTCTGCAAGGGATGGGGGTCAGCTCTGCAGAGGGATGGGGGTCAGCTCTGCCCAGGGATGGGGGTCAGCTCTGCAGAGGGATGGGGGTCAGCTCTCCATTTTATCCTTTCTGCACCTCCCTTCTGTTCCGGGCCCAGGTTCTTGCAGACACGGGCACACAAGCAGGGAAGGTTTTGTTGTGCTCCTTTCACATCYTCCCTGTTTGGATTTGTGTGTGTAGGAGACAGCTGGATTCACGAGGATGCCAAGTTCCAGCCATCCTTGGTGCAAATCCTGTTGGACCATGTGCATCCAATTCTCGTCCCTCCCCCGGGTCGGGGGCGCTGGGACGCCGGAGGAGCTCGCCTTGGCTGGGGAAATGGGGGCTGAAATTAGGCACAGACCTTCCTCTGTCCTCAACACAGCCATGGCAGGATTTATTCCCATCGTTTGTGCATCCCTGGGTGCCTTTTGGTGGCACTCCCCAAGTGCAGGCCCGAGGGGTTGCGGTGAGGATGGCTGGGAGCTCTCATCTGCTCAGGGCTTTGCTCTGGATTATCAGGCAGCACAGGCAGGCCCGTGGTGCCTCYCTTCCATTAAGCTCATTTTTTGGACCAGTGAGTAAAACTACACATTTCCACATTTTTTTGGAATAAGAGAAGCGTGCTGAGCTGGAGTTCTCAAGGTGCCAAATGTGATTTCACAGCCYCTATCCAGATAGAATTGCCCTTTAACATCATCCAAGAAGTTCTTATACACAAAAATTATTCTGTCATACATAAAATGGCCCAAGTAATTTGGATGAGTTATTTAATCAACTTTGCCTTGCTGTAATCCACGAACAATTTATGATGTTCTTGAATGTCCTCATAATTCAGTTATTTCTTGCTAGATAAGTTGCATGAATAAGTTGRGGCCTGTTGTCTGCATGTAAGTGATTAATTAATTGCATATTTCTGGATGCTGGGGTTTAAGTGCATTGGTCAGCTGTCTCTTATACACATCTAGATGTCGGTAAGAGACAGGCATGTAAGTGATTAATTAATTGCATATTTCTGGATGCTGGGGTTTAAGTGCATTGGTCAGTCTAATTGGATCAGTAGGCCACATGGTGTACTTATGTTCTCAGGTTGGATGGATGCTTCTTCTTGAGAGAATCCTCCAAGAATAAAAATTCCTGATCAAGCATTTAAAGCAGGCTGAAATGCCAGGATGCAGGCAACCACAAACTCCATCAATTAGGAGAGTGCTGCTGGCATCCCGGAAAGCAAAGTGCTGCATTGTGCAAGCCTTTTTCCAAAGGAGAATTCCAGCTCCTGAAAATATTCATAGAAGTATTACCTAATAATCACTTTGCCAAGCTCACTCCTGCCAGCAAGTTCAGTTGTTAAAACACATGTAAAGTACAAGCTCAACTGAAGCAAATTTCTATGAAAATTATGTATAGCACATGCTTTCATCCGCTCTTCTGAGCTCTCASGGTGCTGATATTAAAAGGATCAGCAGCATCTCTCTTTGCACCCTGTTTATTGCAGTTTCATGTAACCTGAYTGCCACGTACATCCTGGCTCTGTCATTAATTTTAAGCTAGGTCAAATTCATACATATTAGATAATAAGCATTTTTAGTCCCCAAATGTGTGTGTTAATTAATTTTATTTCATTCAGAGTAATTGTCCTTATAGCTCTGTGCTCATTAAAGGAAGAGGTTGAGAATCCTCCTTTGTGCTAGGCTTAATTTGGGMGGAAATCACAGAAGCTGCCTTGCAACTTCTCTGTCAATGCAGATGAGTTCTGACTTGCAGGCAGCCCCCCTRCTCCCCACCACTGTTACTGACTCAGGAGTCATTTCCAATCCCTCAGTGTAAGCACACATCACTCTGAGGAGACAGAAATTACAGCCAGAGCAGTAGAAATAGCCAGGGAGACCCAGTTTTGTGTGGTTTCCTTTTGAAAGACCTGAGCACCTTGTACTGAATGGCAATCCCCACCATGGGGAGGTGCTGGGGCAATGAGGAGTTAACCCTCCCCATGTCCTCCCTGTGCTGTTAGCCTGGCCAGGGTTAACCAGCTGGCACTCAGGGTCTCTCACAGTGCATGTGCCCTGGCAGGAGGCTCCTCATGTGTAACTGACAGCACAAACTGCAGMTTAGAAGCAGCTCATGGGGGATCAGGTAGACTTGCTGAAGTTGTACAGATTCTGAAACTATTTGTGTTGGTTTTTTATTGTTTTGTTTTGTTATCTTGTGTTTGTTAGCAGGGCTTGTGTGCCCCAGACTTGTCTTTTCTCAGTGTCAGCCTCTTGAGCCTTGAGACCACTGCTGCAGGTGCTGTTCTTTAAAAACCCATTTTTCATTTAGTGGGAATTTGTAAATGAACCCTGCACAGGCTGATGTCTCAGTGCTGCAGGACACCTTTGTGTCCCTTTGTGTCCCCTTGTGCTTCTCACTCGTTTTCCCTGTGAGAGAAGGGCTCTTTAGGGGTTCTGCTGTGGAGCCAGTGCTTGAGCTGTTGGGTTTAGAGGAGGTGTGGCTCCAGCTCATCTCTCACAGATCACAGCAGAGGATGAAGATGCTCAGCACCTGCTGGGTTGGTGAATATTCGCTGGTGAAAGGCTGCCCTCAGCTTCTGCCTCCCGTCCCCCAATTTTCATTTGCAGTTGACATKTTTCCTGACTCAACCAGACATGCAATACTGAATAACACATTTTAGCCCTGAGTTAGCTGCTTGAGGTGTGTCTAAAAAATGTATGAAGCACCAGCCTGGGTCTTGGCTTTCCTTGGTGAACTTCCGAAGATGTGATGGGTGAGGAAGCATTTGAGGAGGAGGCAGCCCCAAAGGGAACGTGTCCCTCCAGAGGGTGATCCTTAGGGAACAGAGCAGCTCAGCCTCTCCTATAAATACATCATTTCTCCTCATCTGAAGAGGGCAATCAGATGTGCAGCTGACAATCACCAGACATGCAGCATTCCCTGGCCAAAGGAGAAAAGGCAGTTTAAAACCAAAGGGTCTTGAGGACACTTCTCTTCCAGCTGACAGACTTCCACAGAAAGTGCCTCTGGTGGCACTGCACAGGGAGCCTGCCTTTCTCCAGCCCTCTTGAGGGTTCTGTTWGCACCATTTTTGCAATGCTGATCTCCTCAGCTAATGCCTTGAATTCCTCTGCCTGGTAACGCAGTGTGGTCCTCTGAGACCCCTGGGCCTATTTAATTTCATGCATGTGTAAGATACCTTTTCCCTTTTGGCACCATGATACCAGCTGCAGTCACTTTAAACACTGCCAGCTATCAGAATCTGTGCAGGGGACAGGAGGAGGGAGAAGATAATGGATTTGCCTTGAGAGCTCATCTAGAAATCCAGCCCTACACAGCACACTGCCTATGTAATGTATTACTTTTTAATAATGTAAATATATTAACATTAGAGCGGTCTTCTCAATCTTCCATACCTAAACATTACATCACCATCAGGAGCAAATGTAATTAGATATCATAAATATGAAAAATATTGAGACATTAACATAAAGAACACCAATAAGTCGCTTTGCTTGTCATGTAATGGAAAGGCATTAAGGGTTCAGTGTGCTGCACAGGGATGGAGCCTAATGCGAAGGGACAGCTCTGGTCTGCAGAGCCTCACCCYAAATAACTTCCCAGGGACACTGGCAGGGCTTTTTTAGGTCTGAAAGTTAACATTTCTGTGAAGTTGATTAGTGCTTGCAAACGCTCTGCGCTATTTTCRAATCAGTGACATTCGCTCTCTTGGTTATTTAATGGAATTAGCAGCAGCAGAAGTGGAACCATTTGTTTCAGGCCAAGCAATCATAATCCTGCTCACTCTGGGTGCTGATATTTAAGTATGCGTGGGATGCTGTTTTCATCCCACACTCCTCTTCTATAAGATTTTTGCTTTGCAAAGTTTTCCAGTCTCTTGGTCTTCTGCTTAGCACCCTCCAGGTAAGCCTGGAATTGAAGAAATGTCAACCATTTTAAGTAAGGTACAATGCCAAAATGACAGATGAAGATTTTAAACTTCCAAAGCAAAAAGGAATTATTTAGCATGGCTCTACTGGGAGTACAGGCTCATGCTGAGAAAAAATGGGATGCTTTGAATGACTTTCTGGTGAGGAAATCTGTGGAATAGCCCAAGAGGGAAATGCTGAGTCCTTGTTGCTGGGGTAGATTAGATCCACGTTGAAGACACCTAACCTTGGCTGGAAGACAGGTCAGTGGTGCTTTCCCAGCAGCTGTGCCAGGGGTTTTCTGGGCTGGTCATGAGCTCCTTGGAGCCCCAGGTTCCCATTGGCAGGYGCAGGGGAAGGCTTGGTGAGTGATTCTGACCCCGAGCTGCAGCCTCGGGCACGGAGGGGAAGCCGAGCGGAGCAGCGTGGCAGTGTGCAGCCAGCAGCAGCTGAGATATCCCYGCTGGGCTGAGATAAGGCTGTCCCCGTGCTGCCTCTGTGTGCCAGCTTTCTGAAGCACCCGCCGTGTCCCTGCCTGCCACAGCCCGTGGGCACGAGCAGGGTGTGAGCATGAGTGGGGCCAGCCTGGCTGCGCAGGGAGCGCCTGCAGAGGGGCTGAGCAGGGTGTGGGGGTTTCCTGGGGCAGAACCCCCTGAGCTCCAGCCTTGGGCTGAGCTCAGTGCAAGCAAACCCAGCCAAGAGGGCTCACTGGGCCTGGCCTTGGAGAGCCAGGGCTCTGCCAGGGGTCTCACCRGGGTGTAGGGTGGCAGGGGACCCTGAGGCTGCTGGCAGTGGCTGAACTGGGTGTCCCAAAGCAGCCTACAACTGGCAGTTCTTCTTTTGTCTCCTGAAATTATCCTTGTTCTAGGTTTGGATGCCAAATCCTCTTTCACCTACATCTCTTTTTCTTTCCATACACACCTTGTTCTCTAATTAGTTGAATTTCTGTCTCTGCTTTGCTTCCACTTTAGTCCTTTTCCCAGCTCTGCCCTTAGATCTCGCTGTTCTTTACTTTTTGTCTGCCCTCTCATGGCTGGATATTTACTTGCTTATTTTAATTTCTCRGGTGGGAAAGCCTTTCCCGCACCACATCTTGTAGACATCAGAGGATCTTCTGGGCCCCTTTCCGTCCTGCCCTTCCCTGTGCCGGCGTTTTTCCTTTGCTCTCTCCCCCTCTGCGAGCTGTGCTGCTGCTCTGCTCTCACTGCCATGGTAACTTCAAACAGACACGGCCATTTGATACAGCACAAGTCCGCAGGAGAGAGCGTGTGCGTGTGGATGTGCCAGGGGAGGAGAGGGAGCATCCTTCCCCTTCCTCCTTTCATTCCCAGGTTCAAAGCCTTCCATCGCAGCTGCTGGCAGGCGGCAGGCCGGCTCTCTGTGGGACAGGGGCCYTGAGCCCCATCCTGCTCCCCGTTTTGGGGCTGGGGATGCTCAGCTGCTCCCCGAGCCCAGCTCCTGCCTCTGCAGCAGCCAGGAGGGGGAAAAACGAGGCAGGAACATCTTAAAAGTCTAAAGCATAGCGAGGAATAGCTCTGCTCCTGGGGGGAAGGAAACATAGGGGGCATTAGGAGCGCTTTCCCCAGCTCTCACATTTATCCTTGAGAGTCTGCAGTGGAGGAGAACAGCACAGCACTCCAAACACAGCAGGCACAGGGGYTGTGGGGCTGCAGCAGCAGGGTGGGGTGGCACTGGGCCCTCGGGGAGGGGCAATGCTGGGGGGCTCTCCCTGAGCTCTGGGCAGGAGGGGAGGCAGCGAGGCAGAGACTGCCCAGGGTGTGGCCCCAGGTGAGCCTGGGGATCCCKGCTGGCACTGCAGCCAAACCTGGGCTGTGCAAGGACTGCTGGAGGCTGTGGCTGCAGCTTTCAGCCCATCCCCACAGAGCAGGCAGCACCATTAGCCCGTGGAATCACAGAAAAAGAATCACACAGTCCTAGGTTCATGAATGGTTTGGGTTGGAAGGAACCTGYAAAGGGAGCTCGTTCCAAACTCCCTGCCATGGGCAGGGACACCTTCCACTGGGCCAGGCTGCTCACAGCCCCATCCAASCTGGCCCTAAATACTTGCAGGGCCTTCCCAGCCCTGCCCTGCCCCACAGAGGCTGTAGTGCCCTGGGRACTGAGTGCTGTGTGCCAGAGCTGGCTGGGCATGAGGAGCCAGAGCTGGAGCTGGGTCCCTTCAGGGTCTGGCAGCAAAGGGCTGCCCTGGGAAATACAATTACTGTTCTGGACTGGCTGTARGTTTTCTTCACAGTCTCATTTTGAAAGCAATAATGATCTTCTCCTCTCCCCTGGGTGCTGGGSAGCAGCTTGGGGAGTTYGTTGGTGAGGGGCTGTGGGAATGGCTCCTGCCTGGGAGCACAGGGTGCSAGCAGGGAGGAGGAGACCTCAGCTRCTGCTTTCCCTGGTTTGTTACCAAAAGCTAAGACAGYATAATAATTGGAGAGATGTCTCTGTGTTGAGATATTTGTCTTGTCGAGCTGCTGGCAGGAATCAGCCCCACGAGCTGGGGACAGAGGTGCAGCCCCAGGCACCATGACAGGGTGGCAGGAGCATGGGGATCCCACCAGAAGCAGGGCTGGGACGTGCCCAGGTGGAGGCAGTGCCTGCAGGGATCCCTGTGAGGCAGGAGCAGGCTCCTCACTGCTGGCTGTGCAGGAGGCAGGGCTGAAAGCAGCGTTTCTGCTGGGCAAGAACAAACCCAGTGCTCCACAGGCACCAAGGAGGGCATTCTCTGCAAAGATCTCCTTGTATAAACACCCTCCTGCAGCTTTTGATATGGCTGGGGAGGASGGAGGAGCAACCTGGGCCAGCAAGGCTGAAACCTGGTTTTCTAATCTGTGAAAACCAAGCAGGTAAAGGATAGAGGGAAGAAAGGAGCAAACAGTGGTGACCTCACTGTGTGTCTTGGAGGAGCAGAAAGAGGTGTCTGAAATGGTGCTCTGCCCTGAAATGATGCTCTGCCCTGAAATGATGCTCTGCCCTTCTCACCCGTCCCCCTCACACCTCCAGAGCTTTGCAGTGCACCTTTAATGACTGGTGCTGCTAATGAAGCAGGATGTGGCTGAAAGCCCTTCCCTGGTGCAGTGGGAYCTCAGGTCCATGATCTTTATCATGATAGCACCGTGGCCAGGCTGRATGAATGCAGAACACTTTTCATTTGCACGACATTCCCACGTTACCCCTAGAGGATTGCCCAGGTGCTGGTGCCCTGCTCCTCAGCTGCTGTGCTGTGCTCCCACCAAGGAGCTGCAGCTTGAGACACGCTGGGAGAAATGCAGCAAATCCTCCTGAGCGGGAGGGCAGAGGCACACCTGGCCAGGTGGGGCAGGTACCCCAGGACTGGGCACTCCTGGTGCCTCCTGCAGGGTCTGGGCTCAGCTGGTGGCCCCGTTTCAGCAGGCAGGAGCAGCCAGGGAAACTCCTTGGTCTTGGCTGAGCATCCCTGAAGGGATCTGCAGAGCTCCCTGGAGAYGAGAGAACTGATGGGGACGGTCCCAGAGGGAAAATTCAGTGAAAAAAGATGGAAAGAGAAAAAGGGAAGTTCCATTTGGATTAATGCTGGTTTGGCTTTCATCTGAAAGTGCTATAAAAAATTGGAGGAAACTTGTAAATGAACTGATGTTTTGAGCTGAAAAGACCTGAAAGTCTGCTAGTGAAGGCTCTGACTTTTTATTTTTCTGTAAGCAAATGGCAGACATGTTTTGATGCTTAATCTCATTTATTTTTATTGGAAAGGGTGTTTGGCTGCTTGGTTTTGTTTTCCCATGCTTTATATTGGAGAGAAAACATCCTTGATGGAAATGTGCGATCCAGGAGGGAATCTGAGAGTCTGCCACCAAACACATCTATTCAGTACAAAGTGTCTCCAGCACCAGAATCCTGGGTTAATTTGCCATTCTTGCTGGGCTACAGACAAACTGTTTAGCTGATTAGAGCTGTGCAAACACTCCCACCAGCACACACACTGTGTGTGCTCAAAAACCCACAAACAACAACAAGCCAGGGGCTGCTGTTTCCGACCCAGAGCCATTCAGTCTTTAGCCCTGCCCAGCTCCTGGSTGTGAAATCAGCCCCAAAACACCTTTATCCCTGTGAGCCCTGGCTGTGTCTTTGTGTTCTTGCTGCCCTGGAGCCCCCCAGGGCTGTGCCCAGCTCAGCCCTGGGGCTTCTCTGCACCTGTGGGGCTGCAGGAGCTGGGCTGGGCATCAGGAGCTCTCAGCCTGTCCTGGAGGAGATGGAATTGTCCTGTCAGTGTGGTTCGGGGTGTCAGTGTGGTTTGGGGCTGGGATTGAGGGGCTCTCAGCCTGTCCTGGAGGGGATGGAATTGTCCTGTCAGTGTGGTTCGGGGTGTCAGTGTGGTTTGGGGTGTCAGTGTGGTTTGGGGTGTCAGTGTGATTCAGGGTGTCAGTGTGGTTTGGGGTGTCACTGTGGTTTGGGGTGTGGTTTGGGGTGTCACCGTGGTTTGGGGTGTCAGTGTGGTTCCGGGTGTCAGTGTGGTTTGGGGTGTGGTTTGGGGTGTGTTGGTTCGGGGTGTCACTGTGGTTCAGGGTGTCACTGTTGGTTTGGGTGTCACTGAGTGGTTTTGGGGTGTCACTGTGGCTCGGGTGTCAGTGTGGTTTGGGGTGTTTCACTGTGGTTTTGGCGGTGTTCAGTGTGGTTTGGGGTGTCAGTGTGGTTTTGGGGTGTGTGGTGGTTTGGGGTGTCAGTGTGGTTTGGGGGTGGTGTGGGGGAGCTGCTCCTCGTGCTCCTCACAGCAGCTGCAGCAGAACCTGCTCCTCTGGGAAGGGACAGGCTGGAGGCCTTCCTCACCTTCATCAGCCTCCCTTGTGGCACGCAGGAGGGATGAAGGTGCCCGTGTGGAGGGAGCAGAGGGAGGCAGACTCAGGATGAAGAGCCTGGAGTGCCACTGGGTCCCGGGCAGGTGCGAGGGCTGGCCAGCCTCTCCCCAAGGGATGCTTGAGGAGAATTCCAAAATACTCGTGCAGGGTGTGACGGGGCTGCTCCCAACCCCCCCAAGCCCCAAGGGCAGGAGCACCAGGGGCTGAGCACCCCTCTGCTCCTGCTTGGGGCGAGCCCTGTGCTGTGACACCTGCTCTGGCTGTGGGTGTGGATCTCCGTGCCTGCCCAGATGAGCTCCTTGTTGCTGGAGCAGCACAGAGCAGTGTGAGCACTGCTTTGCCAAAATCGCAGCCTCACAGCCCTGGGTGCTCTGGGCAGAGCTGCAGGACACACACACAGCAGCTCAGTGTGTCCCATCTCACTGCTCCCTGGAGTCACATCATGAGTCAGAGATCGTGTGTCCCATTCACTACTGGCTCCTGGAGCACACAGAGCTCAGTGTGTGTCCCATCACTGCCTCCTGGAGCACACAGAGCTCCGTGTGTGTCCCAATCACCAAGTCTGCTCCTGGGACGCACACAGAGCTCTGTGTGTGTCCCATCACTGCTCCTGGAGCACACAGAGCTCAGCTGTGCTTGTCCCATCACTGCTCCTTGAGCACACAGAGCTCAGTGTGTGTCCCATCACTGCTCCTGGAGCACACAGAGCTCGCTGTGTGTCCATCACTGCTCCTGGAGCCACACAGAGCTCCGTGTGTGTCCCATCACTGCCTCCTGGAGCACACAGACGTGGGTCCCACCTTCCTGCAGCTGGTTGTGTCCCATCATGCCCTTTGGAGCAACAGAGCTCTTGTGTGTCGTCCATCACTGCTCCCTGAGCACAACAGAGCTCAGTGTGTGTCCCATCACTGCTCCTGGAGCACACGGAGCCCTGTGTGTGTCCCATCACTGCTCCTGGAGCACACAGAGCCCTGTGTGTGTCCCATCACTGCTCCTGGAGCACACAGAGCCCCACCTCTGCTCCTGGGGAAAACAAACCCACACATCTGCTCTCTGTCGCAGACATCCTTTTCACTAAAATCCTTTCCTTAGGATTTTTCCTGCTGAAGCTGAGAAGTTCAGCAACAAGACGTAAACAAGAGATTGTCTGCTGCTGTGGAATGCAGCAGGTGGATCTGTGATTGGTCTGGGGTGGATGTTTTGGTTCAGTGACCAGTCACAGCAGAGCTGGCTCTCGCAGTTTGTCAAGGCCAGCTCGTGTGTTAGCATTCTTTCTGTTCTATTCTTAGGTAGCTTAGCAGCTTCTGCAAACTCTCCTTCTCTTTTCTTTTTAGTATAGTATATGTATATATCATAACATAATAAATCAAGCCTTCTGATCATGGATTCCACCATCTTGTCTCTTCCTTCACCCCAAGAACCTTGTGACCACCATCACAGTTCTCATACAGCTTGGAAAAACAAATTTAACCCCCCCCACCCAAAAAAAAAAAAACCAAAAAAAAAAACCAAAAAAGGGGTGTTTTAAATTGAGCTGATATTTTTCCAAACTTCCTTTCTCTTTGTCCTTGAAGAAAGTCTCTTGGTTTCCTCTGTCTGCTTGCTGAGAATGAATTTCCTAGCAGGGACACCTTGTCAGCTTTTTTTCTTGGGCTCGAATTCAATGTTTCAAATGAAATGCCTCTTTTAGTCCCATCTACTTCATCTACAAGAAGATGGGTGAAAAAATCTATTTTCTTTCTTCTTTTTAGAAGATTTCTGTTTTCCCTCCAAGTGGCCTTATGGCTCCTTTTAAGAAATTATATAACAAATTGTGAAAATCTGGAAGGGAGCTGGTAGTTTGATTTCTTTAAGACTCTCCCTTCTGCCACCAAGACAAAGAAAGGGAAAGTAACATTCAGTACACAAAAAAAAA
>NDFG01000471.1:229074-259437 GCA_002167245.1 Sporophila hypoxantha
AGGACGCAGAGCCATGTGTGCAGGTAGTCGACGCATCACTGCTCCTGGAGCACACAGATCTGTGTGTCCCATCACTGCTCCTGGAGCACACAGAGCTCAGTGTGTCCATCAGGTCCTGGGCAAAAAAGTCATCCTGCTCCTGGAGGCACACAAGTAGCTCCGTGTGTGTCTCCATCACTGCTCCTGGAGCACACAGAAGCTGCGCGTGTGTGTCCATCATCTGGCTCTCGCGAGCACACAGAGCCCTGGTGTGTCCCACTCACTGCTCCTGGAGCACACAGAGCCCTGTGTGTGTCCCCATCACTGCTCCTGGAGCACACGGAGCTGCAGGGGTCCATCACTGCTCCTGGAGCACAAAGAGCTGTTGGTGTGTGTCCCATCACTGCTCCTGGACACACAGAGCTCAGTAGTGTGTCCCATCACTAGCTCTGGAGCACACGGAAGCCCCACCTCTGCTCCTGGGAAAAACAAACCCACACATCTGCTCTCTGTGCACAAAGGACATCCTTTTCCAACTAAAATCCTTTCCTTAGGAATTTTTTCCCTGCTGAAGCTGAGAAGTCTAGCACAAGATGTAAACAATGGATTGTCTGCTGCTGTGGAATGCAGCAGGTGGATCTGTGATTGGTCTGGGGTGGAATGTTTTGGTTCAGTGACCAGTCACAGCAGAGCTGGCTCTCAGAGTTTGTCAAGGCCAGCTCGTGTGTTGCACATTCTTTCTGTTCTATTCTTAGTAGTAGCTTAGCAGCTTCTGCAAACTTCCTTTTCTTTTCTTTTATAGTATAGTATATGTATATATCAATACAACTATAATAAATCAAGCCTTCTGATCATAGGATTCAAATCTCATCTCTTCCTTCACCCCAAGAACCTTGTGACAATCACAGTTCTCATACAGCTTGAAACAAATTTAAACCCCCCCCCAAAAAAAAAAAAACCAAAAAAAAAAAAACCAAAAAAAGGGTGTTTTTAATTGAGCTGATATTTTTCCAAACTTCCCTTTCTCTTTGTCCTTGAAGAAAGTCTCTTGTTTCCTCTGTCTGCTTGCTGAAGAATGAATTTCTAGCAAGGGACACCTTGTCAGCTTTTTTTCTTGGCTCGAATCAATGGTTTCAAATGAAATGCCTCTTTTAGTCCACATCTACTTCATCTACAAGAAGATGGGTGAAAAAATCTATTTTCTTTTCTTCTTTTTAGAAGATTTCTGTTTGCCTCAAGTGGCTTATGGCTCCTTTTAAGATTATATAACAAATTGTGAAATCTGGAAAGGGAGCTGGTAGTTTGATTTCTTTAAGACTCTCCCTTCTGCCACCAAGACAAAGAAAGGGAAAGTAACATTCAGTACAACAAAAAAAATATAATTAAAAAATCAAACCTACTGTTTTGCTTTTGAACAAGGCGTGGTGCAAATTAGCGAATATTTGTTAAAATTTGAGACAGCAATTGTCTAAAAAAAATAGTTTCAAAGAAGAGAAGGTTGTTTTTTCTTCTTAAGTAAAAAAAGCCCCTGAACCTTTCTTTCTTTTAACTTCAAAAGGGAGCCAGATTGCAGAGGAAGAGAGAAAAACCTTAAATCTCCTCTGAAGGGGAAGCAAGTAACTTATTCAAAGTGATCTGATTTGTGAGGGAAGAATGTTTGGTTCACTGTGGGGTTTTTTTCCCCTAAGGTCATGATAAGTGGTTTGTAAATTTTTACCTGGGCTGGTGGGACCCTGCTCCACCTGCAGAGGTGTGAGATGGTCACTCACCTGGGCACGGCTGGGTTGTGCTGAGCTGTTTCCAAAGCCTCCATCAGCAGGCGCTGAGCAGGAGCTGCCCTTGGCTCTCAGGGGGTGTTTGCAGTGTGCAGGAGCTGCCCTTGGCTCTCAGGAGGTGTTTGCAGTGTGCAGGAGCTGCCCCTGGCTCTCAGGAGGTGTTTGCAGTGTGCAGGAGCTCAGGGAAACGCTCCCAGCCCTGCCATGGCGTTTGGCACTTGTTTCTGCAGGGATGCAGGCACCAGAGGCACCAGAGGCACCGAGGGTTAGGCACAGGGCTGGGGGAAGAGAAGCAGTGCTGCCTGTCCTGCCTGGCACCTCTCCCAGCCCCTGCTGCACTCATTCCAAAGTAACAGCCATGATAGAGAGGGATTTCAGATGGGACCCACAGGTATTTCATGGTTGTGCAAATGATAATCTCTGGCAAAAGGCCCCTCTAAGGAGTTCTGTGCTGTACCTGAGAAAGGCAGAGCTTTGTCCAGAGCAATATCAACCTCCCCACACATCTGTACCCACAGCATCTGCCCAGCCTTGGGCTGCTGATTTGCCACTGAACTCTTCATTTCAGCCCCAACAAGGTGGTACAGAGTGCTCCAGCCCTGCCAGTGCCCTGTGCCAGCTGCTGCCCTGGAGCTGCAGAGCATCACCACACATTTGGGAGAAACTCAAACTCAGCCTCCTGAGCCTGCTGAGGGAAACTCAAACTCAGCCTCCTGTGCCTGCTGCTGCCCAGGAGCTGCAGAGCATCACCACAGAGCTGGAGGAAACTCAAACTCAGCCTCCTGTGCCAGTTGGGGGAAAAACTCAGCCTCCTGTGCCAGCTGCTGCCCAGGAGCTGCAGAGCCTCACTCCAGAGCCAATTGGGGGAAAAACTCAGCCTCCTGTGCCAGCAGCTGCCCAGGAGCTGCAGAGCATCACCACACAGTTGGGAGAAACTCAAACTCAGCCTCCTGAGCCTGCTGGGGGAAACTCAAACTCAGCCTCCTGTGCCTGCTGCTGCTCAGGAGCTGCAGAGCATCACCCCAGAGCCAGCTGGGGGAAACACTCAGCCTCCTGTGCCACTTGGGGTAAAAACTCAGCCTTCTGTACCTGCTGGGGCAAACTCAGCCTCCCGTGCCAGCTGCTGCCCTCCAGCCCCTGTCCTGGTGCAGATGTGTCACTCTAGGACATGAAATAAAATGACACGACGTGCAAATCTCCAAGGTAAAAATAAAAAAAAGGGAAGTTTAATTTCTGACTCCAACATTAATAGATGTCCAAAAGTGGCAGTGGGTTGGAGGGTGACAGTGCCACCTCCCCAGTGACACTGGACAAACAGTCCATCAAACTTCTCCTCCTCCAGAAAAGAATGCAAAACAAGGAGTTATTTACATAAACTGCATGAGAAAGTTCGTTACAAGAATGTAAATATCAGAAGGCTCAGAAAAACTTAAATTCCAGGGTGACAGAGGTGCCCTGTGGYGAGCTCTGTGTGTGCTTTCCACCASAGCAGCACAAACACAGGGATGCAGCCTGGCACACCGGGCATCKTGGTTTGGAATGGGAGGACAATCTGGYGAAGTGATGTAAAGTTTTTGTGTAATTGACAGCGTGATAAACTACTTTTCCAGTTAAACTTCTTTTCTTGGATGCATAGGTCTACTTTTCTTTTTTTTTTTRCTGTTTAAGCTTCTGATGAGATCCCAGTTATTTATTTTAACATCTGTTTATCTTTTCCTCCCATTCCAAACCGCGACAGGTGTGGGGCTCTCTGCCCTCAGGGCACCCAGAGCTGCAGCAGCCACGGGCACCKAAACCACCAGCACAGGACCTGCCAGGGGAAAGGTTTGGCTCTCCTGTCTCCCCCGTGGTCCTGGAAGCTCAGGTGAGCACAGGGGGCAGGGTGGGCACAGAGATGCTCCTGCATCTGCAAGTAGGGTAAAAAAAATAAAATTAAGGTCAGTACAAGAACACAAAGCTGGGCAAAACCTGACAACAGAATTACAAACGCTGTAGCCCAGGGCTGGGCTCTGGCTGGGCCTATTTGTCCCCAGAACATGAACATTTCCCCTCTCCTGTAGAGCAGCAAAAGCTGTTCTTGTAGCTYTCGAGTCCTTTTTGAAAGCTAGTAAAGGTTTTTTTCTTTTTTGCCTCAATAACCTACAGCAGAGAGTCCTACAGGCTAATTATATGTTTCATTTTGAATCCTTTAATTTTTTTGGAGTTCAAATAGATAACTGTGTTTTTCCCCCACATCTTTGATTCAGACAGATGATTTGCTTCATTAATTGATATGTGGAGGAGGGGGGCTAGAAATGAGCTATATTTATGCTTCAAAAATATCTTTTCCCAACTGCATTTTTTRCTTTTCTATGAATCCTCATATTTATTTCAAAATTATCCTGAAGTGAATGTCATCAACCTTTGTGCAGGAGTCRTCTGCTGGCTTAATTAGCCTATAATGAATCTACTTCTCATCCACTTTGATTTTCAGCTCTCAGGTTGGCCTGGTGTCAGGCTGCACCCAGAAATCTGCTGTCTCCCCTGCGCTGTCAGAGTGAGGAGGAGGGCAGGGAGCTGGGGCTGCCTGCAGAAATCACAGTTTGGGAGAGCTGGCACCTTGGTMGTTGAGGTGAGAACACATTTGGGAAGTGCTTGATTGCTGCAGGAGCTGCTGAGCACCAGGAGAGGAGGATGGAGCCATCCAGAGCCCAGCCTGCTCCGGGTCCAGCTGCTCTCCTGGGTGGCACCAGCATCCTGTGCCAGGGGTGATTCACGTCCCACAGGGCACATCTGGTGTGGCCCTGTCCCTTGGGGATGATTATTTCAGCTCTTCCTTTTCCTGGACAGAAGGAGAAACTTGTGAGGGTCCCAGCCCTGAGAAGCAGACTCAGAGTGAATCACACCCAGGGTCTCATCTCCCCAGGGGCTRCTCCTGCTCTGCTTGCTTGCTGCTTTCTTCTTGCCTTTTTCTCCTTGGCTTTCAACACACTTTGGTGAAAAAAACGGGTGTGAACAATTTTTCAGGAGAAGCTTCCATTGCAAAAAAAAGTGCTTTTTTTAGGAACTCGGCATCTTTGTAAGTGAAATGCCAGAAATCTCACAAGCTGAAGCTGAAATGTGCTGGTTGCAACATTAGGTGCTAACAGTTGGCAAAGCCTGAGTCCCAGTGGCTAAAACAGCAGAGAGAATGGCAGACAGCCCCTTGGCTCTTAGATCTGGGCTGTCTCACTGGTGTGGCAGGAGGAGAGAGGGCAGGGCTGGGCCTGGGCTGGTGTGACTGACACTGCTCAGGGACAGCTTTGCATGGCTCTCATCAGGGTGACACAGCTCTGATTGCCTCCCCAGGGCTAACGAAGACATCCCTGATGGGCCTGCCAGGCAGGAAAATGTGATTATCTCTGATTTCCAGATGAGCTGCTGCACGTGGCTCCCTTGCCTGGCCCGTGTGACAGAGGTGCTGACACAGCCTGTGCAGGGGCTGCCTGCATGGGGCTGGGGCTGGCCCCACCATGGGCTCAGAGATGCTCCTGAAACCACCAAAAACCCTCTCCAGATCAGCAAGGTTTTTGGCTGAGAAGTGTGGAAAAGATGCCATGTTCKCTGTTGGTTTTGTCTTGAAATCTTCGAACCAAACCAGTTGGTGGTTTTTGGGGAGGGTTGTCAGTGGTTTTGTCTAGATATGTGAGAATTTTTATAGAAATGCCTGCAAAAAGAAAAAAAAAAGTGCATAACATGTTAGTAACAGTCTCAAGAAAGCTGGGAGAGCAGAAAACTTTTTTTAGGAGAGTAAAAAGGGATTGAATATTTTGTGAGGTTAAAAATGTTCGATGCTGGCACTAGCTTGGGGTGAGGTGGGGAGAAATGTTTGTGAAAACCTTCATTTGGGATGAAACCTTTCCTGTGGCAGCTCGGGTCAGCCTCCAGCACAGCCCAGGGGCTGTGAGCCCTGGCTGGGCAGTGTGTGTGTGTGCCTGCCAAAATCTCAGAGCTGCCCCGTCCTGTGCAGCTGGCTGGGGACACACCTGAGCTGCAGGCTGGGGACACACCTGAGCTGCAGGCTGGGGACACACCTGAGCTGCAGCTTCTGTGTGCCAGCCCTGCTGTGCCAGCCCTGGTGCCTCTGCCCTTCTGGCTCCATCCCTGCTGTGCCATCCCTGCTGCCCCTGCCCTGCTGCTCCATCCCTGCTGTGCCATCTCTGCTGCCCCTGCCCTGCTGTGCCATCTCTGCTGCCCCTGCCCTGCTGTTCCATCCCTGCTGCCCCTGCCCTGCGGTGCCATCCCTGCTGTGCCATCACTGCTGCCCCTGCCCTGCTGCCCCTGCCCTGCTGTGCTATCCCTGCTGCCCCTGCCCTGATCCATCCCTGCTGTGCCAGCCCTGGTGCCCCTGCCCTGCTGTTCCATCCCTGCTGCCCCTGCCCTGCTGCCCCTGCCCTGCTGTTCCATCCCTGCTGCCCCTGCCCTGCTGCCCCTGTCCTGCTGTGCCATCCCTGCTGCCCCTGCCCTGCTGTGCCATCCCTGCTGTGCCAGCCCTGTTGTGCCAGCCCTGTTGTGCCAGCCCTGGTGCCCCTGCCCTGCTGTCCCTGCCCTGCTCCATCCCTGCTGCTCCATCCCTGCTGCCCCTGCCCTGCTCCATCCCTGCTGTGCCATCCCTGCTGCCCCTGCCCTGCTGTCCCTGCCCTGCTCCATCCCTGCTGCTCCATCCCTGCTGCTCCATCCCTGCTGGCCCTGCCCTGCTGTTCCTGCCCTGCTGCCCCTGCCCTGCTGTGCCTTCCCTGCTGCCCCTGCCCTGCTGTGCCTTCCCTGCTGCCCCTGCCCTGCTGTGCCTTCCCTGCTGCCCCTGCCCTGCTGTTCCTGCCCTGCTCCATCCCTGCTGTTCTTGCCCTGCTGTGCCATCCCTGCTGCCCCTGCCCTGCTGCCCCTGCCCCGTTGTGCCATCCCTGCTGTTCCATCCCTGCTGTGCCATCCCTGCTGTTCCATCCCTGCTGTGCCATCCCTGCTGCTCCATCCCTGCTGTTCCTGCCCTGCTGCCCCTGCCCTGCTGCTCCATCCCTGCTGCCCCTGCCCTGCTGTGCCATCCCTGCTGCCCCTGCCCTGCTGTTCCTGCCCTGTCCCTGCCCTGCTGCCCCTGCCCCGTGCCTGGGACAGCCCCAGGGCTCTGCAGGCACATTTGTGGCCATGGGAGCTGTGCAGGTCAGGGACAGCCCGAGATGAAGGATGGGGACTCTGCTCTGCTCCCCTCTGACCTGAGCCCAGCAGCAAGCTCAGCGTGGCCTCTGGCTGGAGAGGTGGCACATATGGATTTTGATAACTTTCTTCTGCTTGGAGGTCACTGTCCACTTTAAATATTCATGCTCTGAGGGACATTAAATAAATAATGCTGAACTTGTTAAGCTGAGTGGCTTGCAACTTTTGCATTTTGTGCCTTGTTTGCAATTGAGAAGGGATGTGAGGCTGCTAAATACAACCTGCTCTTGAACTAGGGAAGGTTTTGCTGCTCAGACCCTGTTATCTGCTCASTGGCTTTGAAAAGCAGGACTGAAATGATTTGCAGAAAGGTGTCTTCAATACCTACAGGCTGGTTTCAACTTTGGCCAGGAGAAAAGCTAAAAAAGGGTCCTGCAAATGGATGGGTTTGCTTTGATCAGCCCTCAGCGCCCAGCAGGGATGGCTGTGTGTGGTGATGGTCACTCCCTGCAGCCTCAGAGCTCCTCAGGGCTCCTGACAGGGGTCAGGCACTGCCCATCCCTTCACGTGGATTCTGATGCACTGCCTGTAGTGTTTGCAATAAGGGGCAATTTGCAAGAAGTCCCCGTGGCATGAGATGGAAAACAAATGGCCAGCACCTCATATGTGTTTTTTTCATCCATTTGATTGGTACCAGAATATCCCCAGGCGCCTTGGGACTTGCAGCTCAATTCAGAGCCTGGCTTTTGCAGAAGGTGGTTAATGAGTATGAGGTTCCAAGGTAGGAGCCTTTCAGTGACGTGAGATTTATGCACAGACAGTGATTATACTTCCTCCCTCCCCCCCATCTGCTTCAGCAGGAACATGAATCACCAGCTGAAGGCCTCCTGTATTTGTAAATCAGCTGAAACACAACGGTGATGTTGGGAAGTTGTACCGAGTTAACTGAGCTACTTCTCAATCTCAGAGCTTTACATAACCCCTTCTTAACACACTGTTATTTCCTTTCTGGATAGACTCATAAATTACTCCTGGTACACAGAATGTGTGGGAGGCTGCCTGTTTGCACAGCATGGGACCAGGACCTGCACACTCAAATATCAGCAGACAGCTGGAACACAATCTGTGAAAAGGCACTCAGAGCCTCCAGGTCTATTAAATACAAACTCAGAACATCCACCAAGAATTTTATACCTTGCACTACGTGGGTAATGCCAGAAAGAATAGGTGCAGTACCTCGGGGACTTTGTCAATAAATGTCACAGCAGAGCCTGCAAAGGCTCTCCTGTGGGCAGGTGGATGGGTGTGCACGCAGAGCTGGGACATATGTGTGCTCCTGCACGGACGTGGCTTTCTGCAGAGCTGAACAGCTCAGTCAGGAGGAGCAGCCTGTGATAGCTGAATTTCATTTAGTTTCCCATTTTGTGCTGAACTCTAACCACGTAAGAGAATTAGGAAACGTGTCACTTTGGGTTCTGCAGATGTTTTACTGCAGTCATATAAACCCACAATGCATACAGAACCCAAATTGTCCTTTTCTGAAGTTATTTGCTTCCTAATGTGGGGAAAATTTCCATTATGGATAAAGTTGCCTTATTTGCTTCCAGCAGTASGTCCAAATGCCACGCACAGTTTTCACCAGATGAGTCTGGGAGATGCAGCCCTTAGATGATGGGCACAAAGGGAGGCAGGATGGAGACTGCAMCTGGTTCCACTCCCATTTCATTGCCTTTTTTATCTTGCTGTCTGTCTTCTTCAAACATCAGCATCTGATTTTGAAATGTGGTCCAAGGCCATCTCTTATCCCAAACCCTCCAGTGGTGTGTGGCAGTGTTTATGCTGCTTTTACCTCATGTAGCAGCCCAGATTTTACTGATCTGTCTCAGTTTCCTGTTATCCTCATCCAGTAATCAAAATCTGGAAAATTTTTGGATAAAATTTACTTTGGTTTTAATCTAAAGGACACCTCTTGCTTACACAGGTTTTGATACATCTCTAGCTGTGAATAAGGTGTAGGTGTTCAGGTTGGTGAGATGTTGGATTTGATTAGCAGCATAATCCTTTGGGCATGGGAACAATTCAGTGCTCCCAAGAAAATGGTCATTTCTGGGGTATTTTTGTTTCTTTGAGGGATAAGTCGAGGTCAGGAGGGGATAGAGAGATTGAGAACAAGTAATGGTCATGAATGGCTGGGTGGATGGTGGGCTGGAGGGAGGACAGGCTGCTCCCTGCCCCACCTGCTGCCTGCTCATGTGTGGCACTGMTTAAGCTGCATTGGTGCATCCCAGAGGATAAAAGCTCTTGCCTGCCAGGCCTTCCAAATGCAAGGAAAATGCTTTGGGATTTTGGAATAAGAAATGGATAAAGCCCAAATGACTATTTCTCATTGCACTGCTAAGGAATTTTAATAAAATTTGATTTAAGAGGCAGGGATTAGGTATGGTGCCGTGTAAAAACATCAATTAGCAGAAGAACAAAAGGCAGTCATACAGCTTGAGATTGTTAGAAACTCCTGCTAGAAATATTTGGTGGAGAATTTCAGAGGCATAAGTTGCCATGAAGCCTACAATTCTCTTCCTGAMTCCTCTGGTAGCTTTCTGTTTTTATAGTCATGGGGGAAAAGAAAAAAAAAAGATTAATGTATCTGGCTTTTAACAATCTATCCAGGGTGTGGAAAAAAGCCCTTCTCACGCTTTGCCTTTCCATTCTCCAATAARAAATTAACTATCCCAGTTTAAGATGCAATTGTTGTTCTTTTATGTCTCCAGACTAATGCATTGTGACACCTCGATTACACGAAGTGTGGATGGCTCCTCCTGCCCTCTCTCTGCCAGGTGAAAGCCTGTGAGCAGATCCAGGGGCRGCTCACCTGCTGCCCGGGCTGGGTCTGCCCCATTCCCGCAGCAGCAGGAACTGTGCCCACGGTGCCCAGCGGGCAGGGGGACACCATGGGGCACCCACGCTGCTGTCAGAGCTCCCYGTGACACCTCTGAAGGGACAGCCCTGCTATTTGTGCTCCTGTGGACCTGCTGTCCTTAACAATTGTAGGAAATAATGAGAAGAGGGGGACTGCAGAGCAGCAGAGTGGAACACTGCTGCTGTGCCCCTGCTCCTGCTCGGCTCTGCTGGGGGACAGAGGGACAGCAGGACCCACAGCCACACCGAGAGTAAGGAAATGTTGTGTGGCTGAGGCTGCCTGGGCCTGTATCTGCAATAATCAAATCCTGGTAAGGCAATTTAGCAAGCTGTGGTTGTTTTTTTTTTTCCCCAAGAGAAAACAGTTGGTTGTTCTTTCATTCCATCAGCTGGGCTGTGCATTGCACCCACTCCCCTCTGGCTGCTCTGCCCTGGCTGGGCTCTGCTCACCATGGCTGGGCCAGCAAAAGCCATCACTGATGTCACTGAAGCCATGCTGGCCCTCAGAGCTGCCTGAGCCCCAGTCCCTGGGCAGAACTGCTCAGTTTGGGCATTGCCAGGCTGAGGCAGTGCTCCTCAGCCCATCTCCGTGAAAACGTGATTACTGCCATTAATACATCCTGGGATGCCCTCAGGATGCCCTGAGTGAACCTCCCAGCTCCTGCTGGAGCTACACACCTGTCTCTTATACACATCTAGATGTGTATAAGAGACAGCCTCAGCCCATCTCCGTGAAAACGTGATTACTGCCATTAATACATCCTGGGATGCCCTCAGGATGCCCTGAGTGAACCTCCCAGCTCCTGCTGGAGCTACACACAGTGCCCAGCTGTGGAGCACTGCTCTGTGCTGGGCTCCCACTGCTGCTGAGGGTCCGTGGAGGGCTTGAGATCATTGTCACACCCCGAGAGTCACACACAGAATCAAGGTGGCTGCTTTCCTTCCCTCCCACTCCCTGCAGGGCTCGCTTTGCAAACTGCAGCTACTGAGAATGGGAAGGCAGCTAGAGCAGCATCACTCCAGCTGTGGAACTGGGATGCTGCAGCAGAATCCTGCAGGAGGAGGGGGATAAACACACTGGGCTCCTGAAGCACCGTGTTTTGATGGACTTACTGTTCCACTGGTGAGACAATGGGCTGAGGAGCCAGTGGCACTGCTGCTGCATGGATCTGGTGACAATGCTGTGACCATGAGAACACCTGTGGCCATGTCCTGCTGGTGCAGGTGGTGGCTGTCACCCTGCAGCTCCTTGGCTGTGTCCATCCCAGGCTCAGGACCAGGTGAGTAGCCAGTGGTCATTGGGTCATCATACAAATCCCCCCCTGCCCCATCCCAACAACTCCTTTGTTGTTTGGCCCTTTAGGAATCTTATTGGGACCCATAACATTTAATGGTTTTGCTAGTGATAATGTCATTTTAAGTGACATAGCTGTGATWAATCGCTTCCACACGTCATTGAATTCTGTTTCTAAATTTT
The DNA here is from genome assembly GCA_002167245.1 of Sporophila hypoxantha. NCBI lineage: Eukaryota > Metazoa > Chordata > Aves > Passeriformes > Thraupidae > Sporophila > Sporophila hypoxantha. The sequence continues at coordinate 240,388 of NDFG01000471.1, forward strand.
TATGTATTTTTGATAGGCCAATTTATCCCTGTTGCAGCTCCAGCCCGTGCAGTCAATGGCATTCCACTGGGGCTGAATTTTGTCTGCTATTTACAGTGTGTGCTTTTAAGCAGTGATTGGTGTGACAGTGTGATCTGTACAGCTGTCTCTCTGTATTTATTCTTTTGCCTATAAGTTTGATTTATACTAGCTTCAAAAAAAAAAAAAAAACTCCTAGCTTTTCATGTGAATGACTTTAAATAACTGATTAACGATTACTATTAGCACAGCTCTAATGGAACCGGGCTTGCCAAGTTTGTGGGCTTGGCTGAGCAATTGCAGGTAAAGCTGCTGTGTGCCCCTCTCCAACTCTAAACCTTTTCTGAGGTTTCCTTTATAATTGGACAGTGCCCCCTGGGTTCAATCCGAGCTGATGTGTCTGACACGAGGTTCAGTGCCAGGGCTGTTGGATGGCTGCTGGCAGCGCGGGTACTGCGGGAGCCAGGGCTGCTGTGCACCAGCCTGCTCCTGCTGGGGACAGCCAGCCCACACCCTCAGCCCACAGAGGGGACGGGCAGGGGGCAGGCAGTGCTCCAGTGCTCTGCTTGAACTCCTCTTGTAGTCCTCAGATTTGTTTGCAGTGTCCTAAAGAGCATCAGACGGTGTCTGTGCGAGAGGCATCCTTTTGGGTTGTGGCACTCGAGGAGCCGCAAAGCTCTGCTTGCAAAGCTGCCTCTGTGTGTGTGGCTCCATGGCTGCAGTGAGCTGTCTCTTGGGGAGCCCACAAAGCTGCTTGTAAAGCTGCCTCTGTGTGTGTGGGGGGCTCCATGGCTGCAGTGAGCTGTCTCTTGGGGAGCCCCCAAAGCTGCTTGTAAAGCTGCCTCTGTGTGTATGGGGCTGTGACTGTGTTCACAGGGGTCTGAGGATGAGGGAAGAGATGAGGATCTGACTCCATGCTTCAGAAGGCTTGATTTATTATTTTATTATATATATTACATTAAAACTATACTAAAAGAATAGAAGAAAGGATTTCATCAGAAGGCGAGCTAAGAATAGAATAGAAAAAGAATTATAACAAAGGCAGCTGTCTTGGACAGAGAGTCCAAGCCAGCTGACTGTGATTGGCCATTAATTAGGAACAACCACATGAGACCAATCACAGATGCACCTGCTGCATTCCACAGCAGCAGATAACCATTGTTTGCATTTTGTTCCTGAGGCCTCTCAGCTTCTCAGGAGGAAAAATCCTAAGGAAAGGATTTTCCATAAAAGATGTCTGTGACATGGGGCTCTGTGGCTGCAGTGAGCTGTCTCCTGCCCCTCTGGGTGCTGATTCTGTTTCAATCCTGATTTATTCAGTACCACCCCAGAAATCTCRTGGAGATTTCGAAGGAATGCAGTGCTCAGTTAACCCCCTCTGCTTGGCTTTGTGTTTCTTCTCTCCTCCTGGACCAATAATGGCAGAATCGGGTGGCCAGGAGCACCTGCAAGCAGCAAAGCTCTGCTCCCGTGTGTCTGTGTGTCCCAGGGATGGTGCAGGGATGGGCCCCTTGCTGCTGAGCCCTCGTGGAGAGCAGCACAACCAGCCCCACCTTACCCAAACCTGCCCCGAGGAGCCAGTCAGGATCACTCAAGCAGCAAACTCCCTCCCAGCAGAGCAGCTAGTACACAGTTAACATTTCCCAGCACTGAGACCTCTGAGATGTTTATTCCAGCATTTCCCTGCTTCAGTTACCACCTGTGGTAATAGGAGGAAGGATGGCTATGTCAGTGAGACGTTCATGTCCTGCAAAAAGAAGGAACTTGCAGGCCAGGAAATGCGTGTGTTTTCCAGAATTTTGAGTCCTGAATTCCTGAATGTGTTGGTTTTGATGTGTTTGCAGAAGGGGCACCRGAAGCAGCAGCAGAGGGGTTCCATTTTCCCCAATGTTGTGCAGTGGAGCCATCCAGCTAGGAGCACCCTGGCTATTTAGTTGTCAGATTTGTTCCTGTCAAAGTCCTAGGAAGGGAATAATATGGGGATTTTATTCTCTTTTCTTTAATAAGACAGCAGTGCTTCAAAAGTAGTAGAGGATAAGGCAAAGTCTGGGAATACAAAGCTTTTTTATTGTTGTTACTATTAATCACAGCTCAAGCAGAACTGCCTGAGAATCACTCTTGTTATTTTGTCTGCTTTCCTCTGGTTTATGTTCCCTGAGAAGAGTTTGATTAAAAACTGTTGCATCTCATTTTGCTCACAAGGCTGAGGRACTGTATTGCTGTCACCTGTCTGCAGCCAAAATTATACAGCACATCATGGAAGAGGTTGAATATTRTCTACTGGTTTTGATCTTCTTCAAAATATCGTTTTCACTTTGTGTAGCTAGAGAATAGTTGGCCTCCTGCCGGTCCCATTCACTTCTTACCCTTGAACAATGAGAATAAAATCTGCCTGCAGTAATGTTCAGTTTATGTTGGGGAATTTTTCCAATACAGAAAGGAAAATAAAYAAGCTTTATGAAATAGCAGTGCCATGCTCAGATAAACAGATATTTTTGCTGTTAACTTCATATTCAAGGGGTAGCAAGGAGGTCAAGTCTAGCTGAACTCATAGCAGAACTGTGGAACTGCGTGGACATTCATTTGGCCTTTTGGACTTTTGGGGACTTTTTTGACAACACACTTAACTCATGCAGATTTTACCTTCCTGTGTGAAAAATGGGCAGGTTTATTGCAGATGTAATGGTGTGTCTGTGGTGCTGCAGGGAACGTGGGCTCCTCAGGGCTGGAGGATGCCGTGTCCCTGCAAGCAGCCCAGAACAGGGATGTGTGCTGGGCAAGGCAAATACCAGCTGGGAGTGTCTGTGGTCGTGTTTGTCACTGCTCTCAGTGGTGCCAGGGAACCCTGACCTTCAGGAGTTCTGCTTTTTCCAGCCCTGGGACCCTTTCCTGGCTCCCTGCCTGCCCTGGCACTGATGCCATGGAAATGGGGATGCCAAGCAGGTTTCTCAGGAGCACCATGGCTGTATGAAACACGCGTATTTGCTAGCACGACTCTGCAACCAAACATCAGCTCAGCTACTTTTTATTACTAATTTCAAGCTCCAGCTGCTGCCTTGAAGCATTTTGTTTTGTCATTTTGAGAGTTGCTGCTCAGAACAAACAAAAGGGAGAGAAAAATGAAAGCAAGGCCCCTAAAACTCCCCGGTACCGTAAAGTCTAGCAAGGATGGCTAACCGTGACTAATCACCCATCAGGGTGGCTCATCTGTCAGCTATAAATGCATCATTCCTAGAAGTTTACTAAAGCTTTTTAAGGTCTAAGCTGGGTTTGCTGCTTGTGACAGCAGCAGGGTGATGGCAGTGACCAAATATCAGTCACACACAGGACAGGGTCTCCTTCAGCCCTGGCCACAGAGGACAGTCAGTGCCTGAGTATGTGACTTTGGCCAGAGGAAAGCAAAAACTCCAACAGTCTGGGGGGTTGCCCAAGTGCAGGGGGATAGAACATAAGTAAATAAAGGTAGCATAGACAGTAATCATACCCCCTAAAGAGTTGCAGCTGGGTTAATTGTTAAAGATTAGGAGCAGGCCTGATGTTACAGGCCACACCTGTAGCCAATAAGAAGAGTGTTATAAAAGAGTGGATTGGTTGGTTGAGGGGAACTGGAGTCAGTTGGCTACTGTGAGAAGAAGGAAGTGTCAGTGCCTAGAGGAGCTGCCTACAAGAACCATCGAGGAGGTATGAAACTCTAGCAATTGGAACCTTTGCAGTTAATGACAATAGAGCTCTTGCACTATAATGACAACACCCAGGAGGGGGTTAAGAGTGGGGCCTGCTTTGGGAGGGTCCTTGTGCCTGCTTTCACACAGCAGGTCCTGTTAGTCTCTGATTCTTGCAAAGCTTTGTTCATCCTCTCCTCAGCCTCAGTGTCACAGTGCAGGTGAGGTACCTGGTGGGGATGTGTGGAGGGCAGGGCAGCCCTGACTGTTCCTGTTCCTGCCCACTGGAGGACAGGAGCTCTCACCCTGCCTGTCCCTCCCCAGCTGGGCTCTGCCTGGCCAAGCAGGGCAGCTCTGTGAGAGATGGGCTGACTACATGGAGGGCTGCTGAGGTTGGTCCATCTGGAGAAAACCCRGCTGAGGGTTTGTGAGCAGCACGTAGCTGTTTGTCACCAGCAGATATTCGCTCTGTGCCTCCTGCAATGTCTCAGTCACCTTCCCCAGTCTCCCTGCCAGCGACTTTCCCTCTGCCCTTAACTAATCCATCATTTGGAGCAGCCCCTGGTGTATTTGCTGTTTTACACTGCTGACCTTCAGGCTTTGCTCCCACCATGGCTCCAGGGCCGCACTGATCCCTTTTCCCCTCAGAGCCTGCCAACACAGTCTGGTTTTGAAACAGCTTCACATAAAACTGGAAGGAGGTCTCAAATCCAGATCAAGCTTAACATCCACTGCCGATCCCCCACGTACTCAGCCTCTTCCCTCCTGCAAGTTTTAAGCCATTCTTTTCACTCTGCTGCTTTGTGGGGCTAATGAATTTGCCGCTGCTATTCCCTCTGAGGAGGGGACGGGAACAGTCACACAATTGCTGTGAAAGGCTTAGAAACACATGTAAGTCGTTTGGGTTTCTCTGTGAAATCTGAATTCAAATCCCCACTCTCAGTAAAAAAGAAAAAAAAATAATAAAAGGGAGAAACACCAACYCTGAAGAGCAACAACTTAAAAAAAATGTTCATAGGGAGTCTGAGGTTTCTRTGCCTTTATCTCTGGARGGGAATGTTGTAGTGTTGCCTACAGAGCCTTTCTTCTCTGCATTAGGCGAGCGAGGAGATTTCATTTCATACATCATTTACAATGGAGTGCATCAGGAGCGGAGTTGGTGCATATTAACAGGGATGTGGGCAAGGAGTTGGGTTCTTTGAAAGTTTCAAAGCATCTCCACCAAGGAGGGGAGCCCGGGCTGCTGATTCCCTCTCACTCTGTCGTGGAAACTGTGCAAACCAAAAGCCKATGGAATGGAGGGAGGGGAGAGCAAAGGCACTGAAGGTCTGTAATGCAGCAGCATTTCTCACTGGGAGCTGGAGTAGCACAGGGYTGCTGGAACAGATGGCCCCTAAGCCCAGAGAGGCTCTGCTCTCCTAACTGCAGTACAGGGTCCTCACAGTCCTTTGCAAGGCTGGTCATGGGTTGGGAGGACAGGAGAACACCACTGTCCTTCTTCCTGCCCAGCCCATCTGACCTGCAGCTGCCCTTAACCAAGCTTTCTCCACTGCCTCACACTGCACTTTGAGCCAGGTCTCCAGATCACTACAGAAGGGCCACCCCATGTATTCATGGCAAAATCTTGTAGATAATGACTTGGGCTGGGAATTGATTCTCTTCTTGTTCATTGTATTTGGGTTGGTTTTGATTTTCTCCTGGAATTTGCATCCATGAGATACTCTTGAGAAGATTGTAGCTCGTGATGAGCTGTAAAAGTGCATCTAGGGATGCTGCTGTTGTCTCATCACAGAACTCAAGYTGCTGGAGCTCTCTGGAGAACACAGGCACCACAAAACCTGCTCTGAAAATTACAGGGCTGGCAGTGGAATGGCAAGGTCCTCTCCCTTCCCTGTTCCCACGGRGTTGCTGCTTTGGCAGGGACTGCACAGGCCACCCTGCAGGAGGGGACAGGAGGGTCCCCAGTGCCTTGTGACATCCGTGCCAACACCTTGCCACCTTCCTCGTGCCTGGAGAGAGCCTTTGGCCAGGGAAGCAGGGACCTTGGGCCTTTGTGTGTGGAAAAAGCCTCTCTGCCTGCTGTKCCTTGCCTGTTGCACAGAAGGCCACCTGAGTGGTCTTGGATTGTGTCTGGAAGAGTCTGGCAGAGAGCCTTAGGAACGACTCCAGTATCAAGGGCATCTTCCAGGACTGTTGCACTGGGAGCACAACGACTGCCTTATCTGCCTGATGCTGCTCTTCCCCACGTACACATTTGTAGGTCAAGGGATTGGGAGAGATTTAAATAGGAGTTCCCATGGCTCCTTTATTAATACAAAGTCTTATTTGGCAGACATTAATATAAAGCCTTGCCTGGCTGTTATAAAATTCACCACATTCTGTTCTGGTGGGTCACCTTAGCGCTGTGATCTGAGGGAGGGCAGAAGCAGCAGCAGCAATGCCCACCACGTTTGGGAATGCCTACCTGGGCTCAAACACCTTCGGGTTTGTCCAGTAATTGATGTTGAACAGAGAGGTTTCCCTGGATTTACAGCATTTATTTTCAATTAAACTGCTGACTGGTACTTGCTCAGAGTCTGTTTCCAGAGCTGGTGATGGATTTGAGTCGCTCAGGAGACATTCAGCTTGCTCCAGGTGACATCTTCAAGGTCACAGGGGAAAAAAAAAACATGTCAGGCTTCTGTCAGCAGCAATTTTTGCCCTGTTAGAGTTAGGAAATGAAAATTTTACCCATCCCTCCCCCATGACTCTGCTCAAAACTCCACATTCTATTTTCTCTCACTCTTCACCTCTTCTCCTTTYTATTGGCTGCTRTGCACCAAAAGCCCCACAGTTACATGCACTTTGACACTTGCATTTCAAAATGCCCAATTGTGGAGTTCTGCCAATACCAGCAATTGATCTGGTGCCACAGACCAGCTTAATTATTCAAGGTCAGTCTCCCTCTGTCTCCTCTTGTCCAGGGAGCAGCAGCTACGGGGAATAAAACTTGAACAGTCTTTAAATTTTAATCATAAACTTTAGTAAGTCACAGATTTGTTTTGCTGTATGTGGGGTTTTCTCTATTGTGCTGGCTGCAACTTTTGCAGCCTCCCTGCTCAGAGCAGGGCTTTCCTGCTCACTACAACACTGGGCTTTTGTCAAGCACTGTATTTTACACTGCTATTTAAAATGCATAAGTTGTGTGATCTAAGCAGTTTCCAGTTCACTTTTGAGCTCCTGTAAAACGTATCCCTGAAGGCATTTCAGCTGAGCAGCTAAGAAGGTGAGGGTATTAGAGGTTGTGAAATGGCTTGTCTGCTAATTCTTTCTATGTGCATCTCTTCAGATAAATCTCCTGTGACCTCCTGCTACAAGCAGAACATTAGTTAAGTATCTTCTTGGTAATGGAGTGTCCTGGACATGATCCTATATTATACTAAGGGCTCCTCACAATATCTGGGAAGATGTTTGCCTGCAGGGGAATAGCAGAGGCGTCCCTGAAAGCACTCGAGGTGCAGATGGCTCCTCTGAGCAGGGCTGGGCTGGCTCAAAGTGCCCTGTGCAGCCTGTGGGGCTCAGCAGGGCAGGCTGGAGGCTCAGGGGGCTGCCCTGCCCCAGGCTGGCTCATGGAGGGCTCAAGAGATCCATTCACAGCAGCCTTGGGCATGCCTGCACTTCATCTGCCCCGAGCTATGGGCAAACAAGGAAACCTTTGGACCCCTCAGTCCCCCCCTGAAGCAACCTGGATAACTGGCAGAGTCTAAGGAGCTATAATTTTAATAATAAGTCATCAAAATAATGAGTCTGGCTTTCAGAATAGTAATTATAAAATGAGAAATTCTGAAAAAAGAAGATCCAAATGGCTTATAAAATTATTATTGTTATCATTATTATTGTTGTTATTATTAATAATAATAATATTATAGTACTAAGATGGAAGGGGGGCAATATTGCAAGGATGCAAGGAGTTATTTTTGTCAGACAGAGGGAGGGAGAGTTGTAGGAAAGCAAGGAAGCTGGGSTTGTTAGACAGGGTTCCAGTCATCCTGCTGGTGGGAAATGGAGCCTGTGCTGGGGAGAGGACCTGGGGACTGTCACCCCAAGGCAGTGCCAGAGCTGCCTGGGCAGAGCCCTGCAGAGGTGAGGGGGCAGTGAAAGCACCTGGCCCAAAGGCAGGGAGGTGAGGGGCTGGGCATGCTGGGGACACCCAGCCTGGCCAGGGCTGTGCCAGCTGGCACTGGGCTGAGGGTGGCACTGGGCTCAGGGCTGGCACTGGGCTGAGGGTGGCACTGGGCTGAGGGTGGCACTGGGCTGAGGGTGGCACTGGGCTGAGGGTGGCACTGGGCTCAGGACTGGCACTTCCGTATTTTTGGGTGGGGAAACAAAGCCCAGCAATGCCCGTTAATTTTCAAACCCAGTGTGATTACAGTATCTCAGTTTTCCAGCACCCAGCAATGAGAGGAGAGCTCAGTGTGAGTCAATTATTGATGATGTCTCTGTGCTGGAGATGAAATGGTTCTACTCTTGCAGCGGGCTGGGCTGCCCTCGGTGCTGCGCGATGAGCGGCGCCTTCCGCGGCGCTCGCTGCCTTTGTCACAGATTTAAACAGCCCTGCTTGAAGCCTTGCCTCTGTAGCTGTGCTGTGCTGTCCTCCTTTGTCATGAAAACGTCTCCTTTTTCATCATMTTTAATTTCCAAGCCTTCGGGGCTTGGCTTGCTCAAGGCTGCTCTCATCTGCGAGGAGCGCGSTGTCTGGCTCTGCTCCTCCTCGCCAGCCCAGTGGCCAAGGCTAGRTGGCTCTCACCTTCCACAGCAATGCTTTATAGCTCTTGGCTGGTGTTTACCCAGCACCTTGTCTCGCTTTAAAATGGATTTCTCCATGTGAAACATTTGTTCCTGAGCTGAAGCACTCGCTGTTGGTTTGGGGGAGGTTTGTTTACTGCAGTAACCAGCTTGCTCTGTATGTATTCCCATCACTCTCCCTTGCTATAACCTACAAATCTCTTCAACTTATTCAGCTCAATACTGGAGATGGTTTTTGAAGTCTTCTTTAAAGTATAGTGAGTGCCCTTAAAAATTTTCCCAGCTTTGAAAGGTTCTACCTGTTCTAATGCAATTCCCAATTTTAAAGATAGGAAATAAATATCTTGGGGATGGTTGGCTCACATACAGCTCCTATCTCTTAAAACATTAATGGTCCATGCTGTTTGATTCTTTTTGAAAGTACTCCGTTCCTGCTTTGTTTGTTTAAGTTCTTTTCTCTGTGCTGGGACTTGCCAAGTMGAGTTGTGTCTCCCCCAAACCCCCACTGCCACCCTTTCATTCACAGAAATCAGTGAGATGTAAATACGGCTCATTTGGTTTTAGCACTGCCAACTTTTGTTTCAAAAATCAGACATAAGGTCCCTTGAATTTTGAAAAGGGTTTCAAAAACCTTTGTTGAAGAAATAAATTCTGAATAATTTCTGGTTTTGCTTTCTGCATTTTGTGCCTTTGAAGGTTCACGCTTCTGAGCCTTCGTGTACAATCATAAGAGATTGAAACTTGCTTTACTGTTAATAACTGCTGCATCCCCTGCAATCACACAGCTCCAAGAGGGAGCCACTGTAGGAAATGAGCCAAGTCAAATACTGCAGCTTGACAAACTCCTAAGACTTGACAACAACAAATTCTGCTCCTGAAAATGGCCCCTTGGTTTGCCTGCAGCAGCTCTGAGTGCTGGGAGGACCTGGGGGCAGGATGGGGGCACGGCCTCCACGCACTGGGGTTACAGAAATCAAGTTTGAAGGGAGCAAAGAATGAGTGCCCTGAAGAGTGCCTTGGCCCTGAAGGGGTTTATCAGAGCTCAGCTTTGTGTTAGAGCTGGTCCTTCAGCCCTGGGGCTGAGCCTGGGCTGCTTGAGCCTGCCAGACACCCCTCTGGTTCACCCAGCACTGTAAATCACTGGGCTGATTAGCTGGAGCTGTCTCTCCTCTATCAGTGTCACTTGAGCTTGTCCTGTCCTGTGGCAGGTATCCACAGTTGTTTGGCTGGGTATGACTGATGTCTGCTRTAATTCATGTCATYTGTCAAGAAGAGAAAAGCTGGGGGAAGAGGGAGCTGCCCTTGGCCAGCACAGGGGCTGGAACCAGGGCACTGCTGCTGCTGCAGGCTGGGGAGAGCAGGCTGGGACAGACACCTGAGCTTCTCTGAGGGGAGCACAGAGCTCTGCTGGGCACACATGGATGGCATGGCCTGGRTGTGGGCTCTGTTTTTCTGTTCCTGGCAGCTCCTTGTGCAGGAGGTGAGCGGGGGCTGAGCAGCAGATGAAGATGATTTGGTCTGTCAGAAATATGGACTGGTTTTTTCTCTGCTGTTGGGATGTGGTGGTGACATTACACAGATGGAGAGGAGACAAAGCTCGGGATGGCTGTGCCTGGTCATCTTGGCCTGTGTCTGGGTGATGCTGACAGAACCTTCTCCAGTGAAATCTGCCCTTCCATGCAGACCAGCAGTGACACCAGCAAGAGAGGYGGACTGAAAGCATCTGTGCAGAGCCTTGGCACTTTGGAGCAGAGGTGTGTGCAGGGCTTCATTACTCACACAGGATTTTTGGGCAGCCAGGGCTGGCAGGCAGGTCACCTYACCCCCCAAACTTCAGTCAAGGCAACAAAATTCCCCTTTCTATTCTGCCTTTTAAGTCTTTTATCTTTCCAATCTGCAAGATGTGAGATAGCAGCACAGGCTTTCTTCCTTTTTTCTTCACACATGATATATATATATATATATATAAAAGTATATATAATTTATAGGTAACGTATACATAAAATAATATTCAGTCTAAARACATGCAGACACACACGAAGCATGTTGCAGAGCCTGTGGGAAATACTGTCTGCAATGGAGTTTGCTAATTACAGCAGCTCTAATGGCATCTTCCCCCCACCCTTCCCAACAGCAACAGAGATCAAAACCTTTTTTGTTTAAAATATTTACTGTACAGCTTGCAAAGCTTTAATCAACGTAACATGACGTTTCCTTGCAGCAGCRGAGTAATAAATATGCAATTAATAGGGAATTGAAATACCCCCATTAGCTGTTTGCAGAGCCTCACTTCCCACTGCACAAACGCTTTCAGAGCGTTTATTGCTGTGCCTGCAGCCAGCTGTGCCAGCCCAGCACAGAGCCAGGCAATGCCCCCTCTTTGGCAGGGGCACAGGGGGTTTCAGAGCAGCTTTGGGACTTCTGGAGTGAGGATCACTCCTGCTCCTGCTCTGGCAGCCAGCACAAGCCTGGGTGGCACAGGTGGGCTGAGAGCAGCGGATCCACCCTCAATTTCTGTCTCTCCCACCTGGGAATGGGGCTTTTGAGGCTGTTGGTTTTGCTTCAGTGAGTGTGACTGCACGGGCTGGCACTGGGGAGCAGGGCTCTGCACATCCCTGGGTGCCATGGAGCAGGGCTGCTCCTGCACTGGGGCACCCCTTGGGCAGCCTGGCACCTGCTGCATGGCCTGCAGCCCTGCTCTGAAGTGGCCCATTGGCCAAGCCAGCTTTCTGCAATTTGCATGCTGCTTTTACACAATTTAACTTCCCACCATGGTTGCAGCTCCATCCTGGCTCCTCCTTAGGAGGCAGCACGGGGGTGGCTTGGAGCCCCTCGATAACAAAGTGGMGAAATGCTCACAGCAGAACCACTTCAGAGCGTTCCCCAAAGCCTTGTCCCACGCCTAGAGCCTCAGGGTGTGAGAAGAGCCTGAATAAGCCCAGCCCTGGCAGCTTTGCCCAGCAGCCAAGCAGCTCCTTGCTGGGCAGCTGCCCCTGTGCCCTGCAGCCACCCCCTCCAGCCCTGCTCAGGATTGCATCAGTGATGCCAGTGAGTGTTGGGCACTGGGGAGCTGGCTGTACCCAGCAGACCCACCTCCTCCATCTCGCTCAGGATTGCAGTCAGTGATGCCAGGTGTTGGGGCACTGGGGGAGCTGGCTGTACCCAGGCAGAGCCACCCTCCAGCCCTGCTCAGGATTGCATTCAGTGATGCCAGGGGGTGTTGGGGCACTGGGGAGCTGGCTGTACCCAGGCAGAGCCACCCCCTCCAGCTCTGCTCAGGATTGCAGTCAGTGATGCCAGGTGAGTGCTGGGGCACTGGGGGAGCTGTCTGTACCCAGGCAGAGCCACCCCCTCCAGCCCTGCTCAGGATTGCATTCAGTGATGCCAGGTGGTGGTTGGGGCACTGGGAGCTGGCTGTACCCAGGCAGAGCCACCCCTCCAGCCTGCTCAGGATCAGGTTCAGTGATGCCAGGTGAGTGTTGGGCACTGGGGAGCTGGCTGTCCCAGGCAGACCCACCCCCTCCACCCTGCTCAGGATTGCATTCAGTGATGCCAGGTGAGTGCTGGGCACTGGGGGAGCTGGCTACCCAGCCATATCAGCAGCAGCTGCTGCTTCCCAGCAAAGGCTCCCCACTGCACGGGGAGGAGGCAGCACASAGCCCTGTGCCTCCCAGCTAAGCATTAGTGAAGCTTTTTAATCTCTCACTGTGGGATTTCTTTTTGCTTCAGCATCGCACCATAAAGTATTTCAGACAAGGTGACATTTTCCATCTGCATGAAGTGCTTGCAAACAGTGTGAGTTTAACTTTTATTGGCCTGATTTAGGGGTATGGGACTGTGCATAAGTCTTGGTKTCTCAACCTATAGCCTTGCACTTTAGGTGATGAATTAGTCAGTAAAATAAACAGGGCATTATCTAGCTGTACACACGTCTGCATCTTCCAAAGAAAATTAAAGTGTGTCTGAACGTACAAAAGCTAATGATGGTGAAATCAACTTGGCTATAAATTAACCAAAACTCAAAACTAATGCAGAACTTTCTGAGAGCTTGGAAAAGCCTCTTCTCCTGGAGCAGAAGGCTTTGCATGTAGGAGGGCAGGGTGACCATGCTGAATGGCCTGTGCCACCCTGTCCCTGTGTGTGTGTGGGTGCTCCCACGAGGTCTGAGCAGTGCTTGGGGTGAGATGCTGCTGTTCCTGCAGCTCCCATGCCATCCCCAGTGCCCAGGGAAGGGGGAATCCATCAGTTACCATCTGCAGCCATTGACAAACGCTGATGTCTTAATGGCAAGCACCACACCTGCAGCTGGTGTGATGGAATACTGATAGAGACGTTAGTGCCAGCCTGGCCATGGGCTTTTATATTTCATTTAACCCAGAACACAGCACACTGCAATGTATACATTTGTAACTGCTCCCTTGATGGTCTCTCTGGAGTATTATAAAGATTTATCATGTAGTGTTTGGTCAATACTAAATACCGTGAAATGTCAGCAGAGCAGTGCTTGGGACTGCTTGAGCAGTAAATAACAGAATCCTACAYTATCCAAAAAGAAATGAGCAGGTGAGCAAGTAACCTTAAAGAAASAAAATGAAACAAACCCAATCCCTAACCTTTAGAAAAAAACAAAGCAGGAAGGATTTTATTATTAATTCCCCTTGAGTTTTAATGAGATATATGAATATTTGTCATTTGGGTGCACTAGTCTGGGAATGCTGCACCYTGGATATTCGGGGTCACTCTCTCCTCCTACCCCCATGAAATCCTGGCACCTCCTCTCCCTGACCCGTGGCAGCAGGAGCAGAGAGCAGCAGGAGCATCCTCTGCATCCTCCCCTGCAGGAACCTGCCTGASAAACAGCAGCTGCTCCGTGGGAGGCAGGGACACCCCTTCCCATTGCTGACACTGCCTGCTAATCACTCCCCAGCTAATGGTGGGGATTGCTCTGAGAAAACCTTCCAGGATGTTTTTTTTACAGGTCAGAAGTTGGCTACTGCTTAAACATATGTTCCTCTTTCCCTGTCTCTGACTTGCAGAATAGCTGCTAACTAACCAAAAGACAACACGGTGAGCCAAGGCTATTAGTGAATAATAATGCCATTTGCAGGCAGCAAAGGCTGAAAGGCTTCCAGAGCAGTTAGCAGTCTGCAGGCATCTCCCAGAAATGCATGAGCAGAGCTCCTGTGCATCAGCCAAGGAGCAATTATTCTTGGAAAGCACGTCTGCCTCACGCTTTAAAACCTTTTCTAGGGTCTTGCGTTTAGGAAAAAAAAAAAATTAAACCTGCTGAAAGCAAGCAGAGAAACTGGAGCAAGGGACTCCACGGGCTGCGGGTGAGCAGGGCTGCAGGTGTGGGCACCTGCAGCTCCACGCTGGGCGCCCCATGGCAGCGAGAGCCAGCGGGGTCAGTCCAGGCCGGGCTGCCTGGAGCCTGGCCTGGAGGAGCAGGAGGTGACCCCTCTGTGGCCCTTCCCAAGGGCAGAGGTACAGGCAGCCTGCAGAGCTCCTAAAAACTGCATTTTTAACTGCAATTGCAATGAACTTCAGTCAAGCGCGCRTGTTCGTCGTTGGTATTTTTGGTTTTTTGTTTTTTCCTTTTGGCTTTCTTGTGGTTTGCTTTTCCCCAAACATCTCATTTGTWGCAGAAGATTATATTCCTAATGGGGTCTTTGTGAGTGCAGTATTGCACACAGTTCTGCTCTTTAAAGAACTAGCATGGATCCTAACAACTCTCCAGGCAGGAAATCTGGGGGGAGCTCTGCTTTCCTGCTTACTGATCTACGGCTGAGRTCAGGGGTCCCACGGAGCCCATCAGTGCAGTGCCTTGGTAGCCAGRAATGACACAGGGAGCCACCAAAGGACTGCTTTATGGTCCAGACTTGGTAACTTCAGAGAGTAATTCTTTTGCAACATTATTATATTTTTTTGGCAAATCACCGAGATGTTTGCTAGTTTATGCCACAATTTTATTTAACCACTGTACTGCTATCTTTTTCCCTTTTTATTACATTTTTAGTTCCTGTATGACACTTACTGTCAACATTTGTGTGTCTATGTTGTAACATCTTTTTTTTTTTTTTTGGTTCACTTATTTTAATTATGCATTTTATTTTAAGTGCATTGTTTTTATGACATCACTTGTTAATTGTTCAATTATCACTCTGTTCCTCTGCTGCCTTGCATGTGCAGTAGCCTGAAGAGCTGTAGAGGCATGCCACAAACGGGGGAAGCAAAAAACCGGCTTAAAGACCCAAAGAGTGCATCGCAGGCAGTTCTGTGCTATTTAATTACACGTTGTTTGACAAGTAATTGGTAAGAAATGAGCTCGGTAATGGCAGCCCGGAGCCAGGAGGGAGTGCAGGTGAGTTCCAGATGTGCATGCGGGCACTCAGGTGTGCATGCAGTGACATCCAGGTGTGCATGAAGGGTGAGTTCCAGATGTGCATGAAGGGACACTCAGGTGTGCATGCAGGACAGTTCCAGGTGTGCATGCAGACACCCAGGTTGTGACAGGTGCAGGAAAGGCGTTGTTTGGGGTGCGGGAAAGGGAAAGGTGTTGTTTGGGGTGCAGGAAAGGCGCATTTGGGGTGCGGGAAAGGCGCGTTTGGGGCGCAGGAAAGGCACGTTTGGGGTGCAGATGCACCCAGTGAGTGGCTCAGGGTCAGCCTGGAAGGGCAAAGGGTGTCCTCACTCAGTGGCAGAGGGAGGGCTGGCACAGACCAGGGGTGTGTGTGGGCTGGTTTTGGGCCAGTCGGGTTCTGAGGAGCTCCCACCCGTTTTTGGAGGCTAGAGACACTGATGAGGAGCTGCCCAGCTCCTGTCACACACAGCCCAGAGCTGTGTGTGACACATCCTCCCAGGAGCTGTGCACAGCTTCTCCCCTCGTTTTTATCAAACGAAGCCAAACCAGCCTGAAGCTGGTTTCTAACACGAAGCTCTTCATTAGATAGCTCACACAAAGCAAGCCAGGTGCACCAGGGCACGTCCAGGTACAAAACATTTTCATTTGAAACCCATTCTGCTCACCAGTTTGGGAGGGATGTCTGGGTTGAAGGCTCGTGTTTCTGTGAGGAATGCAACAGTTTGCCACCCACTTATAACCAAAGCCTGAGAGACAGCTGAAGATGCTGAGATTCCCCATGTACTGCTGCAGTTTCTCACTTGTTTTACAGTAATTTGATGTTGCCTGAACACAGTGGTCGACCTTTTTTAAACTCCTGCTCGCAGGGTAGAACAGCAGGGATGATAAACCTTCTGCTTTAGCTCAGAAATAGCTCAGATCAGTGAGAGCAACCAGGGCTGCACAACGGGAGAGGGGGGCAGTGGCAGCACAGAGCTCTACTGAGGTTTAATGCATATACAAAAAACCATATTGCCTGCCAGAGAAAGTGCATGTTGGTCTAAAAGGCTGCTTAGGCTTAGTTTGCTCTTGWGCCCTGGCTCATGTCTCCTTTTACATCCTTTCTCTCCTCAGAGTGTGCTCACTTGAGAGCTCTGAGTTACTCAGAGTCCTCAGAACCCGAAATGGAGACTTTGATGAGCTCCATGATGATCCTGCTCCACCTGCAGCTGCCAGTAGCAGTGTCTCCAYCAGCTGAACACACTTTTAGGTTGTTTGTTCTTTCCTAGAGGCAAAACTTGCATCTCACAATATCCTGAAAAACCTCTGAAGTTGTTAATTAGGGTGGAAAGGCYAGCACAGTAAGTGCATGGAGGGAAAATCCCACTCTGGCCAATTGAAATGTTATTTGTGCCCTAAACTGGAGAACAAAACCAATTAAGAGTAGCAGTGACCCTGCATCCTGTGCAGCCTCGCTGTGCCTGAGCTGTGCAGGACCAGATTTGTTCTMAGGGCAACACAGCTGGGGGAAAGGTAAACCACAGCACAAGGAGATGGAAAAAATGAACAGAGAAAGGAGGAGAGGATGAAAGCAGCACTCAGAGTCATCTGGGTGCTGGGGAGCATCTGCTGTGTGTGCACAGAGGGACACTGGGCACAGGAGTGGCTCTGGAGCTGCCARGCTGGATGTTCCTGCACAGACAGGACTGGCACAGATGAGAACCTGGCCACGTTTCCAGCAGGCTGTGCACAACGTGTGTGCCTCTCACAGCAACCACAGACCTCAGCAGCACTGGGTAAGTGCCTTCCTCTGAGCAAACTGCATCATCTATTCCCAGAGCCGTGCAGCCCAAGCTCAGAGATCACAGGGATTTTGCCTGATTAAAGACCAGAATAAATTCAGAGGCCAGGTTGCCTGGCTGTTGTAGCAGCAAATGTGGGAAGAAGGGCCTTGGGCTATTTTCCTTGACATGGAAAACTTACATGACAGAACATTTGATGTGTTGATTCTATTTTTTAAACATTGCCTAGCACAGACAGCAGAGCTGGCTGCAGCTCAGCCAGCYTCAGCTCTGCCCTGCACAGCCCAGCTCTCCTGCCTTGTAGGACAGAGCACCTTTGCTCAGGTGTCCTTTGCTCAGAGGTCTTTGCTTGGGTGTATTTCCTCAGGTGTCTTTTCCCAGGTGCCTTTCCTCCTGATTATTATATTCTGAGGGAGGAGGTTCAGGGGAGCCCTGGTGGGGCATTTGGCTGCTGGGATCTCTTTTACTGGTGCTGGTGGGTGATTAGGACAGAAACAAGCCTGGCTGGCAGGTCCTGAGAAGAAATATGCTCAGAAACAGGGAAAAAAAGATAAAACTGTATTTTCTGCTTTGTTGTTGGTTTTGTAAATAGTTTTAAAAGCAAAAGCAATCCTAAATCTTCAAGGCTGAATCTTTGGTTTTGTCAGGTWTTCTTTTCAACAGCAGCGCTTCAGGGCTTGTGGACAGAGCTCTAGAACTGCACCAAAGGGAAGTGCTGGGGTGCAGAGACAGCTGAGGCRCTTCCAGCTGGAAGGATCCTCCAGCCCTCACTTCCTGACAGAGGCAGAGGAGATGGCAGGTGGCAGATGGTGGGTGGCATTTGTTTATCACAACAGGAACTGTGGCATCTCTTGGGGTGCTGGAAGAACTGTACACTGAAGTGAGGAGTTGTCTGTGTGCGCTCACCAGCTATTTCCTCTGAACTAGCAAACTGCTCCTGTTTGGTGCAACTTGCAGAAAAAATGAATTTAGCCAAGGAGAASCAATGGGAAGGGCKCCAGTCTTGTGCTGGGTTGGAAGGTAAAGTCACCAGGGCTGCCACATCTCTTTTACCACCACCAGGAAACCCAGAGTTTTGACTCCAGAAACAATCACTGAGGGCTGGAAGGGCATCCACATCAGAGGTAACAGCAGCCCCACTGAGAACCTCAGCTCCAGCCACTCTAGATCCCATTTTCAGTGTCCTTTCCTTGTGCTCAGTCTGTGGCATCCAGAAAGTGATGTCATAGTCTGTCCTTAATATCTAAAATATTCAGACTATTTGACTAGAGAGGCTGCAGACCTGTTGGGTTGGATTTTTTTCCACACATGGATWTTGCCAAACTCTCTAAGAATATTCAGGTTTTCCAGCCTTTCACCATCCCTGTTTTGTCCTAGAAAGAAAAATTAACCCAATTTACTCCTTGTATGCTCCAGACTCCCAAATAAGCAGGGCAGCCAGAGCAGAAAGATGAGGTGCTCAAATGCAGCACAGCTGTAACATCCTCATGGGAGGCACCTGGAGACTGGAGGTAAATGCCTCTCACAGGGAACAGTGAGAATTAGCAGGGCTTTCCTTTGAGCTGTGCAGTTTTTGGCTGCTTTCCTCAGTGGAGAACACTGAGGTGGTTGGGAAGAAGCAAAGGCAGATGTGCATCCAAACAGATGTGGTCTTTCTGCCAGCAGGGCAAAGCCAGAGCAGCTTTAGGATGAGAATGGAGATAAATTGGAATAGAAAAAAGGTATGGGAGGAGAACTGGAACCCTCATGTTGCTTTTTCTTTCAAACTGATCTGTACACATGTCACACAGTTGGATGTATGAATAGTAAATTATTCTATTCATTTCTTACTCTTGATGAACAGTAAATTAGTCTAATAACATTTACTGTTCAATTCATTGATTGTCAGAGGGAGATTAGAGGCAAATAGCTTTTAAGTCTTTCCAGCTGCAAACATTAGAGTTGTCTAAAGTTGTGATTTTTGACTGTAATTAGCTGCAGCTCTGCAGCATCCCCCCTCCAGCTCTGCTGCCCCTGCCCAGCCGTGCTCTGCCAGCCTGGCCAGCAGGGACCCCCAAAATCACCTCAGCCAGGTGAACTCTGACAGAGCAGGCAACAAAGATTCCTGGGTTTAACGGAACATAACAACAATTCCTGGGTTTAACAGAACATAACAAAGATTCCTGGGTTCAACGGAACATAACAAAAATTCCTGGGTTTAATAGAACATAACAAAAATTCCTGGGTTTAACAGAACATAACAACAATTCCTGGGTTTAACACTCATTTACCCAAATGGCACAACACAGCAAGGGCAGTTGGGCGGTGGAGGATAGTCCAGAGGGGTGCAGGGGATGTGTTTGGGTGTGTGTGAGGGGTGCAGGGGATGTGTTTGGGTGTGTGTGAGGGGTGCAGGGGATGTGTTTGGGTGTGTGTGAGCAGTGAGGGGTGCAGGGGATGTGTT
>NDFG01000471.1:274494-405769 GCA_002167245.1 Sporophila hypoxantha
TTGCCAGGAGGCTCCCTGGAGCTGACCCCCGTGGGATACAGGTGTTTGACAGGCAGAACAAGGCCCATAAAGCAGCAGAGGAGTCAGACGGGCCCYCAGAGCTGCAGAGGGATGCCTGCCTTGTGGCTGTGTGCTCCTCTTTGTCATCCTGCTGCCCCTGGCCCGGCCCTGTGCTCCCAGGCACTGCTGCCCATTTAACASACACAGAATTACTTGTAGCCAGGAGAAACCATAAACAGCAGAATCATTTCCAGCCCTGCCACAGCTTGGAGGTGTTTATTACCTTTATCTACACCCTGCCCCCCTTTTCTGCCACAAGACTAAAGGAGTAAATAAAAGCAGCCTCCTCTTGCTATGCTGGTCAGGCTTTGTGTCTGTCCCAGACGTGCTCTGAGACACCAGGGATGGGGGATTCATCCCTGCTGAATCCCAGAGCCCAGGGATGCTTTGGATCKCCTTAAAGAGCACCTTCCTGCAAGCCCCTGCCATGGCTGGGGACACTTCACCTCCACCAGGCTGTTCAAAGCTCTGTCCATTTTTCACTTACATCTTTTCTCTGGCCTTGGACACTTCAGGGCTTGGGCATCCACGGGGGTTGTGCCAAGGCCTCACCACCCTCACAGGGAAGAATTTCTGCCTAATATCTGATCTGAGCCCCCACTTTCAGTTTAAAGAGGGTTACCCCTTGTATGGCCCCCGAAATGGGGTGCTTCCCCTCGTCCTGTCCCTGCAGCTCCCTGTGAAGGTCCCTCTGCAGCTGTGGCCCCTCCAGGTGCTGGAAGGGCTCTCGGGTGTGTCTGAGGGATCAGCCTGGGTACCCAGTGCTGCTGCTGGGGCTGGATGGGCGCCAGGAGCTGCGGGCAGCTCAGGTGAGGCTCTGGCACTGCAGGCTGGCTCTGGGCACGGCAGGGCTAACTGGAGGAGCTGTGGGCAGCCACTGGCACAGATGGGGCTGGTTCAGCTGTGCAGATGCAGCTCCTGCTTGCTAAGCATGCGGGCTGAAAGCAGCCATAAACCAGCACTCTCCATATTCCAGGGAAATTCGCTTTCACCAGAAAACAGGAAATGTGTTAAACCTCACTGTGTGCAACTAGCTGGGTTTTGGTGGAATGTTCCAGTGGGGAGTCTGAGGAGAGCTTTCAGTGCCTGGGGCACGCTGGGGTTTGGGCTGTACCTGCCTGAGCCCACCTGGGCTGGGGCAGTTTGGGCAGAGCTGTGCCTGGGGCTGGGGCAGTTTGGGCAGGGCTGTGCCCGGGGCTGGGGCAGTTTGGGCAGAGCTGTGCCCAGGGCTGGGGCAGTTTGGGCAGAGCCGTGCCCAGGGCTGGGGCAGTTGGGGCAGAGCTGTGCCCGGGGCTGGGGCAGTTTGGGCAGGGCTGTGCCCGGGGCTGGGGCAGTTTGGGCAGAGCTGTGCCCGGGGCTGGGGCAGTTTGGGCAGAGCTGTGCCCGGGGCTGGGGCAGTTTGGGCAGAGCCGTGCCCAGGGCTGGGGCAGTTTGGGCAGAGCTGTGCCCAGGGCTGGGGCAGTTTGGGCAGAGCTGTGCTCAGGGCTGGGGCAGTTTGGGCAGAGCTGTGCCCAGGGCTGGGACAGTTTGGGCAGAGTTGTGCCCGGGGCTGGGGCAGTTTGGGCAGGGCTGTGCCCGGGGCTGGGGCAGTTTGGGCAGAGCTGTGCCCAGGGTTGGGGCAGTTTGGGCAGAGCTGTGCCCAGGGTTGGCAGTTTGGGCAGAGCCGTGCCCAGGGCTGGGAGTTTGGGCAGGGCTGGGGCAGTTTGGGCAGAGTTGTGCCCAGGGCTGGGCAGTTTGGGCAGAGCTGTGCCCGGGGCTGGGGCAGTTTGAGCAGAGCTGTGCCCGGGGCTGGGGCAGTTTGGGCAGAGCTGTGCCCAGGGTTGGCAGTCTGGGCAGAGCTGTGCCCGGGGCTGGGGCTGACTCACAGCTGGGAGGGAGCTCAGGAGGCAGGAGCTGAGCAGGGCTCCCACAAAGGCAAACAATACCTCAGCTGCAGACAGGGATTAATGTCACAGCAAGATCTTATTAAAGACAAGGCTTCTCATTTAAATTTCTCCGGGTGTTTYCTCATTTCTTTTTTTGCTTCCTCTCCTTCCCATAGAGCGACCCACAGTAATGAAAAATGTCAGAACTTGGGGGAACTGGAGCTGTGACTGCTTGGATGGGGCTCCTCTTCAAAGCTTTACTGCTCATGCCTTRCTTATCCTAAGGTTTTCAAATAGAAATATACACACACCTTAACAACAAAAGGCTATGATGACTGCATTGTCACCAGATAAAACTGTACTAAAAATAAATAAATGCTGCATTTAGCATGATTCAGTAGGCAGGGTCCTTATTATTCTTRCACCATTCAAAGGCAGATTCAGTTCCAGCACAGAGCACTCCATCTCTGTAGCKTCCCTCACTGGGGCTCCTTCCAGAGCTTCTCTCTGCTCACGAGTGCAGAGGGTTCAGGGGAGCCACGGGTGAGAGTTGTGGTCACTGATGCATGTTTTTAAGTGGCAGGACACAGAGAAGAATCTTGGTTTAAGTGTAATAAAAGTGAGGTCCCGATTTGTTAATGAGGAGCATTGTCTGCTGCAGACACTWATTTCACTACAGGGTGCAGTCTTCAAACTTTTCATTCTAATTAGAATGCATTTCCATATTCTTTATCAATTTCTCCCCTTATTGAAATCTTCTCAAATGACCTTTTTTRCTTCACTTATGACTCATGCCAAGATTTTTATTTTTCCCAAAACAATCATTCAGATGCAACTGCATTTTCCCAGTAAACACGCTGAAAAACAAATGACCTTGCCAGCTCATGCCTACACAGTGGGAGAAGGGCATTAGCAGTGCAGAGGCAGCTACTAATAATACATGGGAAAATTAAGTATGGGAGAAGACCTTCTTCTTCTAATTCCTCCAGCATTTAATTTCCAAATGCCCTGCAGTAGAATGTGTCTGGAGCAGGAGCTTAATGGCCACCAAAGAGTTCCAGCAGTGGGAAAACAAGTCCTGACAGAACAAGGGGCATTTRGTGCACAWAGGAAAATAGGTTATCTGCTAAGGAGGCTGTTTGTTATTATTATTTATTTCCTTCAGCCCTCCACAGCTGTGTCCGGTTCCAATTTTTCTAATAAAGTAAATTATTAACTCAAGCTGACGAATTGGTTGGTGTTGGTAATAGGCTTTCAAAATGATTAGTGATATATACTCATTACCCAAATTAAAAAGCCATATTAAAAATAAGGAGAGGAAATGTAGCAGCATTATCAAAGTAATAATTTCTATTTAGTGCGTATCTTTCCTGAACTTTGGCAAATGTTGAATTATGCAAGACAAACACTAATCTGAAAGCATTCTAATTAATGATGGTATTTCTTTGCTATCAAATTAAGCCKAACACATTCACAGTGCATCTGACTTAAATGTTATCACAAATTCTTCACACTTTGAGGAAGATTGTTGATGTGTTTGAAAATATTACACCTATACACAAGATACCAGGCTTGAGCCATGGCTCCTCCCTTGCCTGAGGAGAATTATTAATGGCAAAGACCTGGATAACTCAAAGTTCACCCCAAGGAAATAATAATGGTAATAATGCTAATAACGATAATAATGGTAATATAGTAATAATAATGGTAGTAATTATGATAATGAATTATAATAAAAGTAATTTTAGAAATTATTGGTTTTATTTATTATTATTAGTAATAAAAAATCCCCAGAGATGAGTATCTTGACATCAATTAATCACAGTGTTTGTAATCCAGGGTTTGCCATACTTTTCACTGATTAARKGTATCAAACAGTTGTTTTTCCTTTAAAGATGCTTTATAGATGAAAACATATTTACAAAACTTCTTTCAGAATAAAAACAATAATCAGGCAGGTAATCAAGTYCAATGTAACTGCTGAGCTTTTGAGTTAAAGACCTGTCCAGGCTGCAACATCAGTTTCACTTTGTTATTATATGCAGAAAGCTAATAAAAATATAATTTTGAAAAAAAAATTACATTAGTGATTTGCCAGAGCGAATGTAGATGTCAAAAATGCTAATGCAGAGAAGCTGTCAGGAGTTTAAATAGATTTTTCACTGACTTGCCGTTCTTAATTATAGCTCAGCACCCTGTACAGGTTAAAAAATGCTGGGTTCCTTCGAAACAAACCATGAGCTCCTTGCCATCTCATCAAATTCTCCTTCTCTTTCTTTCAAATGGATCAATCAGATGCCAACACATAACATTTTTCACTTACATCTTTTCTTAAGCTTCCTTATCCACTGCAATTATATTTTTACCCAAACCTATCCTGAAGGGGATAGAAGAGATTTCATGGAAGAYGCATAATTGGCAATTGAGCTTGCTCTTTTCGTGGGCTTCTTTTATGAGAAAAGATAACGTTCTGTGTGGTAGAAATTCAGCACTTAAATTAGGGGGTATGCTGGCTACTTAGTTAAATAATCTAGAATAATCAGGTCAGGAGGGAATAGCACATAGCTTTGGCTGAATGTTTTGTGTTAATTTTTCAGATAATGTAATTCCACGCACTAACCAGGCGTTCAGGAGCGC
Organism: Sporophila hypoxantha; assembly: GCA_002167245.1. Lineage (NCBI taxonomy): Eukaryota > Metazoa > Chordata > Aves > Passeriformes > Thraupidae > Sporophila > Sporophila hypoxantha. The sequence continues at coordinate 279,057 of NDFG01000471.1, forward strand.
ATCAGCAAAGCGCCTGCGAGCGCAGGATTGACAAGCTGCTAATCCAATCCTCTGACAGGCACAGGGTGCCATGGAAAAGGGGTCCTTTGTTCTTTGGGAGCTGATTGAGTTCCATTAGTACCCATCCTCAGAGCCCTGGGCACAGTATTAATGCTAATGCCGTTGTTAGGGAGATGGAGAGCCGTTAGGAGGGAACAATAATCAGCTCACAGAATCACTGGACATATTCATGGAGCTTGTTCTGGGGTGAGATCCCAGAGCTCTGAACCTTCCTGAGGAGAACACAAAAATCCAATTAACATCTTCCCTGTCACCCTCCTCGGCTACTTTCACTGCAGATGACCTTGGGCAGCTGTGCTGCAATTTTGCCAAACCTCAATGATGTCTTTAATTCACTGTGTTGTTGGGTTTTGCCCAAGCAGAAGGCCTGGCTCTGCAGCACACCTCTCACAACGGGGAAGAGTTGCTGACAGAAGTTCCCTCAGCAGCCTTGGCACGCTCTGAGCTGAGCTGTGGCACAGATGGATTTCAGGASTCGCACGTCCTTGGGGATGTCCAACACAACTGGTGAGAAAACTGCTTTCCTCTCCCTCTCCCACCTCCTGCCAAAGCCCCAGCTCTTGGATCACAGAATGGTTTAGGCTGGAAGGGARCTCAAAGATCACCTTGTCATGGGCKGGGATGTKACCTGATGTGGTTTTCCTGGCAAAGGTGGGTGGTGAGCCCTGGCCCATGCTCGATCACATTGTGCTGATAAAGGATTTTTGGGGAGAGCAGGAGCTGCTCCATGTGCCCTCACAGAGCCCTCTGCTCTAGCCCAAGGGCTGTTCCCTGCACCCAAGGGTAGCCCAGCCTGTGCTCAAAGGAAAATCTGCTCCTTTAGCAAAAATGTTCCTTGAAATCAGTTTGAACCAAACCTAGAAAAACTCTAATTATAAGCAAAATTTAGCCTGATGGGACAAAAATAAGAAGTATTTTAATCTGGGGCAGGATAGGAATTTACCTGCATTCATTGCCCAAYCTAGGGTGAGGAAGCAACTGTGGAAGAATGCTCAAAGAATTTATTTTTTTATGTATTTTACTGCACTGTCCACTCAGAATTTTTCATTAAGCTGGGAAACAAGGATGGGTTTCCACAGACAAGGATGAGTTTCCACAGACAAGGATGGGTTTCCACAGCCTGCTCTCCACATCTCTGCTCCTCTGACAAGCAGCCTGCAATGAGACTGGCAGACATTTCATGACAGTGACTCTCCTCCTGGTAACCTCATGGCTCAGGGCTTCCATGGGAACATCATCCACCAGGTCTGGTCCTAATCACCACGAGCAGGACTCTGAAAGGAGTGAGGATCTTGATGGAAAGAAGGCAGCACCATGGACAGCTTCTGGACAAAAAGCTTTTCCTTCTCGTGGCCGTGCAATCCACGGGGACAGAGGTAAAAGACTTGTTACTGGCTGTGCCAATGCCACSGAGATGTTCTACATGAATTGTAAGTTGTCGTCAACCTGAATCTTTGTTGCAGCTGCTGTCAACACCACAAGAGAAGATCCCAAAATATAAAGCATTTTGAACTCTTTCTTTTCATTTCCTTTCCATTATAGCAGGATGATACTGCCTTATCTCAAAGACACACTTGCATACTTGCACTCTATAATGGAGAAACAGCACTACATACAGGTCCCTAAAAGTAAACACCAAACTCTGTAAATGTTGCATATAATTAGGAAGATTCTTCTGGATTTATTATTTTTTTCCCCAAAGCTGTTACTGCTTGATATGGCTGTCATCTGTGTCACTTCTATGGAAAGATTTTCTGTGTTAGAAAGGGAAAATCAGAACAGCCAGCTAGTAACTTGTTACAACAGGGAGATTTAAGGTAGAAAAGAATGAGGCAGAGCTGCTGACAGCACTGTGGTGGCTGCACCTCCTCCTTAAGTGGAACAGGTCAGGATCAATCTTTGTTTTAGAGGGTCTCTTTTGGGAAGAACCGGCACAAGCCTCACACCTGATGGACACAAATGCCCTTCAGACTGCAAAGAAAAGAGCTGCTCCCCTGTAAATATCCCCAGCCCAAGACCAACAAATCAAATTCAGTCTGAGCTTCATAATTCTGATCTAATTTCCTAGTATATTAATTTTCACCATTTGATTTCACTGATCTGTGGAGTCCATTTCAGTTGTGGCCTTTATTTGATTGCTTAATTGGCTTAGCAAAGCCTGGGTGCATCAGCTCTGCTACGGGCTCGCTTGGCTTCTGTGTGTGCCTGCTTCTTCCTTCTTGTAAAGCATAAACAGAATTTACTTTACATTAAATGGTGGTCAAGCCTGGAAATCCCAGGGCAGAGATAATCTCAGTTTTAGGGAGGGCAGTCTCTAGATTGGTTTGATCTTACCTRGTTCTWTTGTAAATCAAAGGCYACTCTGARGAAGGAGAGAGAATGATGACTCCARGGATATCAGAAGGTTATCAGGTTATCCATGGATATCAGAAGGCTAATGAATTACTTTTTTYTATTATAATATATACATTTCATCTAAACTGAATCTGCCAAGCACTCTGCACACAGCTGCTCACACTGCACAGAATCTTGTGACTGRCACCCAACAGTCCACACACACACACKCCTGYCCCTGACAGGCCKAGGAAACAAAACARCKTCACTTTGGGTAAACAGTCTCCATATTGCATTCTACTTTGGCACAAACACAGGCACAGCCAATGAGATAAGAACATTCTTGGGAAGAATTGTGCCTTGCTRTTCTCTGTGKAGAGAAATGTGGGGCTACACACRTGGCCCTGACAGGCCAAGGAACCAAAGCACCATCACTYMGGGTAAACAGTCTCCATATTGCATTCCACTTCYGCACAACACAGGCACAGCAYGTGATAAGAATTGTGTTTTCCCTTTCTCTGAGGTTCAGAGGATGTGAAACCCAGAAATCCTTGGGAAGAATCYTGCCTTGCTTTTCTCTGTGCAGAGAGATGTGGCGACACCGRCCAGCTCTGGCACTGCTCGAACGTTGGCACGTGTCCTTCAGCACAAGTGCCCAGGTGAGGTCAGTGCCCAGGCTGGGCCAGGAGCTCTCAGGTGGGGCTTTGCTGCTGGCAGGAGCAGGGTCAGGAGCAGCTGGTGGCAATCACAGAGACWGTGACACCTTCCCTGTGCTTCCCTGCCACCAGCACACCTGAGCGAACCCAGCCCCGGCTGCTGCTGAGGAATGCACTGGCATTCCTGAGTTTGCTTCATTTGCATTTAAACAATCAAGGGTTTTAATTAGAATGCATAAATGAATCATCCACTAGAAGCCCTATCTCCTGTGTTATTTATTTTTTATATTAAACCTTCAATTTGATGGATAAGCACTGCCATTGGTCATTTCTGCTGAAATGATCCCATCAGCAGTGAAATATTTGACAAATCTGATGTTAAATTTTTCATCTCTAGCTTTCAGCACTTGTGGTCCATTGAGATAAATAATACAGCTCACACTTTTGATCTATTCTTTGAAGCTCTCTGGGACCAGCTCTCTGTGAAAGAGGGAGAGGCACAGGTCAAGGGATGTTTGGAGATGCAAACAGTGCTCTCCCGATGGCTCTCAGACATGGCCCAGCACATCCACAGTGARGAGTGTCCTCTCCTTCTCCAGAGTGCTCCAGCTCTGACAACTCTCTCTTCTTTCTCTATAGAGACAGAAGTTGGGGGTTTGGCTCTGATCTGTTTATAAAACAAGAAGTAATGTGGACTTTCTGCTAAGTGAAACCCATTTTCTTTATGCTTTTCCTTTTTTAATTATTATTTTTACCCTGTAACAGTGGTATCTGCAGTCATCACAGGAGATCCTCCTCCTACTGGAACACACTACTCTGCAGCATGGCACTGCACATTTAACTCCAAGGAATGTAATTTGTCCTAAGAAKTGCATCCTACAGAGAATAAAGCAGAAAACACACTCTGCTGGTAGCTTCTCTCAGAGGATTACTGTAAAACTAAGCTAATAACAATGCAACATTCCTTCAAAAACTGAAATCTTGCTCACATGCTAAGAAGCTGTAAGAGTAACAGCATCATCTGGTGGCTTCTGCCACAAAGAATGGATTAATTGATTTTTTTTGTTCTACTTTCATTTAAATTCCTCATCTCTCAGGTGAGGCCAGGTCCTGAAGGAATGTGTGAGAGGAGAAACAGACGGAAAATGATAAAAATGAGAGAAGGTAATAATGAAATCCTCAGCTATACTGAAACATTAAACTGCATCTGATATCTCAGATCTTTTTAAAAGGATTTTTTAAAGAACATTGAAAAACACCATCCTCATTGAAGTCAAGCTTCATTTACAGCAATGCCAGATGGGTTGGGATTTTGGAAGCATACATTAAGAGCAGGAACAATGCTGCTAAAGGCCTTGAACCTTAGATAAGGAGTGGTGTAAACCTCCACAAAACCTTACAAAATAAATTATGAAAAGGAATTGTCTTTAAGTGCCAGATCAAACCCTTCCAACTCCTCCTTCACCTTCCTTTTGGAGTTCTTCTCACTGATCTCCTCAGCACTCTTGAGGTGGTGTGTACAAGTGAGATGAGCGTGCATGAGTTTGCAGAAGGGTTTCACTGTGCAGAAGGGGGTTATTGTGATTGTGAGTGCAAAACAAASCAATCCAGCAGAGCTCAATCTGTGGCTGGAGCAGTAGCAGAGSCTGGAGCAGCCTGCCTGAGCTGTTGAACCTGCCCAGCCCCAAGGGGCTGCAGCACTCCCAGAAGTGCCCAAGGTCCCCTGTGAGAAGTTCTCCACAATCCAGATGAAGCACCAGGGCCACGCCAGCCCAGAGAACCCAAAGACTTCAGGATTAGTTGTTGCAAAAGCTGATTAACAAGGCAATAACATGAAAACTATTCCTMCTGGCTTTATTGGTGCGCAGTGTCTGTTTTACATTCATATAGTTTCTGTCCTATCCTTGGCAGTTGTCTTCTTTGTTGTATTCTTACAAAGAGAGAAATATCAAAACATTAATTTAAGCTGTCACAATGCAAAGGGCTGACAGTCATATAAAGAATTATCATTGTGGCAGAGAATGGAGACAAGTTAGTGAAGGAAAATTAAAGTGACTAGCTAAACAGAACCAAACTTCTTGAAAAATCCAGGATATTGCCATGACAATTCAAATAGCTCCAACTTTTTCTTTTTGTGTTTTTCAGCTCTTTCCTGCACAGACTATTATCAATCTGATGGGGAAAAGAAAGAAAAAGAATTCACTTCATATGTACTCTAGTGTTAGTGAAATATGTATTTCAAAAGAGAAGATTCATCCTGTACCAGTTTGTGAATAAGATAAATTGCAACTAACATCAATCTTTGTAATTTTCCATAACTGTAGAAGTCAGACTGACCAAGATTACAGCCTGTCTAATCCTTCTTGCCAATGCATACAAGATAGAAATGTTCCTTTGCCCTCTCCAGGTCTCTTATGGAAAACAAAAATGATTCCTTTTTACCAAACAATAAGGTTCCTGCAGGTGGTGGCTGGGGGTATCAAATTGCCTAAGAGTAATTTTAATTAGTTTACAAATAAGAAGAGACTGGTTAAAAGAAGAAAATAACCACTTCACTCTTGTGTTCTGCTCTTTAWCTGTAGCTGTTGGGACATTTTACTCTGTCCCTGAGGGCAGCAGGAGCCTCAAGGTGCACGTCCATGCCCACAGGCCAGACCCTGCACTCTAACTTGCTTCCTCTGGGAAAGAAAATCAGTGGAATCTTTTCCATAGGACACCTTTCCAGTGGGGAGAACAACACTTACCCTGTGCTCTGGCCTCTCACCATAAGCTGCCCTCTGGATGAGAGGAGGATGGTAAGAATTTAATGTGAAGAGTTGGTGAAACATCCCGAATTCCACATAAATTCCACACAATTGGTGAAACATCCCAAATTCCACACAAATGGTGAATACATCCCGAATTATATTCACACAATTGGTGAAAACATCCCAAATACCCCATACACAACAAATGGTGAAAACATCCCAAATTCCACACTGCTAAAAAATCGCAAATTTCGTACCATAATTCCACACATTTGGTTGAAAGCATCCCAAATTGCACCCAGATGTCTGCAGTGTGCATTGAGGCACTCAGCAGTGCAGTGGCCAGCAGATCACATTACTAATGAGGCAGGAGCCCACAAGATTGCTTTATGCAGCCTAAATTCATAATTAATTCCCATACACACAGGCAACCACGGAGTTCTCTCAGCTAGCACATCAAAACCCCAGCAAAACACCCAAGGCTGAGCAAATCACTCTCCCCAAGGTGGATGAGTGAGAGGCTTACATGGCTAATGCCAGCAGGACAGAGGCACGGAGCTCCCTGTGGATGTAAGGACATGAGATCCTCTCCCCTTGCTCATCAGCCTCACCTGTCCTTCAGCTGTAATCCTGGAATTAGGCAGGCAGGAGCTGCACAGCAGGCTGGGTGTGCTTGAGCAGCAGCAGCAGCCACTCYAGCCAGCCAAAGCCAAGCCCAAGGTGCCAGCACTGCCTGCCAGAGCAGCCTGGCCAGGGCCTCTGTGTCCCTCTGCATGCTGAAAACACACCTCAAACACTGCAGAAAAAAACCCCAAAACAAAAAAACCAACCAAAAAAAAATCAAAAAACCACAAAAAAAACCCCAAAAAACCCAAAACCAAACCAAACAAAAAGAAAAAAAACCCAAAACCAAAACAAAAAAAACCAAAACCAAACAAAAAGAAAAAAAACCAAAACCAAACAAAAAGAAAAAAAAAAAAAACAACCAAAAAAAAAACCCAAAAAAACCCCAAAAAACCACCAAAAAAACCCCCAACCAAACAAGCAAACAAAAAAAACCCCAAAAACAAAACCCAAAAAACCCAAATAACAAAAACCAAAAAAAAAAACCCCAGGGAAGGACTGCAATCACTATAATTCCCCAAATAAATCAGATGTACATTATGAGTTGGGAAAGCAGACAAGAAAACACTTAGAAACATAATAAATGTGAATAGCTGCAGTTACACAAAATGTAGCTCCATACCTCTAATTGTATCAATTATTTTTTACGATTGTGATCTCAAAGATGTTAAGTTTTGCTAAGATGTATTTGCAAATTACTTTGATTACTGTGAATAGTGGGAATGTATTTAAAAGCTTCTGCATATTCACTTTGGCCCTCTGATCCCCCTTTGCAGCATCCTGAATCAGCTGGCAGAACATGAGGCACTTCAGACACTTCTGCTGGAAGCATTCAGACAATCCTGGAATTATTTGGGCTACTCAAATGCAGAGCCTTTGTCCAAGCTGTCTTTTCACTGATCCCAAGGTTCTTATGACTGATTTTGCTTTTCACATTTTTCTCTCTCTTTCATTTTTTAATCAGATATGTTTTACTGTGAGGAAGAATTTGACCATTTTCTATTGTATTCTGAGAAATAAGCCTACTACACCCYAGCGTTCAAGGTAATTTCATTTCTGCAATAGAAGGTATAATTGAAGAACCATATTTTCAATGTAAGATATTGTCTAAAKCTAGGCCCTAGCATGAACCCTGGTCAACTGCATACAATCCTCTTTAATATGGCCTTTGATAGCATTCATTTAACACTCTAGTGCAAAGCCTTCAAAGGGACATTGAATAAAATTAAGTTTCCAAAAGAACTGTAACAGTAACAGAAGTGTCTTTCTCTGAATTAATGGCAATCTTAAAATCTCCCCTGCTTTGAAACAGCACATTAATCCACAATGGAAATGTTTACATAGCATTAAAAACTACAAACAGGATTAGCAAAGACCTTTCCAAGGACAAGATAGAGTCAGTTGGATTTTAGGAATGAAAGGAAAGTTGGAGGGCTAAAATTAGACTGGGGGAATCCTATGCAAAAGGTCTTTGGCCTTGGTCTTCAAATAACCTCTGTAGAGCCAGTCCACTCCCCTTGAAGTGTGTGCTGCTTTCCCCCAGGAAAATAGAGATTCTGGATCCAGAAAGGAACAAGCAAAAAGTTTCTGCAGGGCAGAGAACCAAAGGCTGCCAAAGGAGAAGTGCCTTGACTGCACCTCCATGAGGACCCTGGTCCCAGCTGGAGAGAAAATTTCTCCTGGAGACTTTGATGCCTTCAGTCTGAGCTTTCTTATGTTCCAGCCTCTGCACTGCTTTGGTTTATAACTCTGAACTCCACACACAGTGCCAGCAGCTCTCCTCACAGCTCAGGCACACAGAACAATCCTTTCCCAGCCCAGAACCAAGGACAGCACRGCAGCTTCAGCCCCAAAAGTGCAAACAGCAGGGAATGGAGAGAGCAAACAGGGAGGGTGGGACTGCAGAACCTGGAGCTGGGATTGGACACTGAACCCCAATAGGGAAATGGACCAAAACTTATAAAAGTGTGAGAACTCATGACCCAGGGTCCATCTTGGGCAGAGCCCTGGCTGGGCTCTTGTACTGCCCAAGGTGTGTCCTCTGAAGGCCTTTTAATAAATCCTCACTTTATTCTTTAACTCTGCCCAGCCTCTGCTCCAGGCAGCCTCTTCAGGCATCACCTTCACCAGGTTCTTACTCCTTGTTCACGTTCTCCTTTGGGCAGAGCAGAGCAGCAGCACCAGAGCTGCCCTCCCTTGCCTGCTCCCAGAGCTGGGCACTGCTGTGGCAGCCTGGAGGGGAGGAGAGCCCCAGGACCATGGAACATCATCCACAAACCACCTGTGTGAAGGGTGGGCCTTGGGAAGGCTCGTCTGTCACAGACATCTTTTCTGAAAAATCCTTCCCTTAGGATTTTTCCTCCTGAGAAGCTGAGAGGCCTCAGGAACAAAATGTAACCAATGGTTATCTGCTGCTGTGGAATGCAACAGGTGCATCTGTGATTGGTCCTCATGTGGGTTGTTTCCTAATTAATGGGCAATCACAGTCAGCCTGCCTCGAGGACGGAGTCTAAGCTACACAAGCCTTTAGTTATCATTTAACTACTCTTCTATTCTATTCTTAGCCAGCCTTCTGATGAAATCCTTTCTTCTATTCTTTTAGTATAGTTTTAATGTAATATATATCATAAAATAATAAATCAAGCCTTCTGAAGCATGGAGTCAGATCCTCATCTCTTCCCTCATCCTGGGACCCCTGTGAACACCGTCACACTCATCCTCACACAGCACCAACCATTCCTGCCCTGCTCCAGCCTCTGCCTTTTGTCCTGCTCCTCCTTTCACCTGCACACCTGCACACACAGCTCAGCCCCTGCACAGCCCCCCTGGACCCTCTTTCCAAAAGTGAATTCAGAGTGAGATGAACAGGAATTGTTTTGGGAGCAAAGAGCAAACCTCTGTGAAGCCTTAAAACCTGTTCTTGGCAGAGTTTTTGATTGCTCCAGGGTGTCTATGCCCACATGTATGTAGTTCTGCAGCAGGAAAGTGCAGCAAAAATGATTAAACACATGAGGAAAGAGGCTTCCATCTAAAAAGTGATTAAAAAGACTAGCATTGTTTAGTTTACAAAACACAAGAGTAAAAGATGATATAACAGAAGCAGAGAGAAGGGGCTATTTATTCTGTTTTCTCTGAAGCACAAATATGCATGGAAAGGTGAAGGGAAAATGCTGAAAACATTCGTGCAGTGTATAATCAACCCTGCAACTCATTGCTGCAGGATATTAGGCAAATTTTTCAGAAATACTTCTAAATGTGTTTGATGTGACAAATAATCAGCCTCAGCTCCTGAGGTGAAGGAAAAGCAAAAACAAACCATCTCCCCAAAGTGGAAGGACACTCAGTCCCTGTCCTTGTGCTGGAGATGGAATTCTTGTCTCCAGAGGGATGGCATTATTTATTTATCAAGAGCATGATAGGGAAGGGCTGGCTTCCTTCGAGCAGGAGGTTCTGTGGCAGCAATTAAAAGGGTCAGCAAATGCAGCTGTGTGAAGCCATTGCTTCAGATTCCTCCCCAAATACATCAACCTGGGAGTGCTGAAGTGGCTCAGGTTTAGTTACTTTGTTCTCAGSTGGTTATTCTCCCCAAAGACTCTTAACAACATCTACATAGCAGTCAAGGCTGAGAATGAAAATGGAATTAAATGTATTTACATCCTTGGAAAATTCTTGTTTCCAGACACTCACAAGAAACATTTTCTCTGTGGGTCCCTCCTATTTTGGGTACACAAGGGAAACTGTCATACCTCCAATGTTACTCCAAGTTAGCAGTGAGTGGAATTGGAGTTTCAGTGCATGGGAGCAGCCAGGAGGYTGCTGTGCTGCTGCTGGGCTGGGGAAGGTGCTGCCACAGACAGAATTAGTACCTGCTTAAAACGTACARGGAGAACAAACTGTCTTTTTTTTAAAAAAAAAAGACTTTTAAACGCTACTTCTGGCTTKTGAATAGTTTCCTTGCAACTGTCAGGCCATCTGCTTGGAGAGGGGTCTGTGCAGTCATGAAAGGGATCTTAAAATATACTCTCCTCATAAACATCTTTTGTTTGGAAAATCCACATGCGTCGCATAATGCAGTAAATGGCAGCACAGGCTGAAGGGAAGCGTTTTCAGATGCCGGGGATGCAGCCTTGGATACAGCTGCCCCCTCCCCTGTGGTAATGAGCCCCCTTTGAACGCACCCCAGCCCCGTTTGCWCAGCTCAGACTGGCAGCACCCACCTGCTGGGGAACATGCACCAGAACTTCCTTGGGTACATCCAAAATACCAAACTGCCTGGTGGGCAGAGCAGAAACAGCTCCTGCAAAGCAGCTCTCAGAGATTACATCATTCRCACAGCCAATTTTCTGCCTACACTGCACCATTTTCTGTGGGGGGTGTGTGTGTGGAAAAAAGCCCAGCATACGTTCTGTGTCCACAGTCAAAAAGGGCAAATGAGGGGTGTGCAAGCACAWCTAATTCCTGCATTTCCCAACTTCCATCAGCTCAGGTTTCCAGAACTGCTTGGTACATGAATTTACACAATACATACATATGCACACAAACATTTATTTGGTCTGCATGCTTAGAATATGAAATTGTGTGTATGAGAACAGTGTTTTGCTTTCCTTACTGTTTTTTTCTGTTTGTTTTCATCATTCTTTGGTCATTTTTTGTTTACCCACTTTTTGTTATTCTAATGTAAGTTCAAATATACAAAATGCTAATTTTCTTTTACATAAAAATGTAATAAAACTTTCTGGCTTTCTTTATAAACAAATTTCAGCAGGAAGGTTGATGGGATGCTGTATACCAAGTAAAGAAGAAATACTGTTTAATTATCTTCCATATAAAATCCAATAAAACGTTCTGGCTTTTCTTATTTTTCTGTACTGGGGATTAACATCAGTGTCTTTGTGATGAGAAATCTGCATTCATGGCTCCTCTATTTAGATTTAAATAGGAATTATAGTTCTTGGCAGAAAGGGATCTGTCAAATATCACAGCATTTGTGGCAGGTGGTCACTGCATTGCTTAGTACAGACACTGCCTGCTTAACCATAGCCTGAAGTAAACATCAAAAGTCAATTATTCTCTTTGTAAATATTTTATTTATATTTTGGAGGCTAACAAACATCTTTTCAGGGCTTGGCTGAGGCCTTCCTCCARGGATCATAATCCCACTGAACCTGCATTGGGGTGGCTGGGAACGAGCTCAGCAGTGCAGGGACACCAGCAGAGAGTGTTGGGTTTCATAACCCAATTCTCTGCCTGGAAACCCTTAATGACTTGGCTGCCTTGGAGTGGACAGAGCTGAAACTTGTCACGGCTGTTACCCAGAGCAGCTGCCAATTAGCACGACAACCATGGATTATTTTGCCTTTCCTCTGTTAAAATGTATTTTGAATATAAATAATGAAAAAGAAGAAAAAAAAAGAAACRCAGTTCTAATTCCTTGGATTTAACACTTTGGGGTGGGAAAGGAGGAGCTCTGGTTTAGTGGCCAGACAGGTGTGTGCACTGGAAACCTGGATGCACTCTGAGCAGCAAATCCAGAACAGGAGCTGAGCTCTGAGGGTCAAATGCCTTGAAGAAATGTCTTGTTGCAGGGTGAACCTGCTAAAACACCCTGACAGTACCTGGCCAATTCTGCATACATGGCAGAATCCCTCCCAAAGCCACCGTGGTGTGGAAAACGTCTGAAGATGCTGCTGCACGTTTTAGATCCTTCTCTGAACTCTGCCTGAACTCTTTGGGCCATTAACTAATCAGATCATCTCATTTAAACAATGTTATAAAAATAATCAAGTACTTCTGCCTACATAAATACAGTTGGAATGTATTTACCCTAAAGAAGCAGGGTTTTCTTGGGCACTTACTCCTGGCATTTGGGGAACAGAAGGAGCACAAAATGTTAGGGAGGAGCAGAATTCTCTGAGATGGGGCTGTGGGTAATTTTCCCTGCAAGCCTGTTTGGTGGCAAGTTAATTGAGTCCCACATTACCCAAACTGCAATGTACTAAAGCACTGGGTGCTCGTTTTCCTGCACTGTTTGCCTGGCAAGGGCCATCTGTTCTACCCCATCCATGCACAGGCACAGCCTCTATTGTTGAAACAGGATTCACACACACGTGGATCAAGGCAAGCATGTGCCTCTAACTGTTTTGATCCCTAGAACATGGATTTTTCATTTTCTTTGTTTCTTTGTGCTCACCCAGTAATAATACTTGTCATCTGAGAATTCATATTGATCTTGTCATTGCCTTAAAATTGGATGACAATTACTATCTTTGTCAAAATTCGATCTGATGAAATGGCTCCAATTAGGAAGGAAAAAGAAGGAATCCATCACAGCAGGGAACATTGCATTTGGCTTTAGAGCAGGGAAGCTTCTCTTAAAGGAAAACTGAGAGGAAAATGGGAACAAGCATGACAGAGATCAGGATGCCAGTCTGAAAATCCACAGAAATTAGGTATACATATGAAATGAACAGCCATTTCATTTTTGCAGTCCGTATCTGTCTGCACATCTGAGTTGAAGCTCCCCTGACAATAAATGCCAGTAACTGTTGTTTTCCTTTTGTGATCTGGTCAGACACACAGTGGCAGTTGGCACCAGGCTTCCTGCATTTTCAAATCCAGTTCTGATTACCAGTATAATTATAATACATTATCAGGAGTAGATTTGCTGAAGTTCATAAAATGATAAAGCATAAATGACATCATGTTTCCAGATACTGATCTCACCTTGAAACTAAACATAAAGAGGTAGTGAAAGAGTTGAAAACAAAAGAGCAAATGCACTTCCATTGTGACTGATACTGGCACTAAACAAACAACTTATCCCTGCTAATTACAAACAAAATTGTGCTAATTACAGACTTCTTGTTTYTAAATCAGCCCCAAAAATTAGTGTGTGCATTTGTGTGTGTGTGTAGGGGTGGGGCAATCTTTTTCCAAAACAAAGAAGTTTGTTTAATATTGAGCTGATGTTTTGTTTGACCAAAAAGCCCTGCCAGTGTTTTGTTTCTGAGCAGGACTGAAGGGTCAGGTTCACCTGGAATTCTGGCTGGCCTCACCTGGGAGCTGGGAGCTGGATGCTGGTGTTTGGCTCTATCTGAGGGACTGGAAGCTTCCACCTACCCCAAAAAGTGTCTCAGCTCATGGCCATTCTTGCATGGATTTCACTGAATCAGGCCATTAAATCTTCACAAATAATCATGGCTTTGGATCTGTGCAGTCACACGAGCTTCTGCACAGGGGGCTGCACAGTTTRACCTCCCTGGAAAATCACATCTCCTTAACTGCATGGAGGAGCTCCTCAAGACACTGAGGGAAGCCAGGGAAGGACAGCAGGCTTCAGCAGGTGGTGACTTTCCAGCTGGAGCTGTGGGACTGGTGTGATGCAGGGATGAGTCACCACAGCTCACCAGCAGCAGCTCTGCGAGGGAAGGTGGGTGAGCTGGGGCTGCTGTGCAAGCTGGGCAGACAGAATTTCCCTTCCCCAAACCTTCCTCCCCCTGTCTCTGTTTTCACTAGCTAAGCATCCTCGCTGACTCTGACCTACATTTGAAACAGTTCCAGAATGCAACAGAACCGTGTTTCTGGGGAATTTGGTATTTGCTAAAAATTTTAATCCAACCCATTTAAAAATGTTGCATGTTAACTGAGCAAACACAGCCATCAGAAAAGTCTACAAACCCCAAGCAATTGTCCTGGATTGTTTACAACACACTGCTATTAATGAGCATCTGGGATGAGTATGGGATCTCCTACTATGGATCTCATGATCTGTACAATAATGGCTGATTTTAATTGACTTTTGCTTCATATAGCAAATCCCAATTGGAGAAGTTCCAGGACGCTGCTAGTGAAGAGCTGTGGGCGGGTGCATGTTTTGAAGTGATGGTAAACATTGTGACATATACTGTGTGTGCCACATATTCTCGTATGCACATTTTGACTTTTGTTGCCTTGGCTTTCACACAGCATCTCGAGCATAGACATCCCTATTTGCCAGTTTGAGTGGAAATCTGTTAATATGTGAACGCTGCTCGCCAGCACGCCCCGCCAGGGCTGGCTCTCAGCTCCTCTGCTCCCCTCTCCCACGGACACCAGCTGTGCTCTCGTGGTATCTGTGCTCACAGGGGTGCTGGGAGCTCTGCAACGCGGGGCTCAGCTCAGGAGGAGCCTCTGATTTCCCCTGTAAGTCACATCACTGAGAGGGCCTCGCTCTTCTGCTGCTGTGAGTTCTGTTTTCCTTTCAGGAGATGCTGCATGCCAAATTTGGTCAAGCTGTTTTAGCACTTGGAGTACTGTGGGTGTTAAAATACCTCTAAAGGTCTGGGAGTGTGAGCCAGATTACCTGTATGATGTATTTTAATGATTAGCCAACCCTTCTGCTTGAACTGAAATCTGTCCTGAATCCACAGCAGCTCTTTGGGAACCTGAACTCAGCCAAGATTTGCAGAGGTGTTTTAATCTGACACATTAAAATGTCCCCTGCTACATATCCCATCCTGCCTGGCTGCAATATCCTGGCCAATATTAGACTAACAATTTGGGTTTAGGCTCTTTCTGCAAAGCCGTTTGCATCACACAGAGCAAAGCTGTGAGGCATTTGCAGGCACTGGAGCTCTGTGTGTCCTGTCCCTGAGCACAGGGAGGGTGCTCTGCTGCTGCCCACACCCTGCCCAGRTCCCCAGAGGTGTGACACCTCTGCAGCAGCTCCTCCACTTTAGCCCTGATTTTTTTTTTTTTTTAAAGGAAGAAAAAAAAAAAAGATTTAAAAAAAAAAACAACATATATTTTCCTGACTGCAGCAGAACCACTTCTCACAGAGCCCACCTGGCTGTRAGACAAGATTGCTGCAAGAGATGTTTGCATGTGAGGAAAGCAGCTGAAGCAGCTGCTGGAACCTTCTCTGCTGCACACAATGCAATAAATGCTGGTGAAAGGGAGTTTCTGCAAGGTAATCCTGCCACAYTTCCAGAGCTACCCAGCACTCTGCCTGGCCAGGAGCCTCCTCTGTGCTCAGGACACCATCTGGGATGGCAGCCAACCTGGGAAGGGAGCAGGATTCCCAATGAGCAGCCATTGGGAGTGCTCCCTCGGCACAGCTGCCATGCATCACATCATCATACATAACCATCATCAATCATCATCACACCATCACCATCATCATCATCATCAGTCAGCAGCAGCAGCAGAAGCTCTGCAGTGGGGAAGGCAGTGCTGCCCAGCCCCAGGGGATGCTGGCTCTCAACCTGCTGCTCCCACCTGCCTCCACACTGCTCCCACTGCTCCCACCTGTGCTCCCCACAGTTCCTCCTGTTCCCACTGGCTCCCCACTGTTCCCACTGTCCCCACTGCCTCCACACCATCCCCCTGCCCTGAACCCACCTGTGCTTGCCCAGGACCAGGACCTGCCAGGGGGTGGTGGGAGGCCCATGGATCCTCCTGAACACSTTATCTAAAACCTTATTTCAGTATTTTTAACATAACTCCTGGCACAAAGTGCCCATTGTTTTCACTGATCTCTGCTGCTTCTGGGTTTATTTTTCCTTCTCTGTCCTCAAGCCTCTATCTGGTGTCCCTTTCTCTGCCAAACTATTCATTTGCTGCWGAACAATTGTGTGTTTGTGTTTCAGGGAGTTMCCTGGTTTGTGCATGTTTCCATTCTGTTGGCCATACATCTTTTTCTCTGCAGATTTTCCCTTGTTGTGCAGTGGCATGTGGCTATCWGCTAATGCCAATATTACTCCCTGAGAATTCTTTTTCCTTGCATCATCAAGGATTTAAGTGGAAAGCCTTCAGCACAGTGCAAATTTCACTCCTGAGAAAATCCATCTTTTGAGGTAGCTGATTTTAATTAAAGAATACTCTCTCTCCCTCTCCCTCTCTCTCTCCCTCTCTCTCTCTCTCTGGATTATACTTTAATTTCAGTTTCTATCACAACATTAGATACTTCTTAGATAAAATGTATTTTTGTCTCCTTTCATCGGTGATTATCTGGAGTTCTTAAACACTTGGGGTCAGCAGCTGGTCCCCAGTCGATGTAGTTCAGGAATAATTCTATTCAAAGGAATTAATTCACAACAAAATTMGTTTTAAGTTCAAAATCAGGCAAAATGTTCATAATATTTTGCCCCTATTGCATACATGAGAGTGAAACCCTCAGAAATATCAGTAATAGCAGTGGTGGTAATAAACAATAATCTCTGAAGTGTAGAACACCTTCCACCTGAGCATTTCAGCTTTGAGCTGCTGTCATATGAAGAAATGTCATTATCCTAATTTTACACCAGGGGAAAGGAGGTGACAGGAAGTTAAGAAAGCAGCTGAAAATCTCATAACAAGAACTGAACCTCCACCTCCTGATCTCCTGCTTCTAACACCCTCAGCACAGAGGGAATCTGTTCCCAGGGGATATCAAATTGAGGTCTTGGAAGTTAATAGTTATGGAAGAATCAACACTGTTCAAACACAAGTGCAGTTTGAGTTTCTGCCTCCATCATTTTGCCAGATTAAGACTGAAATATTATCGGTATCATAACTTAAATTGTTTATGCATGATAAATTTGCACAGTTAAACCATTTCCAGACTTCTCCCAGGAATGGCTGAACACAATCCTGGGCAGGGAGAGCCTTGCTGCAGATTTGGAGCTTTGCTGCTGCAGAGGAGGCTGGAGTAAAACCCTGCCCCTCCTCGAGCCAAAGTCACAACTTCCTCTCATGGCAAAGTGGGATTTTGGCCYAGGTGCCCATGGCCACGAGGACTCCTCCTCTCCAATCAGAGCTTGTGGAACYCCCAGGGATGGCTGTGCACGCACATATGTCCATATATGAGTGACAGAATGCAGGCAGATGCACAGAAACCCACACAGAAAGGATGGGATGAGAGAGTTCAAGCTGGCAAGAGGGGGCTGTTCTATTTTGTTCTATTTTCTGTGTGCTGAATGACTTGCAGCAAGTTGTTAAGTCACTGCACAGCCATTGCAGACTCTCTCCCACTCCTTTTGTCTGCTTTTTGCCTGTTTTAGTGCCCCCTCCAGCCTATGCACGATGCAGATATGGATCTCTGCTTAGTCATGCATTTCTGTGCTGAGCAGAATTAAAGGAAAAAATATCTATGTAGGATAAGGGTAGGAATAAAATGTGCTTTGGCAAAGTGCTTCAAACTGCCTTTCTGCCAGTAAGCCATTAATTTGTGCTTCTTTGTTTTCTCCAAGCTCAGAATAATTCCCATCTGCCTTGACTCACTATCTAGCTCAGAAAGGAAGAGGTCCTTTTTTGAGCACGGATGAAATAGGAAACTTTATGTACAAATGAAGAATGGAGCTTGGAATTCTGGTGTTTCTACCACTGGGARCTAAAATAACTTGAGGTCCTGCTCTTTTAATTAATTTCATTCTGATGAGCCTGCCTCTCCTGTTCTTGTGTTTTTTCCAGGCTTTTGTGTTCCTGGCCTGCCTGCAATCCATATGTATTCCCCTTCTCTCTTCCTGCTGAAGCTGAAGARGCAATCACATCTTTGAACCATCTGGTTTTTAATTTATTATTCTCCCCCACTGCACTGATGGGCTCTCTCGTGTTCCTGTCAGGGTAACAACTTGGCTCCTGTTTATCTAAGATATGTTAACATGCTGTTCCTCTTCTGGGCACTCGCTTGGGCTATTGCATTTCCTGAAATTAAACACTGGGGAGTTTTTAATATTATTTTCCTCATCAGYCCAGGGAATACCCCCTACCTTTACAGCCTCTCTTCCTCCTTTTGTTGTTCCAGTGAACATTTTACCACTCTTGCTAAATTTAGGCTAATATCTTATTTTTTCTGTCCTCTCCACATCATTCCCAGCGTGATTCACTGGAGCCTGCCCGGACATTGTTCACTGTGAGGAACCTGCGAGGAACCCACTCATGTGAGGCCAAGAGCACCAGGTTCCCAAAGGAGGCACAGGAATCCCTGCAGAGCTCCTGCTGTGAGGAACCTGCTGAGGAACCCACTCATGTGAGGCCAGAGAGCACCAGGGTTCCCAAAGGAGGCACAGGAATCCCTGCAGAGCTCCTGCTGTGAGGAACCTGCTGAGGAACCCACTCATGTGAGGCCAGAGAGCACCAGGGTCCCCAAAGGAGGCCAGGAATCCCTGCAGAGCTCCTGCTGTGTCCCCATGGAGATGGTCAGGACCTGAGATTTGGGAAAACCCTTCCATGTCMTGGCTCACTCACCCACAGAATGAGCAGAGGGAGCAGAGGGACCCCACAGTGCCAGGGACAGCTGCTGTCCCTGCCAGGGGMGACAGGAGCTCCAGGGAACCACAGGATGGAGAAGAATGTGGATTTATATTTGTTACTTTACTTTCCTCCAGCACCTCCCGAGAGCCTTCTGAGGCATTCCAATCTTTAATAAGCTGAAAGTGCTCCAAGATTTTTCTAATGAAAATGATATAGGAGCACACAGTGTTATTATTAAAYCCTCTCTCTTTTTTCTCTAGGAACTGCTAAAATACATTTACAGTTTATATCCTTTTTGGTGAGCATTAAAGTTTCTAATTTAAAATAATAAAGCCTGGTTTGCTCACTTTCTTTCCCTTCTATTTCAAAAATATAAAAACCTGACAGTTTTCTAACTATTCTTATTTTGRCGAGTGATTTTTGGATTTCAATAAAAGTAACACTGTGGTTACAACACTTTGTGAGATAAGCAAAGAGATTTTTTTTTTTTTACAGCACAATTATGGAAATTTCAAAGAATCTTATAAATATCCTGCTATTTGCATATATGAGATAAGCATATTCTAGTAATGGTTGTGACAGGCTAGCGAGGAAAAGGAGTGGGACAGGCACACAGCAAACACAGGCAAACATGAGGGGGTGTGTGTGCTCTGCTCCAGTGAAACCTGGGCTGGGGGGCTGCAGGGTCACACCTGGGGCTRCCCCAGGCAGGCACCACCCCAGCTGTGCCTCAGTTTCCCCGTGCAGGTGCAGGACCAGCACTATTTCCTTATGCCACAGGCAGTTTGCTCAGCCCAGGTGGGGAGAGAGGAGTGAATTCTCCAGCCCTGAGCTGTGTGTGCCCTTGGCACGGATCCCTGGGCCTCCTTGGGGAACCCTGGTGCTCTCTGGGGTGGGTTCCTCAGCAGGTTCCTCACAGCAGGAGCTCTGCAGGGATGCCTGGGCCTCCTTGGGGAACCCTGGTGCTCTCTGAGGTGGGTTCCTCACAGCAGGAGCTCTGCAGGGATCCCTGGGCCTCCTTGGGCAATCCTGGTGCCCTCTGCCCTCACAGAGGTGGGTTCCTCAGCAGGTTACACACACCAGGAGCTTTGCAGGGATCCCTGGGCCTCCTTGGGCAATCCTGGTGCTCTCTGCCCTCACAGGGGTGGGTTCCTCACCATGTTCTTTACAGGAACGTGTCCAGTGAATCAGCCTGGGAATGATGTGGAGAGGACAGGAAAATAAGACATTAGCCTAAATTTAGTGAGGTACAAACACATGGAAGGCCTGCAGGGCCCTGGGGACATGGGGACACCTGTGCTGTCACTGCCTCCCTGTGGCACAGCCCTCACACCTGGGGACAGGGAGCCTCTGCCAGGCAGGTCACACTGCCCAAAGGCCAACACAGCCCCCAGAAAGCAGCTGAGGGCAGCCTGGTGTRCCACCCATCCCCACATCCCCGTGAAACCCCTGAGATGGAGCCAGAGCTGCTTCTGGAACRGAGCTGTGCTTTTCTCCTGCTGCTTGCCTTCGTGTTTCTGAGCTGGAAATCTCTCTGCTGGTAATGCCTCAGAGCTGCTGGGGAGCTCCTAGAATRAGTGTGGCAATTTTCTCAGCCCTTTGTTGGAAAGGGAGAGTCCACATGAAAATGCACTGGCATTCCAGCTGCATAAATAGTGTAAATTGCCGTCAAACCAAAAGGCAATTGAGCTAAAAGAAACCCCAAACAAACAACCCCCTCCACACACACTTCTGTGTCCCCATTAGAGCTGCAGGTTTCCATTCTGTAGATCTCCCAGCCATCTGCTTGGCCRTTGAAAGAGTCCTTGAGAAACCGAAAAATGAAAACCACTTACTTTCTGAAAATGAATCTTGGCTTCTCAGTGCCTGGCTTTCAGGGGAGCTCCACTCCAGCCTTGATTTCTCTAAGTGCAGATACTCACTCTGTCCTGAACAATTAGATGCCTTTGAGGATGTTGAAAGCTAGACATAAAAAACCAAATCAATCTGGAGTCTTGTTTGACAACTGACACGATTTCTAATGCAAAAAAAAAAAAAAAAATCCAACCACCAAATAAAATAATAAAATAACCCCCAGAAAGCTCAAAACTTGAAAGAAAACCTACCAAATGGACCCTTGGCTCTTTAGGTTTCAAACCATATCTTTTTTCTATCAAATTTTCTTTAGCCTGCCTAGAAAAAAAAATTACAGAGGCACAGATCCATCTTRTTTCCTCCCTGCTGAGGCAGGTGACCTTCTCCAGAAGCCAAAGCCCCTTTGCTTGCACAGCCAGGGACCCTCAGGAGGTCACTGAGGGGTYGGAATGGATTTCTTCTGGTCCCTGGTGCCTGCAAATCTTTCTTCTTCACCAAAAATTTGGGCAGAGATGGGCTGGCAGCATGAGCCAGACCCTGCAGGCTCTCTGGAGCCACTGACAGCCTCTGGAGCTATGGCATGGGGAGTCTGCAGGCTGGAGCTGCCCAAACTGCAGAAACTCTGCTGGAATTTGTCCCCAAGCTCCACAGAAGCCTGTCCTGGACACAGGAAGGATGACAAGCAAGCTCTGCCTCCCAAGCAGCTGATTGGTATTTCTCTGTGATATTCACAGGAAAAATAGAAGCACAGGGCAAGAGGCAGTTTTGCCTCGTCAGCTAATGATCCTTGACTCTCTCCCTTTGTGTTTTTGGTGGCAAACAGAAGAGGTCACACCTGAAGCTGTGCAGGTGTGAGGTGTCTTTATCAGAGCCATRGGGGTGTGTGCAGTGGGGCAGGCACAGGGCACTGTGAGCTGGGGGCTCGGGGTCACACCAGCCTCCTGCCTGTGTCACAGCGCTGGGCAGAGCCCCCAGCCCTCAGCGTGGGCCTGACTGCAGGAATGGCTCCAGCTGGCTCCASCTCTGCCCTCTGCCCAGGCTTTGTCTGCCGGGAGCTTTTCAGCTCCTCACCCGGGCCGCTTCAGAGCCCAGCTCGAGGGACGGAGCAGAGCTGCAATCCTCATCTCCTATTGTCCCATTGATTGTTTGGGTTCTGGAAGAGCCTTCCTTTTTGAAGAGCTTTTCCTTTTCTTTATTTTTTTTAATCTTCCCCCCCCCCCCTTTTCTTCTCATTTTCAACTGGCACCAGGAGGGCAGAACAGAAGAGGCTGCTCAAAGACATTTTCAGTTTGCTTTCTCTCAAGAGATCCTAGCTCCTGGCAGAAAAAACAAGTTCCTGACAGGAAAAAGACCCTCCACCATAACAAGGCAGCTCTCCCTTCTCAGCTGCTRGCAGGGGCTGGGGCTGGAGGTGTGAGGGAGGATGGGATCCAGAGGAATGCAGATGGGAGGAAGGGATTTGGCATGGTGGTGATGGCTGTGTGATTAGAGGTGACAGGAACAATAGTGCATGGCTGTGTCTACACTGCCTGCTAGACACACGCTGGCCTCTCAGGAAAGGGGAGCACGGTACTTTTAAATTAAAGTGGATGGGGCTGGGAAAGGGAGGGAAGGGAAAAGGAAATAAAACATAAGGGCTTTCAAACTGCTGGGTGAGCTGGTGCTCTCCTTCCAGCCACAGCAGAGCACGGCTGGCAATGGGAAAGTGGGGCTGATGCAGCTCTAAGCCACCCCTGAACACATCCAGCTGTGGATGATGGGGAGCTTGGGCACCTCAGAGAGGACAGAGCCCCAGGTCCCACTGCAGCAAGGCTGCAAATGCAGTTATCCCACTGAGCACCACCTGCTGCAGCAGGGGCTGTGCTCTGACACAGGGGAGAGAATGTGGGCATCTCAGGGAGCATCCCTCCACTGTGAAACACAGAAACCACCACTGCATGCAGTGGGCAGAACACAAAGACCCCAACACCACTCAGCCACGTGCCCAGCTCCAGTAAAATCCATGTCCAATACAGCTGGAAGAGCTGTCCTTACCCACCACAGCAGATCCATGTCTCCGTGCTGGTTCCGCTCTGGTGATGGTTGACACTCTCTCCTTTCTGTCACCTGGAAAATCAAAACAACTTTCCTTTTGGCTTGGTGTTTTTCTCCTTTCCAAAGCTCTGGCTGTGATTGATGAAGCTGCCCGGCATTGTCAGAGCTTACCTGAACTCATAAACAATGGAAATGCCTTTATTTGTGCTAGTGCCAGATCCACCCCCCTCACAGCCCCAGGTGTGCTCTTTGCTGGAGCCCGTGATGTACTACCTGAACCCCTGCTCACCATCCTTCATGCTGATTATTTACCATTTTCTGCCTTTTATCTATTCTATGAACATTTTGCCCTAATTGCTCAGCTATTTGTTGATTATCCTGCAGTCGTTTGTCAGATCCTTTTACTCATTAATCTGTGAGACCCTTCAGTTGCTATTCATCTGATAAGGAAGTTTTTAACCACCAGTTCTCTCCGAGTCATATCTCACTTCATGTCAAGGRCTTCAAAGGAGCAGAACCGTGGCTGACTGTAGCTGCTTGTGGAGTCACTCAGACGGGAACACCACATCCTCCTTTCTGCCATCCACCTGCACTAACCTCCTCCAAGCTTCCTTTGGAAGCTGAATTCTGCACATCCTGAGGTTTGTGGGCATTCTGCTCCGTGCCCTCGCTGCTTTGTAACCAGCCGGGCAAAAACCTTGTTCAGCAAAACGAAATCCTTCCTGGTGGCTGGCTGAGCCCGTGGGGAGGCAGGGCTGACAATGCCTGTGGGACTGGCACTGTCAGCTGCCACTGGCAGGGAGCGAGCTGAGCTGAGCCCTGCCCGTGCCTCCTGCTCTGCTCTGCACTCACCGAGCACAGCCTGAGCCCAGCCCCGCTCTGCCCAGCTCCCGTAGAGAGCTCAGTGCATCCCTCTGGGGTCCAGAGCTGCCCAGCCCCTGTCAGAGCTCAGCACATCCCTATAGGAACTCAGCACATCCCTCTGGGTGTCCAGAGCTGCCCAGCCCCTGTAGAACTCAGTACAGCCCTGTAGGAACTCAGCATCCCTCTGGGGGTCCAGAGTCTGCTGAGGACCCTGCTGGGGGGCTCAGAGACCCTGGCACGCAGCCCAAAACAACCTGTGGGTTTGATTATGGGCCCCTGGAAGCAAGTTACCAGCTTTGTTGAGGGACCTGAAAGTCACAGAAGTTTAAATAGTATAATAATGAAATTATCACAGGGTGAAAATGTAGATTTTAGGATTTTTGGTATGGGGGTTATGGGGACAAGATGGAGGGAACTGGGCGTGTCCAGCCTTTCTTTCTTCTTCTTCTTGTTCTCCATTTTCTGCAGTGATGTTGGCACTTTGGGATTGGTTTAGAGTAGAAGGTGCACTGTCCAACATAGGTGATAGGTATTGGGAATTAAGTGTAAATATGTTATATCGTAGTTTTGTAGTATAAAAAGACAACACTGCCCTGGGGCAGTCAGAGTGCCTGTGGCTGCCCTGCTGAGCAGACTTCGCAGGGCCAGAAAGAAAATTTTATAGATAAGAATTAAATAAACAACCCTCAAGACCGAAAAACTGCAATCTCGGGGCAGCAATTAACAACCAGCTACCCGAGAAGCGCCAGCACCTGCACAGCACATCTGTGCTGCATGGGGATCTGTCCTGACAGGGGCAATGAAACCTGCACAGCCCATGCCCATCAGCAGGCTGCGCACCTGCCTCAGCTCCAGCGCCCTGCGCCGCTGCAGCTCAGAGTGCTGGTGCCCCGTGTCCTGCTCCAGGCCCTTCCTGTGTCCCTGTCCTGTCACCACCCAGGGCCCCCAGGCCCCATTCCTGTGCTGCACTGAACACGCTGTATTTCAAGGAAGCACGACTAGCGGTGTTTGTGCCATTGGCCGCCCTCCAACGAGATAATCCAATTTTTCTGATTTCCAGACTGAATATACTCATTCCTTTTGACAAGGAGCTGCGGTGTCAATAAGATTGGAGATGCACAGACAATAGCCTGGAACACGGTATCCTTCTTTTTGTGCCAAATTGGCACTTTTTTCCCTGGCTGACAGAGGCAAACCATGCATGAGGAGGCTTCCTGGGTCCAGCCAGCCCAGCTCTGCTGGAGCCTCACCTCCTGACTGAGCTGCCTGCTCCCCTACACCCTGCTCCCACTGCCTGGGCTTCTCTAAAAGCTTAGCTGGAGGATGACTCACTTCAGTGAGCATCAGAATAAAATCCTGCATACAATTAAATGTGCAGTACAGCGCTCTCAGCCAGGCAGAGCAGTGGGGCTGGGCAGCTTTGGAATTAACTCCACACTCTGTTTATCAGGAGCCTGGCCTTCAATGCCTCGTATTGCTSCTAAATATTTTACCTCTTGTTGCACTAATTGAACCTTTTGTCTGTTGACTTTCAATCCTCCCTCCTGGATTGCAGCCAGCTCCTCCAGTCTGCTGACACACTTGTTCTGCAGAATCTGCCCAGTTCAGGTGTGAGCCCCATCTGATGTCACACACCTCCTGCAGGCTAACTTCCCCCACATCTGGGTGATGTGCATGTGACAGATCACAGGAGCTTGTGAAATCATTGAGGAATGCATGTGAAATATTTTTTCCCCCTCCTGAACTGTAAACCCCAAACTTTTACCAACATTTCTCTGCTAAAGAGCTGAAGAAAAATGCATTTGCTAGATCTATGGCCAAAAACCACTTAGTTCCTTGTACTACTACAGCTGTAATTTCTGGCATTTTAACAAGAAGAGGTGATGTTTGCAGAGTTACAGCATTTAATGCTCTGAAATCCACTGTCAGAAGCATCTCTCTATTTCCCTTTAATGCCAGCCCCACAGGGGAATTGCACACCCTGGGTCACTGCACTGGCACTCCCTGCTCCAGCAGGCTCTGCCTGGGTACTTACAGCATTTCTGCAGCCTTGGATCAAGCCCTGCTATTAAAGCAAAGGCATTAATCTTCCCATACTCCAACTTATCTCGAGCTTATACTTGCAGAAAGGTAACTGACCCTCATCCCGAGCTCRTCTGACTGCTTCAGGAGCCTTTASAGGAAAACATCATTTTGTAGGCAAGGTAATTATGAGTCTTTCTATTTCTGTATTATACTTGCACAGTTAGTCAGATCTAAACTCACCTGTTTTGTTTAAGGAACAGGCTGCTGAAAAGCCCATTTTTTATCCTGTACATGATGCTGAATACAAAAGCCCTCAGGCACAGTCTCCATAAGCAGTTTGCACTGGAGTGTGTGGGGCAGAGCTGAGACTCTCCCTGCACCACAGGAGACCCCTGTACKCCCCTGTCTGTTGGGGCACCTCATGGGCACCCTGACTCTTGCAGAATATTAATTTCCACAGTCACTGAGGCACCAGAATCTAATAACAGTTTGGGCTCCCAGGAGCTTGTTTTTCATTGCTGTGGTACAGTTCTGCCAATTTATGCATTAAGACACTAATGGATTTTATATTCCATCCAGCCAGATCTTCTCCCAGGCTCTAGCTCCCTCCAAACCCTATTTCACATCCACTTCAAATGCCATTTCCAAGATTTYTCCAGTCCAGACAGGATACCCTCTGCCTTCCTGTGGGCAGACAGCCACAGACTGCAGGACAGTCAAGGGCCCTCTCCTCCCCCACAGCTTTGGGTTTGTTTGTCCTCTGCACCCTGATCCATGAAAGCAGTTKTTGCTTTGCCTAAGAACTTCTAAGTTCCTTTTCTTTCCAGAGAATCCTTCCAGTCCTCCTGGCACCTCCTTCCACCCCTGCCCCCAGTTMATATCAGCAGCACTCCCAGGTCCCCCAGTCATGCCTGACATCCAGCAAATTCTGAATGCCAGTTCATTATCCCCCAGCAACAGTGCAGCACCTACACCAGCAGCCATTTTCTGGAATGGRTTTTTTCCTTCTTCTTTTTTGTTGGTTTTTTTTTTCCAGTTTAGGCTCAAAACCAGCCTTCAGTGGTAGCCAGCTGCAGCTGAGTCTCTCAGGGTCTCTCTGGTCCCTGTCTCCCTGAACTAACAGCTTTCTTTACCATGGGAGGATCCTCTCCTCCTGTATCCTTACCCTYCAAAGGAGCACAGGGGCCCAGGGTGTGCTCTGGGTGACACAGACCATTCCAAACACCTCCACCCAGTCACCAGGATCACTTCTCCTTCTCCAGTTTGTCCTGCACTCAATASATCCAGTTTGGCTGACAGCCTCTGTTTATTTTTCTCACTTGCTCTCTCACTGGAGTCTCAGCATTCAAGTGTTCCTGTTCACTCCATGTGGCAATGATCTGATTTCTGCTCCTGCCCCTGAGCCTCCCACAGCCTGGCTCTCCTGGACCTGAGTGCTGGTTACCCAACCTGCCACAGGTGAGACACAGCCTGAGKTGCATTCAGACACCCCCTTCCCTCCAGCAGAGCAGAATGAAAATGGCTTGGCTGATAGCTCTTCTGCTAAAGGCAACTGCAGAAGCTGACAAGTGCCACTYCCCTTGCACCAGACCARTTTGGGYCYTTTAAATGTGCATTAAGGCACCCAAATGCCAAAGTCAGGAGCAAGCCTGGCAGTGGTGAGTCCTTTTCAGATCCCTGGATGGCAGCTGGCAGTTTCTGGCTACTGAGGAGGGTTGTTCATGCTCTATTACAGCCTTGGTTTTTTCCTTGTATTGCCTGGCTTCAAAGGCAAACACTCCTGATCTGCCAGTCCAAGCCCTTTTACACCAGGGCTAACTTTGCAAATACACAATAATAACAACAATAATAACAATTAATATTATTTTTATTGTTATTGTTATTATGTTAGGATATGATGTACAATGAAAGGATCATTCTGTGAAACAGATCCCAACAGTTTCCCAGCCTATTTGCTTCAGGTCTACCCAGTAACTTTGAGCTGGCAAGAGAATAACCACCCCCAGAAGTGCTGCAGCCAATGTCACTCRCTGTGCCATGCCCCTTGTCACCAGTGATGTCCTCACCTAAACCCTTCCCTGCCCACAGGAGCTGCACAGCTCCTCACAGACGCGCTGTGCCCATGTGAAGCGCACAGGAACAGATCTCCCTGCCCCTCCATGCACAGCCCAGGGTCACCCTGCCCTGCCCTGTCTGTCAGCCAGGGGCTGCTGGCTGAGGGACCGTGCAGAGGAGCAGCTGCCAGGGAAGGTTTGCCCTCCCCAGGTGCCCCTGTGCAGTTTGGGGGTCCCTGCTGGGGCTGCTCCCTCTGCACGCCTGCGTGGGAAGCCGTGATGCCCCGTGCTGCACTGTGGCAGTGCTGTGCAGAGAAGGACCCTGTGATTTGTGGCGCTATAAAAGCTGAAAACCTCCATCATTGCCTTTTATATATAATTGAAAACACAAGAATTGACTGCAGTGCCAAGTGAGGAAGGCAGCAGCCCTGGAAGGAAGCACACCGAGGCGGCCGCCAGCCGCTGCTGCCTGACTCCTCCTAATAGAAGGCTGAAAATAAATCAGAATTATTTCCAGATTAGAGYGAAAAAAATCCTGTGAAGATGTTTCAGTCAAGCACAAAGAACACAAAGAGAACAGTCTCTTTGCCAGTCAGCACAGCATTTGCTTTTCTCTGGTCCTTTGCTCTCCTGATCTCCTCCTGTTCTCAAAAACAAACCGGCTTCATCTTTTTTTTTTCTGTCTGACACAGGTGAACACCCAGGATTGTAAAGCTGCTGCATCCACACTGGTGTGTCTGCGAGCAAGCCACGTGTCTCTGGAGTCTCCCTTTTAATGTTGTTGGCAGAGGTCCCAGCCAAACTCACCAAATCAGCGTGGCTCCTTTCTGAACTCAGTGACAGCAGCAGCGAACAGCAGCCCACAGCCACAGCACCAGGACAATAAACTCTGCTCCTCCTGGCATCACCTGGCCAAAT
Organism: Sporophila hypoxantha; assembly: GCA_002167245.1. Taxonomy (NCBI): domain Eukaryota; kingdom Metazoa; phylum Chordata; class Aves; order Passeriformes; family Thraupidae; genus Sporophila; species Sporophila hypoxantha. The sequence goes on from NDFG01000471.1 coordinate 307,437, forward strand.
CCCAGCCCTACAGAGCCCTCCAGCCAGGCCCATGCCACCTCAGAGAGGTCACAGCAGGGCTCAGGAACACCCGGGAGCGCTGCCTGCATCTCTGCCAGGCTCCCAGAGGTGTCCCTCACATGGAGCTGCTGCCCTGCCCTGCCTGGTGCCCTGGCTATTCCAGCTCAGAGCCCTGGGAAAAGGCTCTCATGGAGCTGCTGCTCTGCCTTGCCTGGTGCCCTGGCTGTGCCAGCTCAGAGCCCTGGGAAAAGGCTCTCATGGAGCTGCTGCTCTGCCTTGCCTGGTGCCCTGGCTGTTCCAGCTCAGAGCACTGGGAAAAGGTTCTCATGGAGCTGCTGCCCTGACTGCTGCCAGCTCAGAGCAGAGGGAAAAGGTTCCCATGGAGCTGCTGCCCTGCTCTCCCTGTTGCCCTCACTGCTGCTAGCTCAGGGCAGAGGAAAAAGGTTCTCATGGAGCTGCTGTCCTGACTGTGCCAGCTCAGGGCACTGGGAAAATGTTCTCATGGAGCTGCTGCCCTGCCCTGCCTGCTGCCCTGACTGTGCCAGCTCAGAGCACTGGGAAAAGGCTCTCATGGAGCTGCTGCCCTGACTGCTGCCAGTCCAGGGCAGAGGGAAAATGTTCTCATGGAGCTGCTGCCTTGACTGCTGCGAGGTCAGAGCAGAGGGAAAAGGTTCCCATGGAGCTGCTGCCCTGCTCTCCCTGTTGCCCTCACTGCTGCTAGCTCAGGGCACAGGAAAAAGGTTCTCATGGAGCTGCTGCCCTGCCCTGCCTGCTGCCCTGCCTGCTGCCAGCTCAGGGCACTGGGAAAGGGCTCTCTCATCTCCCGTGGTGTGGAACTGCAGGCAGCTCACTGACTGCACTGCTGGAGCACATGGGGAGCTTTCACAACCTCCCTGGTGCTCCTGCTGGAGGACAAAGCCTGCAAGATCTTCTGCATGGCACACGAGGAGCAGGGAGATGGGGAAGGGGAGGGAAGAAGGACAAAGGCTGAAAGAAAAGCAAAAAACCCCTCCCAGATTGCCACCAGCATCCTCCAATTCAGGTGTTTGCATCAGGAGAATTGTTCAGTTTTGACTGCTCAAGTGTGTTGTTTTGTTTACCTMGGGGATTTCTYAGGTAAATTATAGAAACAGGCCAGTTTACTTCACTCTCATTTTTAGGCAGTTTCYCTTTCAGCTTCTRCTGCACAAACAACTTGCTACAATTTGGGGGCTGCAAAGGCTGCAGGGAAATATTGATTTCCTCACAATAACACTAAAACAGTTCGACCCAACATTTTCTGAAGGCTTTTACAAAACATACATTTTGAGGGACAAGCTGGGCTTGACAGACTTCTTTGAAAGAGAGCTGCCTTTCTTGCAGCCACCTCAGAACCCCTATTTACTGCTTTATATCACAAAAAGACAATTGTGGATGTGAGAAATTTCTCAGGTAAATCCCTCTGAAGTTTCAGATTATCTGGCTACATGAAAACCTGCACTGTAACGCAKGAAAAATTCCAATTATTCAGCTAATTAAAAAAGACTTAATTATAATATAGAATAATTAATTTCTTTRGATACTTACAACTCAGACACTCCCTTGTATACCTCAGGGGCCCAGAAGTTTTAGTGAGTGCAACAATGGGAATTGCTTCTCAGAACAGCCAGTGTTCTCTGAGCTTTCTCTGAGGTTTTCTGAGCCTGGCACTGGCTCTGTGTAGGAGAGTAGGGACTGATGGCCAATATTAGAGCTGGAGGTCCCTGAGCCATCAGATCTCACATGCAGAAGGTCAGATGCCACCTCCACTATCAAAAGCCTTCCAAAAAAAGACACCAAAGCTCCCCTGACTGCCACACTGCTCCTGCACTCCTGCACTGTGTGAACTGCAGCCCATCCCATCCCATCCCATCTCATCTTGCCATCACAGCCCCAGCCCAGCCCCGTGCAGTGCCGCTGCCCTGGGAACTGCAGAGCCACTCAATCCCCTCTGTGCCAGGCTTTGAGCACAGACTCCCAGCCCCTGCTGCCCTGTGAAGCTGCTCTGGGGCAGAGCTGCTCCTCTGCCAGCCCTGCAGCTCCAGCGTGGGCTCTGCCAGAGCTGCAGGGACAGYGCCTGGTGCTCCCAGCTCAGCCCCAGAGAGGGGCAGCTCAGAGGGACACCAGGCCAGGAGATGCCAAGGTGCAAAGGAGGCTGATGCCCATCCCAGTGACCTTTTCCTCATTTTGTGCCATTTGCCTGACATGTTCTCCCTCTCCAGCCCAAGCTCCAGGGGAACACAGCCCCTGGGGAGCCCGGTGTGCCCAGGGACAGCCTGCTGACCCACAGCCAGCCAGGGATTCGTGCTTTGCTGACTCCTTTCCCCATTAAGCATTGGAGAGGAGAGGTTCTGACATTTTTTGGGGCTCTCATGTCCAGCCCCTCAGCCTGGGCRCTGAGACACCCCAGCAGCACCTCTGTGTCCCTGTGCATCTCCCAGCACATCACCTCACGGCACCTTTCCCCATCCCTTCACCCTCCTGGCCATTTCTGAAGGCAGGCCAGTAACCCATCACAGAGCCAGGCACATGATGGACACTCAGTGGAACAGTCAGTGCTACTCATACCTGCTTGTCCCATTACTGCTCTTGGTGGAGCACTAAATCCCAGTGAAAGTTATTGTGCCATCTTCTTTCTTGCTCAAGGCTCTAKATCTCCTCTCCACCCCTTCCTGTGGCACAGATAAGAGCTGCATTTACATCCCTTCAGTCACACCCTGCTGCACAGGAAGGTAAAGCCACTTTGCACAGCTTTGTTAGCAATGCAAGACCCTTTCCCACAATGGTAAACCTCTTTCTGCCATCTTTGATGGCAAAARAGGAAAAGGAAAATTCAATTATATTTCAATCCCTAATAAAATTCACTTATCTTTCATCTTTTTCTATTTTTAAATTATACCTGCATTTGCRACTTTCACTGGATCTTCTCCCTCTTAATATTCAGTAAACCATGTGTGCATCCTCACTCATCTCCTCCTCTGTGAAGAATTAGAAAGAATTAATAAGCTYGGATATTTGAATAAAATCCTTTTTATTTCATGGCCTGATTTTACTTCCATAAACTCTGCATTTATAGCAACCTCATAAATTACCAACGTATACAGAAAATAAATACTCCTTGTCTCTCCCACTAAGCCTGCAGACTTAGCAAACAGATCTCTCAAAATCGCAGGAAAAGGAAAGGATATTTTCTTTTCAACTCATTCAACTGGAAATACAATTTTGAGAAAAGCAAAGCAGTGTTTCCCTTTCGCTGTTTCCATTTCATTTGGGCTGATAAATGCCTCTGGGACACAGRATTTCTGGTTTCACCTCTTCCCAGCTGTCTGTCTTCCTCTGTTCCCTTCCCTCTCTCTCTCCCTCTGCCCTGCTTTTTCAACTGGCCTGACAAACAGGAGGTASCTGGCAGCTGCAGAGTGGAGCCTGGCCCTGGCTGCTGTTTGTGACCTTCTGCCCACGGGCTCCTTCAGAGCAGGCTGGGAAGGGCTGAGCTGCTCAGTGCTGACAGGGAGCAGAGGKTGTTCCAGGAGGTGTCACAGCCCCACGGTTCAGCAGGCACCAGATGTGAGTGACAGGACCCCACTGCAAACAGCCCCATCCWGCCCAGGCGTGTGACAGCTCTGGAGGAGAGGAGAGCCACTGTGAATTCGTGTCCTGCTTTGTGCTCCTGCTGGCAGCGAGGCACTGAATRGGTGTGAAAATTGAGCAAAAATTAATCTTTGCCTCATAATCCATTATTTAAAAAGGGAACACTCACTCACTATAATTTTCAAGTCACTGCTACAGCAAAGTCATTGTGAAATCTGTAAGTTTGCCATAGGGGAAAAATAGCAACACAAGACTAGGTCTTGAGATTTGCCAGAGTGCCAGACTCTTAATCTGCTTACTGCAGTCACCATTTGCAATTTTGTGTTGCAGTTAGAGCCTCCCCAAGGTCACCCCAAACATCTCAGAGCTCTTAACCATCTGCCTGGGATTCCTAAAAACTGACCTGGAGATGGAAGGACTCGTTAGGGTCACTCATTTAGCACTAATGAAGAGCTCCTGGCTGGTGCACTGGGAGCAGAGCTGGGGCAGCACAGCAAAGCCCCTGGGTGCTCACAGCTCAGCTCACCTGTGTGCCCAGAGTGCCTGGCAGCATCACCTGTGTGCCCAGAGTGCCTGGCAGCCCTCACCTGTGTGCCCAGAGTGCCTGGCTGTACCCACCTGTGTGCCCTGTGCCTGGCAGCACTCACCTGTGTGCCCAGAGTGCCTGGCAGCACTCACCTGTGTGCCCTGTGCCTGGCAGCACTCACCTGTGTGCCCAGAGTGCCTGGCTGTACCCACCTGTGTGCCCATGCACTCACCTGTGTGCCCAGGGTGCCTGGCAGCATCACCTGTGTGCCCATGCACTCACCTGTGTGCCCAATGTCTGGCAGCATCACCTGTGTGCCCAGAGTGCCTGGCAGCACTCACTTGTGTGCCCATGCACTCACCTGTGTGCCCAGAGTGCCTGGCAGCACTCACCTGTGTGCCCATGCATTCACCTGTGTGCCCAGAGTGCCTGCACTCTCCTGTGTGCCCAGAGTGCCTGCACTCACCTGTGTGCCCCAATGTCTGGCAGCACTCACCTGTGTGCCCAATGTCTGGCAGCATCACCTGTGTGCCCAGAGTGCCTGGCTGCCCTCACCTGTGTGCCCATGCCCTCACCTGTGTGCCCATGCACTCACCTGTGTGCCCATGCACTCACCTGTGTACCCAATGTCTGGCAGCACTCACCTGTGTGCCCAGTGCCTGGCTGTACCCACCTGTGTGCCCATGCACTCACCTGTGTGCCCAGTGCCTGGCTGGCCTCACCTGTGTGCCCATGCACTCACCTGTGTGCCCAGTGCCTGGCAGCATCACCAGTGTGCCCAGTGCCTGGCTGCCCTCACCTGTGTGCCCATGCACTCACCTGTGTGCCCTGTGTCTGGCAGCACTCACCTGTGTGCCCAGTGCCTGGCTGTACCCACCTGTGTGCCCGTGCACTCACCTGTGTGCCCAGTGCCTGGCAGCACTCACCTGTGTGCCCAGTGCCTGGCAGCATCACCTGTGTGCCCAGTGCCTGGCTGCCCTCACCTGTGAGGACAGGCCAGGTGAGCTGGGGTCCCACACCAGCTCCACCAGCCGGTCAGAGGCACTCTGCCTCCCTGGGGNCACCAGCTCCACCAGCCGGTCAGAGGCACTCTGCCTCCCTGGGGTGGTGTTATCTTTTTATACTAAACACTACCTGTACAATATTTACAATTCCTTCCCAATACCATCACCTGTGTTAGACAGTGAGCTTCTACTCTAAACCAATCTAAGAGTGCCACCATCACAGCAGAAGATGGAGGCCAAGAAGAAGAAGGTGAAAGGCTGGACACGCCCAGATTCCTCCATCTTGGCCCCTGAAGCCCCATTCTAAATACCCAAAAAATCTATTTTTCATGCTATGATAAATTCACTATCATTCTACTTAAACTTTCATGGCTTGTAATTCTTCATATAAGGTTGGTGATTGTTTTTTCCAAGGGCTAAATCAAAGGCACAGGGCTCTTGGGCTCCGTGCCAGGGTCTCTGAGCCCCCTGGGCAGGGCCCTGAGCCCTCCAGGGCAGACAGAGGGATGTCCTGGGTTCTGACACGCAGAGCTGTGGCTCAGAGCCTCCCCACACCCTCCATCCCAGGGTGTCCCTGTGCCCCTGGCACAGCCATGCCTGCAGTGACCCAGCTGTGCCCTGAGCCCCAGGGCTGTTCTGTCTCACCGCTGCTCTCCAGCCTTCCCTGGGATTTGGGAGAGCACTGATTGGATAAATCCGAGTTTTGTGGCTGCAGGAACCATCCCCAGTCCTTGGGCAGGCAGAACCAGGTCCCTGCAGCCCTCGGTGTCTCTCCTCCCCTGGAGCAGGGCACTCTCACATGGCACACACACACCCCTTGCTCTTTGTGCAGATTTTGATGCTGCCTGGGCTCCTGTGAGCTGTTGTGCAGCCTGGCACGCCAGGCTCTGCTGGAATCCCTAAGATTTAATGGAACATAACAGCACTGCTAACTAGCAAATACATATGTTACTGAGTGTGACACACACACACAAACCCAGCTCCTGCCACCACACAAGAAAGGACTAGCAGGGAAATTTGTATTTTGTTTCTGCTTTTTGGAAAACGCAAAGGAAACAAACAATAATGGTAGACTATAAAACAGCAATAAAAAGAATGGAGATTAGACTGCAGCATGCAGGCACTTAAAAAGAAATAAATAGCAAAATATGCCTAAATTTGTTCCAATTGGGTCTGAAAAACAAACCTGAGACAAACAAACCTGCCCCTCTCCCCAAAAGCCACAGGCTGCCTAAAAAAAGATTTTATGTGAAGAAAAGACTGATGAGTACTTTGAGAATGTGTTAACTTTTGAACAGCTTGAATATTCAAATTGGAATAAAAATATTCCTTCAATTAAAAATTATTAAAATTAGCTCAAAGTATTTTTTGGTGTGTTCACTGCAAGAATTTAATAGGATCTAGTACTCAGCAAAGCTTTGAAGCAAAAATAACGTCTCAGGAGCTCATTACGCATTAAATCCTATCAAAAAGCAGAATCCCACTATGAAATTAACACAATTTGCAAATCATTATTGCAGGTTTCTCCTTTCCCTGCTCTTTTGGTCACTCTTAACTTGAATCTGAGATGTTGTCAAAATACACAATAAGGAAAATCACTCACAGGAAAGCGGGGATTGCATCTGGAGCACCCTGAGCTGCAAACAGCATGGTAGAATAGTCACACACAACAACAAACACAGCAGAAGCTGTCAGCAAAGCCCAGAGGTAGAAAGTGAAGTGAATCAAGGGATGTGGATGGAAATAATGTTTGGGYACTTTTTATACAGGAGGAAATGCTAAACCTTGTGCCTCCCTGGGCTTCTGTTAATGTCGTGGTGTAGTTTGCAGCCTGGGTCTTAGCATGGCTGAATTAATTGGTTATTTTATGGGATGTGTTCACTCACAAGTGTTCATGAAATATGAAACACTGGACAAAGTCTCCTTTTAATGAAATGCTGGTTCTTGTTMCCTCTTGCTGAATTGGAGGAAGAGAGAAAAAAAGGCCAATCAATATGGTCTGAACCAGCAATAGCTCATTAAAATTGGAAGCTGTCAATACAGAATGTGTCTATCACTMGGGGGTACTGAAGTGGAGCTGGTAATGGCACTTTGCTCCGTGMTTGTTAAAAGTTCTTGTGGTGTTTGCTAAAACTGATCAGGTGTTGGCTGCCCTCAGCACTCCTGGGGGCCAGAGGGAGGTGCCAAGTGAGGGAGAGCCCCCAACCCATGCTGGGGTGATGTGGGAACCAGCGTAGCTGAGTTAGGGGATTCATCTGCACAGAGCCCAGCTGTTATTTTTAATGCAGTATGTGGAATATTAAACTGTTTATCTTGTTATTGAAGCCATAAGAAGGCTCTTTCATGTCATCATTTCTATTTTATTTTGTTTAGAGTCCTTCATTAAGTTTTCATATGAAAGATCTGTAATTTAGATCTTCAAAGAACTTTCAAAATGTAAGTTTTAGGGACGACAAGTGCTGTGTGTGTGCAGTTCTATTCTAAAYGCAAAGTCAAACTGCAAAAATACCATCAAGAATGTTTCTTCCTTTCCTTTTTTATTTATGAGTGAAACACAGGGCATTCTCTGGGGAAAAAAGAATTAGTCTGACTTGATGGTAATCAGCACATGCAGAAGGCTAAACCAGTGCTACCTCTGAAAGGCTAAAGAAGGCCTTGTGACTGTGGGCCAGGGCAAACAGCCTCAAATTAATTGCAGGTAGTTTAAGGAAATACTCTGGAATACTCTGCAAATAAGCATTGGGTTTGTGTTGCAATCCTAATTCTAGGCAATCAAAGGCCAAAAGCCCCTCAAACCTGCAGGGGTTCCATCCCCCTGCTGGGTCAGTGAGCACAGCCTGGTTTTTGGACACTTGGGAGCAGAGCAGAGCCTGGCCTGGCTGTTCAGCTTTATTTCTCTGTGTGCAGCTTGAAGACATTTCACTGGGACATTCCCTCAGCAGGGTTCAGAGCTGCACACAAACCCCTGCCCCACACAGGGCTGTACCAGCATCCTGACAAATCCCAGAGATTTATTTTACTACATCCAAGGCTGATAACCCCTCCTGGGTCAAYCCCCTTATTATGAATCAGTCCATCAATCCCCAAGATTGCTAAAGTGTTTGGTTTCACGTTGTAATGGTGAAGCAATTAAAAGCTCAGCCCTAAACAAATTAGATTTTGTATGTTTGGTTTTATAGACATCCAGAAAGGGGTCAGATCTTTTATCACTGTTGTCAAGGGGGAGGGAGAGAATCCATCAAGTCACACAGAACTAATTTACACCACTTAGTGAAAAAATTGGAGCTATAAATGGTAATCCAAGTAGAAAGGTTTCTTTCAGGACAGAAATGCACCAGGCTCTGCTGGAGCCTGACAGATCATGAGCTGGTACTAGCTGAGGAATCAAAAGAATTAGGGATGTGCTGGAGAAAAGGGACCTCTGACAGTGACTGGGAGAATGCTGGAATCTGCAGTTGTCTGGCTGTGTTTGGGCACCTGTCCRGTTATCTCAGGTGGTGTTTGCCCATCCTGCCTGGAGCTCAGAGGGTCACTGTGCTGCACTCCCCTGCAGATGTGCCCAGCTGTGCTCTCCCTTGGGTGGCTGCGAATCTCATGGGGGCTCTCAGGTCCCTGTTCATGGCCCTCACCCCATCCTGCTGTGAGCTCAGGGGTTCCCCACACTCACCCCATGCTCCTGTCAGCTCTTCAGTGTTCCCCACACTCACCATCCTGCTTCAGCTCTCTGTCCCCTGTTCATAGCACTCACCCCATCCTGCTGTCAGCTCTGTCCCGTTCATCGCACTCACCCCATCCTGCTGTGAGCTCAGGTGTTCCCCACACTCACCCATCCTGCTGCTCAGCTCTCAGGGGTTCCCCAACTCACCCATCCTGCTCTGTAGATCTCAGGGGTTCCCCAACTCACCCATCCTGCTGTCAGCTCTCAGGGGTTCCCACACTCACCCATCCTGCTGTCAGCTCTCAGGGTTCCCCACACTCACCCATCCTGCTGTCAGCTCAGGGGTTCCCACACTCACCCATCTGCTGTCAGCTCTCAGGGGTTCCCCACATCACCCCATGCTCTGTCAGCTCTCAGGTGTTCCCCACACTCACCCATCCTGCTGCCAGCTCTCCATTCCGTTCCCCCACACTCACCCCACCTGCTGTCAGCTTTGTCCCCCTGTTCCCCACACTTACCCTGCTGTCTCTCTTGCCTGTCACTGAGACACAAACAGCAGCACCCTGAGCTGGGGCAGGCAGGGCTGGGCAACTCTGACAAAACTGGGGGCTGTATTCAGCCCRGAGTGATGCCAACACGTGTTTGGGTTAAATTCCTCCTTAAATTCTGCCAGCAAGTCCACCCAGGCTGGAGTGCAAAGTGCTCAGAGCAGGGACCATCACTCACTGTGCCTTTACTCATCAAGGCACAAGGCTAATGCCTTATCTTTAATGAAAGTCTCCACATGTTCCTGTACTATAAATAATAATTTAAATATTGTATGTCTCAGCTCCAGTGGCTGAGCTTGAAGTGATCATTTTGGAAAGATGGAACAGCTCTCATCTAAAAATACGTATCTGAAAAACTATTCTGGAAGAAGCGAGACTTATAAATTGATAAATGAGTTGAGGCTGGGATGGAGACCGTGATGAGAGGAGAAATTCAGCTCTCAGAAAGAAGGAAATTAAAGGAAAGCAAGAACTGTTCCAAGACTTTCATTGTTTAGAATTAAGGATTTGAGGCGTAGCGATGTAACAACTGGGAGAGTGGCACTCTGAAAATGCTGACCTAGATGAGGAGCTTCTGAATCCAAAAAAACATCATTAAGGAGCCTTTCCACTTAACGAAAATAAGCAGGAAAAATGGAAATTTTTTTCATGGAAATGTAACTTTGTAGGAGATTAAAGAAGSATGACAGAAACCCAAAAAGAGGATTCAGAGGAAGCAGATCTCAGCCAGCTAGGTGGCTTTGATCCTCACTGATAGCAAGCCCAGACGCCAGCACTCTCCTCCCAGGCCCTGCACACGAGCAGCAAGGCCAGACACCAGAGCTGGAGAGTGCAAGYGTCCATCCCTGCACTGCATTCACTGCCACAGCCAGCCTGCTGCCCCTGGGCAGGACACTGCCACGACTGAGGCRTGGGCTTGGACAAAATTCTACACTTTTCATAAATAATCAGTATTTTTATACCTTAAGCCTGCTTTTTTTCACTGAAAAAATGCGATATTGCARGTTTTTCTGACACTCAAAAGCACAGAGTAGGAGCAGTCCCTCTGACATCTTCCCTTTAATAAACCAGTAAAATTCTAGCATATTTTTTCCACATTCCATGTAAAGAGCAGAAAACATTTCTCATTTCCATTTGAATTTTATCGCTTCACTAATACAAAAGACATGTACTTCTAAGCATGACCTACCAAAGGTCTTCGAATTTCATAGCACACAGACCAAATTAATTGCTTTATTAATGGCTGTGATAAAACCAGAGCTCTGCTTCCTACTTAGGAAAACCTTTTTCTCTGAGAGTCTTTGTGATGTAAACACGTGAAGGTGAAGGCACCGAGCAACACTGGCACTGGGGATGGTGAAATCTGGGGAAGGGAGGATGCAGAGGGGCTGGGGAGTGAAGAAGAGAAGAAAACAGCAGAACATGGAGCAGGAACACTTCTGTGGTCAGGATGAATGGGCAGCTTTTATTTTCAAGAAGAAAACCCCCTCCCCACAGTCCTACCTCAACCCAGGTACAGAGGAGACCTTACAGTGAGGTGAGCTCTTGGACAGAGACTCATTTGAGGCTCACAGAAARCAGTGAGAAGCTCTGGCCCTCCAGCAGGTTTTGTTTTAGCCCTAAAAGCTTACAGCACCCCCTGAGCTTCAGGGAAAGCTGCAGCTTTGCAGGGATGGTGAGCAAAAACTGCAGGAAAGCTTTGTTGACTCAGAAATCCCCCAGTTGCAAATGGAGAGAAACAATGAGCAGGTGATGGAGAGCTTGAGCAGCTTGGGCTAGGGCAGGGAATAAAAATGAGTGTCTGCCTTGGCACTGGGTGTGCAGAGCTGGGAACTCAGGAAGGTGAAGTCTGCACTTAGCCTGCACTGCAGCTCAAGCAGGAGACTTTTATGCTGACAGAACCAGGCTGGGAAGGGAGAAGAAAGCTGATTGATAGGAAAGAATCAAGCAAGTGAAAGTGAATAATAGAGGAGCAGACAGTAATTGTTGAAGGAGATTTGATAAACTGTTTCAGAGCAAGACAAGGAGCAAAGAGTCAAATACTGTGCTGCCATAAAAGCCAAAAGTCAGAAAAAAATAATAAAAGCGAGGATTTTTTTTTCTTCCCTCAGAAAACGCCTAATGGGGCTACATGAGAGAACAATCAATTGGGCTGATTTAAACTCTGTTAAAAATTATTTAAAAAATAATCCAAATTATTCCACTCGATTTAATTGGTGAATCAGCAAGATCTACCACGTCCTATTTGAGGCCAGGGTGGAGGATTATGAAATGAAGCACAGAGAGGAGCAGGGCTCCCACAGGAGACCTTTGCAAGAAACCTGAGAAGGAAAACATTAGGAAGGTTTGAACGAGAACCTTTCAGCAGGCACTAAAAACATGACCAAAATGTCAGCCTTGAGGAGATCCCAAGACAGGGGAGATAGGAAATAACAGTTAAAAAGGCCCAAACAGCACACCTGTGTCAGCTGGATGGCACTGCAGGAGGGACCAAGGAACAGGGGCTGGGTGCCCCTAATGAGGAAGTCAGCAACAGCACTGGGGCTTTTTAATTGAAGAGATTAAACATTGCTTGTTTGTAGTCCTTGTGCACGATCCTCTGAGAAAGAGGAGCAAAAATCAAGGAGGGCCCTGCAGCCTCTCAGGTGTGGAGACACCCACACCCACCTGTTGGAATGTTGGGGGACACACACACACCCACCTGTTGGAACGTTGGGGGACACAAGACAGATGATGGACCTGGTTAACATCAGAGATTTGATTGCAGGATGCCTTGGCAAAAGCAAACAGAACTTTGAAAATTAGACCTGGATTGCAAGAAGATTAAATCAAATGGGTTTACTGGAAAAAGAAAATCCCATTAAACTCTGCAAGCAAGAGATGTTGTTATATGCATAAGTTTGTGTGTGTGATTTTAACCTAATCATTGCAGTACACATTACTAGTCTCCCTGAAATAGTATGTAAGTGTTTATATCCCACAATAAAATGGGATTCTGATCACCGAGTCAGTCTCCCTGTCTCTCTCCATTGCTGACACCCTCCCCCAGAGGGGTTCCATCCCCAGGCTCCATCCCCAGTCCCTGCTCGTGCTCCCAGGGCAGGGCTGTGGGGTTCAGCTGGCATTCTGTGCTGGGTGGCTGCCCTTGCAGGTGGCACTGGCACTTTCCCAGTTGCTGGGTGCTGGTTTGGAGCTGGAGTCTGCAGGTGGAGACAAGAAGCTGGGCTGGCCCTGCCATGGGTGCACAGCCTTGCAGGGATCCCTGCTGGCCTGCCCAGCACTGATCTCCACACACCAGACAAGGTCTCAGAGCTGGAATGAGCTCAGGGGTAATGCTGCAGRTGGCCAGAGAACGCTGAATTTCCTTAAGGCTGGCTTTACAGGCAGGCATGGCCGTGCTGCCTGCCCCCATCCCAAACACTGCTGGGAAAGCCAGGCCAGATCATCTCCAGCCTGGATAATCCCATGCTTTAACAAAGGTGGAACAACACTAGTGTGGAAGACAGGATTAAGAAAGAGTTGTTGTCTCCTTTAGAGCACAGATCACCTTTAAAGGTAGAAAATCAACTACAAAAAGAATCTTGGGAATGTAAGGAAGCAGCACTCAGAGAGCGCAGGCTGGAGCCTCGCACCTCCCAGCATGCCTGAAACACAAGCAAGTGTAAAAGCAATCACTGATTAAAGTTTGRCTTTTCACTGTTTGACTGGCCTAGGGGAGACAATAGCAGGATAAAAAAGAATAATAACAGCAATCAGCCTATGGGGGTAATTTTTAATAAGASTGCTGTGCTGAGGAGGCACCTGTCTGTGCCGAGGCTCCCAGGAGGGCAGGGAATGGCTGCTGCTGCTGCTCTGGGATCAAAGGAGCTCCAAAAGGAGGGGACAGGGACACTGTGGGGACAGAGACACAAGTGGCAGGGCAGCTCTGCTCTCAGGCACCGTGTGGAGTGCAGCAGAGCAGGGATGCAGAGGGGTGAGGGCTGATGAAAGCGCTGACAGCACACAGACGCTAATGAAGGCYTGAACTCAGCGCTGGGGCTTTTTTTAAGGACTGCTTAATGAACTCCACTTTTAGATACATCAAGTAAAATATGTAAAATATTCACTACAGGGGTGAATCTCTGAGAGACCAGGAATAGACACCACTGGGAAAACACAGCTGCACCTGAGCCTGCAAAACTGCTCAAAGGGGCCYTCAGACATCCCCAGCTGCCTTGCTGGGCTGAGGCAGGCTGACACCACACAAGAGCTGACACCAGTGGCACATGTGCCACAGTGGGGGAATCAGCTCACTTCTGTGCCTCATTTTGCCAGGCTAATAATGGAACTAATCATATTTACCCACCTTACAATAGAGCAGTGAAACTTAATGGGGTGCTTTGAATTCTTGGACAATACGCCCTATAGAATTACAAAATTATAGCAGACTCCTTCTCAGAGATCCTACAGTGTTTCATCTTACTGCAACTGCCATGGTAACTCGCTGCCCTGAAAACCTCTGATAAAAACCTCAGTTTTTTGTTGCACATCTGCTTCCAAAGCAGRGGTAACCCTGAGTGGCCACTGCTGTGATCAGAGACATCTCTTARGTGATGCTTTTGATGGATGCCCTGCCAGAGCCCTGACCAGGCCCTTCTGTGGCCAAAACTGCAAATAGATTTACATGCCCAAATCACAGCTGATGAATTAATGTGACTCCAGGGCTGATGGGCCAAGGAAACTTAAGAGATGCAAACAAAAAAGTGCCAAACTGCCCCCAGGTTAAGTTTCACATTTAGGGACTGCTAGTTCTTTTCCRTATGCAGAAAAATTTGCCAAGGAGTTGCAACAGAACAATATCATGAGTTTGCATTCCTCTTTCCAGGTGTTAGATACATCATGGAAAACACTGTCCTGCCTATTAAACTTCTTTTTGACATTAATTTTTCAGACTTTCAACCAGTACATGCCAACACCTTCATGGGCTTACACCTTCTTCAAAGGAAAATAATTCTAAAATGGCAGAAACAGGAAACCTGACCCTTCATGTTCCACTCACACCACCATCAGTTCAGTCCTTATTCCCCACACAAAGGTGGCAAAAGTGCAACAGAAACTTATTTCATCAAGTTCAAATGAYAGTTATTTTATCATTGTTCCACAGCAAGAAATCTAACCTCCAAGTCTGTAAAATGTGGGGGTTTTTTGAGTGATAGCTTTTCCTACAGCACTAGCTTATGGTGTCAGACCCTTCAAAAGGGGCTGAAAATGAAGAAGATGATTTTATTTATTTAATTTGTTTTTAATTTAATCTTCTTCATTTAATCCCTCAGATTAAATGAAGAAGATTAAATTAAAAATAAATTAAATAAGTAAATAAAATAAATAATTATACAATATACACAATACAACAAAATATAATATAATATAATATAATATAATATAATATAATATAATATAATATAATATAATATAATATAATATAATATAATATAATATTTAGATTAAGAAGATAAAAGTCACCAGAGAAAGGGATGGGTTGAGCTGCTTAAAGAGCTGATGAGCTGACCCAAAGCTGGTCCCCCATGCTGGAGAGTGACCATCAGGCAGCCCATGAGGAGAACGGAGCAGCCCCTGCAGGATGGGCACAGGCAGGCCTGGGGCAGCCTGGCAGGCTGCTGGATGATCTCAGCAGGCACAAGCTGCCCAAAGGCTCCACTCAGCACTCTGTGACAGGAGGGGCAGTGCRGGGGGTGCAGGGGACACTGCCCAGGGTCCCATCAGCATGTGGGAATGAGAGGGTTTCACACACAAAATGTTTCCTTCCTGCACCAAAGCTGCTGCCTCTGTGCCCTGGAACCTGCTTTGAGATAAACCAGCAGAAAGCTCCATTTGAGACAAAGCCAGGGAAGTTTGTTTCAAGTGCTCACAGACGCGGGGAAATGTGCACAGCCACCTTGCCCGGTCCCCAGTGCAGCTGGGCAGGGGGACATGGAGGGGCCCCTGTGAGGTGGCACACAGGGCTGGCCCTGTCCCCGTGTCCCCAGCCTCCCTCCCGGGCTCAGGGATGGGGGATGCTCGTGGAAAAACCCTGCTCAGCATCAGCACAGGGCTGTGGCATCTGGGCCTTGGCCCTCAGCACAGGGGCTGGCATGCAGCAATAAAATCCTGGCTGGCTCTGCTGACAACACCTGCTCCTGCGTCCTGATAAGCTGGGCTACACAAGGACAATTATAAATGTCTCCAGGACATGTTAGAATGCATGTTTTAATTTAATCAGAGAGAACAAAAAAGCACATTAATCACTGCTCTCTTAACAGCAAAGATGTCCAGATATTTGCCAAGATAGCAGCGTTTTTCCCAAACACATCAGGTACAAAAGGACAACAACAACAAKAAACTGCAGCCTTACAGGGGAGGTACAAGGCCAAGCTGCAGCTCGTGCTCTGCTGAGCTGCTGCCAGCACAGACAGCTGGGCCAGGGCAGGAGCCTGGCAGGGCTGGGACACACCTGCAGCTCTGTGCACAGCAAAGCCACCCCAAAGGGGCTGTGYCACCCCTGAGCKCAGCACACCTCTGCAGGACARGTCTGCGTCCTGATCCCMCTGCATGGGGAGCTGAAAACTAACAGGAAACATCCCCAAAATGKCACCTGCACGCTGAGGCACCAATCACAGGGCTGATCAAGGAGCTTTCTGACGTGTGATGGAAGGATCAAGGAGCTCTCTGATGTCAGAGTTTAGATATGTCCTTTCCTTACCATTCCCAGAAGAGAAAATAGCTCTCAGCACAATAACTTTGTGTTTTGCTTTCTGTGCTCTGCCTGACTCACAGCTGTCCCTGRACAACACCCACCATTTTAAAATGAGACCCTTGAGGCTTGTTCCTGGCTCTGCTGAGGGGTTTGCAGTGGGACCTGAGGCTGCAGCTCCCTTTTGCCTCCAGGAGATGCASTTAGGTTGGAACCTCATCCTCTGGAAACACATCAGGAGGTGCTGGTGCCCAGGGGCAGCCAGGCTGCTGTATGTTAATAACACCAGGGCATGCAACATCTTCTCAAGTCTACAATAAAGAAGGATAAGCTCAGGCAAACACCACAGAGGCAGCACAGCTYAAGAGGCACTTCCCAAAGACAAGGCTGAGCCCCAGTGTTGCAATACCCCACGCAGAAAGAAGCAAGCACAGCTACTGTTTTTTGAATCCTAAAAATCATCTCTAAAAGTTCCCCTGGGCCCAGCTGCAGTCTAGCAGGACCTGGCTGGACTGACGACACAGTGTAAAACCAGCCTCTCAATAACATCCCAGGTTTAATGGTGTGGGTGAGCACACAGACAGATTTGTGCTTCCCAACTCTCTGTAGGAAGTTAAACTTCTCAAATWGAGCTTCTRGTGACATSAGGCTTTCTTTCTTCCTACTCCTGTTATGTTTTCCTCTTTTAAATTAASAGTGCAGCTGAGTTTGGAGGAGCAGGGTAGGGAGCAAAGAGGCTCCAGGTAATAATCACCTTCCCTYACTGTCAGAGGATTGTTTTTYTTAATGCYAAATGCAGGGAGTTATTGACAGAGGGATGGTTTTAGCTGCCTCTCACAGGCTAAGGAAGCACACAYSACAGCTGGATGGAGGCACTGGTTTGATCTCCAGMGGACAGCAAGCCACAGTGATGTGTTCAGCTGAGAGGCTCCACTGCTCAACAGCTGAGGGTGCTTGGCAGGGGGAGATAAGTGATAAGTGATAATCATCTCCATCAAGCATTGCACTGCACCTTTTGATCCCAAACCACTGGGGGCTCTTTCCTTGTCCCTTCTTGCTCCGGGCTACAGCTCCTGTGGGGAGAGGGGACAGGGAGAGGGGCTGGGCTGGCAGACACAGGGACAGGAGAAGGGCTGGGGGCACTGGAGGAGCCAGGGCTGGSCTTTGTGGCCACACTCAGGGGCCACCCCTGACCAGCAGCCTGGGAGGGGCCCAGCTGAAGGCAGRYGGACTGTCCATGGGAGYAATTGTTGTCACCTTARTGCAAAAGTTCCATAGCTTCTTGGTGATTTCTCARYGGRATCTCCTCGCAGGACTGACTCCTCCTTCTTCACAGCACAGCCAACAAACTCCAACTCTCTCCCCAYCCASCTYACCCACTCTTTTGTAGCACTCYTCCTTATTGGACACAGCTGTGGCCTGTTAAGGGCAGGCCTGTTCCTGATCTTTGGTGATTAGRACAGCTGCKARTCCTCAGGTGTGAGACTGCCTTCTGCACTATCTTTATTTCRTTACATTCTATCCCTCCACCAGAAATGATGAGKAGRATGAGGTGGAGCTGGAGCACACTGATGGCACTTTGATAGCACACTGATGGCACTGCTGGAGCARCTTCCCAGGCCTCCTAGTTGGGCATCACCTGCTTGGGTGATTTAAGAATTACTCAAAATTTAAACTCCAAAAGGCACAAGGCCTTTGTATCCTTCAGGGTCACTGCAGAAATTTAACCTGGTTTTTGTTTTTCTGACCATCCCCACATATCCCTGAGAAGTAAAGAACAATTTCCCTAAGAGTTAGTGCAGAGACACTGCTCAACACCATCCAGTGTGACACAGTTGTGCTGTGCTACGTGTTAGCACCATCCAACCCCATCTGACAGGAACTAGAAAACATCTTTTTCTTCTGAAGCCACAAGGGAATTTAAAGAGGGYAAGCATAGAGTACAGGAAAAAATGCAYAAAGTACAAAATCAATTCATCTGTGGCATTTGGCAATTCAAATTAACCTCAGCTTATTAGCACATGGCTATTCATTAATTTTCTCTTTTTGCTCTTRAYGTTGGCAAATGAATGATTACTSCTTAGTCATATTTGATCAAATGAGCTGCTATTGTTTCCATTCCACTTCCTGCAAAAGTCTGAGGGAAAACAGTAAATACCAACAAGAGAGGAACTCTCTGGAAACACGACCACAGGAAAAGCCTGGGGGCTGTTTTTGCACATTTCTTTTCTAGAACCACATGTGACAGGAGGCTACCAAAATGGGAATTTACTGGAACAACCTCAGTCAAAAGTGCAGATACCACAGGACAGTGTGTGCTCAGAGGCTGGCTCATGTGCCATGGCTAACACTGCACTTTTGTGGCACCAGTGTGCCACTGCTCACCCACTGAACGCCCAGAGATGGCTCCTCACAGCCTGGCTGCTCCCTGGGAGCCCCATCCCAGCAGTCTGGGCTACCCACACCTTGTGTGGGCTGCCAACATCCCAGGGATAGAGAAGAGCTGTGGAACAGACCATTCCCTCGCCAGGAGAAGTTGAAATGGCCACGCAGCTCTTGGCTCGCTCTGTTCCTGTGACAAGTGGAGCTGGTGCCTCATGACAAATATCCCTGCCTGGAGATGGAGATCAGATTGCTGCACAGCACAGAACAGCACTTGATCATTATGGAAGAGCCTTGCAGAATGAGCAGGAACTCACATCCAGAGGCTGTTGCAAGGTGTATCAGTGTGTCTGAAGGCTGTGCAGGGCTTTGCCAGCTCCTGGCTCAGGTCACTGATGTGCTGGCACACCTTGACACAGCCTCCAGAGAAGGCAGCTGGGTTCCAGGTCTGTGACTAGACCTCCTAACTTGCCAATTAAATCTGAAGGCATGAATTAAAATGTAATTACTGAATAKCAGGAACAGTAGGGGAATGGCCTTAGCAGAATTTACTTATTATTCTTATTAAGAATATTATAGTAAGTCTTTATTTATAGGATAAGGGGTAGCCCTCTTTAAACTAAAAAGAYGGCAGGTTTAGATTAAATAATGGGAAGAAATTCTTCCCTGGCAGGGTGGGCAGGCCTGGCACCTGGAAGTGTGCCAGGCCAGGCTGGACAGGGCTTGGAGCACCCTGGGGCAGTGGAAGGTGTCCCTGCCYTGYCAGGGGAGCTGGAATGAGACAGTCTTTTAAGGTCCCACCCAACTCAAACCATTTAATGACAATTCTGTAATTTTAGAGGAAGATTTTACTGCTGTCTGAAACCAGATCAGTAAGGGAAGGGAAGKAAACAAAGCAGGTCTTGTGCAAAAGCTGGGGACAAGCAATGGGGAGTTCCCCGAGTCTGTACTCTGCTGGCTACAACTGAGCAATATCCGAAGTGCAGAAGTGTTCCTAAAATCCCAGCCTGGAGGCAGTGGAAGCTGTCACCATTCACACCCAGCTCTCCTCCCTCTGAGGGAGTGGCAGAGCTCTGCTCCTGAGTTCTGGGAGCCTCCAGGTGCTGTTTGGGCGCGCAGCTGCAGGAGGATCCCGAGCCCAAGGCGAGCAGGGAGCTTCTAGTGCTGGGTGGCCCTGGTGGCTCTGGGTGGCTCTGGGTGGCGCCTGTGTGGCTCTATTGTGGCTCTGTGTGGCGTCTCTGGTGTGGCTCGTGTGTGGCCCCTGTTGTGGCTGCTGGGTGGCTCTGGGTGGCCCGTTGTGGCTTCTGGATTGGCTCTGGGTGCTCTGGTGGCTTCTGGTGGCCCTTGGTGAAATCTGTGTGGCTCTGGGTGGCTCTGGGTTTGGCACTCTATGTGGCTTCTGGGTAACCCTGTGTGCCCTGTGTGGGCCCTGGGATGGCTTTTGTTGTGGCCCTGTTGGCCGCTGGGTGGGCTGCTGTGGGCCTCTGGGTGTCTCTGTGTGGCTCTGTTGTGGCCTGGGTGGCCCCTGGGTGGCTCTGGTGACCCTGTGTGGCCTGTGCAGCCCTGTGCAGCCCTGTGCCGGTCTGTGTGGCTCTGTTGTGGCTCTGTTGGCCTGGGTGGCCTGGGTAACGCTGGTGGCCCTGGGTGGCCCTGGGTGACCGACTGTGCGGCCCCTGTGTGGACTCCTCCGTGGCTCTATGTGTCTCTGGTTGGTGGCTCTGGGTGGCCGCTGTGTGGCCACTGGTGGCCCTGTGCGGCCCTGTGTGGCTCTGTGTGGCTCTATCTGTGTACTTGTTGGTGCTCTGGGTGGCTCCCTGTGTGGCCTGGTGTGGCCTGTGTGGCCCTGGGTGACCGCTAGGTGCCCTGTGCGGGCCACTGTTTGGCCCTGGGTGTCCCTGTGTGGCTCCTATGTGGCTCTGCCAGCAGAGCAGGGCTGTTGACAGCAGCAGGACAAGCAGCAGCTGCAGCAGCAGCCAGGSTGAGGAACGGTGTCCAGGGATGTCACAGAGCATCAGGGCTGGCAGCAGGCTCCTGCCAGCYCCTTTCCCTTCAAACCCTGCCTTGTGGCCCTGCTTTGGAGCATATGCCTGCCCACGCAGGGAATGSGGAGGTGGGAAGATGTGCTTTCCTCTCCTTTTGTGCCTCATGTAAAGCTGTGTGTCTGCASTCTGACAGGCTTCACCGGGTCAGCCCAAATGCTCCTGGTGTGCTCACATCAGGGCTTTCAGAGGGATTGCACTGGAGGTCCCCAAACCTTGGAACCTGGGTGGAAGCTGCCCTGAGGGACACTGCAGCTGCCCCATCCATCCCTCCTGCAATGGTGGAGTTAAGAACAGAGGCTGCAGCTTCCTCTGGGCTCTTCCCTTGGATTATTCCAAGGTTAATACCTAGGCACTGCTAATGAGCASGCTGAGCACTGCAGCTGCAGGAGAGATGGGAAGGAAAAGGTCAGATGCTTGCTCTCATAGCAAAAGCCTTTGTCACGTGTGGAGCTGAATCTGGAGACACAAAGATGCTGCCTTCAAAATTCCTTAATTTCTTTGAGGAGTTCATTACCAGGGCCCTGTTTCCTGCTTCACCAGGAGCTCATCAATACAGGGGATTTTTGTTCTCCTCGCTGTCTGCTCCAGACTCTCCTCACTGCACACCTTTCAAATACATTAAAAATCTCCTGTTCCATTCTTTAACTGGCAGGTCACCATCACCCTCCTCTCACATCACCTGAAAACCACTTGCTGCTCTCTGTGCATCATCTCCCAAAGCTGTCTGAGCTCTCTCTGGAGGGGCTGGGCACCTGGCAGAGACCTTCAGGAGCAGCACACACGAGCTCTCCACCCCCAGAGGCAGCACCCAGGTACAAAGGAAAGTTTCTGGGTGAGGAGCTGTACCAGCCCCTACTGCTATTTCCAGGATTCTGTGGAACCATCCATTTCTACCCCAAACCCTGGAGCCTGTGAGAAGAGGGAACAGYGGGGCACCACATCAGTCTGGGGCTGGGGTAGGGYTGCACYAGGAAAGGCTGAGAGAGCTGAGRGTGGCCAGTGTRAAAAGGAGAAGGYGAGGATCCCAGTGCRGCCTGGCAGAGTGCAGAGAGCTCAGAGCTGGGCTCTTGCACCTGGAGAGGTGACAGAAMCAGAGGATAAGAGCTGTGATAAAAAAATTCTGAGCAGATGCTTGGGAAAAAAAAAATAAAAATTACCAGTCCAACACTGGAACCTGCCAGTGAGGCTGTGAAATTTCCATCCTGGACTCACAGGGTGCTGAGCAACCCAAGTGAGCTGTCCCACCMTTGGCACTCCCTTCCCTTGGAGCCTCCTGCTCTGTCAGAGCAGTCAGAGCATGGCAAGGCCAGGTACTCAGCCCAGGTGCTCCAGCCCAGCCCAGCAGCTCAGCATTAACCAGATCCATTTCCTTGCTGGAAGTGCCCTGTCAGCAGCAAGAGGCTGCAGAGCCTTCCAGAGCTCCTCCTGCAGGGGTGCCATGATTATGATCATAAGTTTGCAATAATGATAATGGAGCTAACCACAACTCCATTTCCAACTGAGGTAAGCTATGGATTTGTATAAAATACGTATCAAATTATTTCTGGATTTTTTAAGTTCAGAGGCGACAYGAGTTTTTTATTATAATGATTTTGTATTGACAGAACAACGACTCTAAGCTAAGCTGTTAGGACTATATATTTCCCTCATGGCCTCCAAAAGCACTGTAAATTGAAACGTACATTAAAAACAGTCAATCTTTGTTTGCTGGCAACATTGAAGGAGAATTGACTGTGTTTTTATTAAAAAAGCTCATATCTTATAGTGACTGGACTGCAATGAGAAGGGGCATTAAAGTGCTCATTAAAGATAAAAAAAAAAAGAATCCTCTGTTTGACTAAATCCARAGAAGCACCATTGTGTTCAACAGAAGTGTAAAGATGCTCATTAGTGTCATCTCAGAGCTGGTGACTTGGTTCAAGCCCTGACTGAAACAAGCCCTGGTGCTCTGTCCCACACTGGCCCAAGCCATCAATAACCCATCAATAACCCATCAATAACCCATCCATGTGCTGCCTGCAGCTGCTCCAGCAGCCAGGACAGCTCTGGGCTGGCCCCTGCACAGGTCAGGCACTCACAGAATACTCTGGGTTGGAATGGACCCCTAATGCCATCAGCAGGGACACCTGGACTGGAGCAGCTTCTGAGCCCCTCCAACCTGATCCCCAGTGTCCCCAGGGCTGTGGCACCCACCACCTCTCTGGAAATGCAGTGTTTCACCATCCTCACTTGCAAAAATCTTCCTTTTTCCTAATCTAACTGCCCCCTCCATCAGTTTAAATCCATCACCCCGTGCCCCACTGCCCTGGTAAAGGGTTTGTTCCCATCTCTGCTCAGGCTCCTTTGTTCAAACACCTCAGTGCCASTCCAGGCTCATGGACACACCCTCAGCCCTAAGCTGGTGGCAAACAGAGCAGGAAAAAGCCGGGATTGCTAATGAAAAAATCCCCCTGGATCCCAAAAACTTCACTCAGGTAAAGCAAGAAAACAGTATCTAAAATCTGGAGTGCTGAGTGACAGGGCTTGGGCAGGCCCTAAGGCTGTGTTCTGCAAACAAAGTCAGCCCGGCACAAGTGATAGGTGCTAATTAATAAATAGTGCTGGTTTCCCTTTGCCAATTACTTATTGATACACCAGATACTCCTCTTTGATAAGCCACTCTAAATTGGTAATAGCTTTTATCACAGCTGTGAACAAGCAGAATCAAGCATCCAGTGCCTTCCCTTTTAAGTTGTTTATCTTCTGCTGTTACAGAATTCTCTGCAGAGTTTGTTTGGAATTGCAGTGAATTAAACACCTTCTTTTTTAATTATTATTATTTGCATTGTAGTAATGCCTAGAAATCCCACTGTGGACAAGGGCTTTGCTGCTGTGTGAACAGAGCTCTGAAGAGAGGAAAGCTGTGTCCCAGAGAGCTCACCCTGAGCTTTGTGATGGATTGCTTATTCCTATTCCTCCCAAATGTTATCTCTGAGCGGGTGTTTTCTGTAATTTCTGTCATATCCCATCTCCTGCCTTGGTTGGTGTCTGTATTTGGGGATGCAGCTGCAAACATAAAGCTGGACTGCARGGGCCAGCAGACATCCTCTGGTGAGCCCTGAGCTCAGCAGGCTCTGGAGAGTGAAACCAAATTCAGAGCAGAAGAACTGAAGATTTTTAACCATGCCAGGTAAGATCGGGAGGGAAAGACCACAGGAAAAAATAAATAAATAAAGGGCGGACAACAAGGTCCTTAACGGGGAGGCTGGCATTGGTTTGGGGAACTCAAACACACTGTTGTCACTTAATGGGATCATTTCACTTGGTTTTCTTCAGGGAAAAGCCCAGACCTGAAACCCAAGGCTGTAAACAGAGCAGATTGCTGGGCTTGCAGCACTGAGCCTCCAGAGCAAGGATGAAAGGCACTCACCCTCCAACACACACAGCTCCTCCAAGAACTAAAGACATAATGAATGCCCTCACAACCTATTAGCAGCCTTTATTTTCTGAACAAGAGAACCCCGGGGCCCAGCCCGGAAAGGTCAGGAAGTTTTTTCAGCTCAAACTAGATGTAATCAAGCTTTTCCCAATAGCAAATGAAAGAAAATACTGATTTGTAAGGGGAAAATTTAAAGAAAGAACATAATTCTCCCATTCTTTAGAGCGTCTGAGCAGAGTTGCAGATGATATGGGACTCTGAAGAGGAAAAAGTTGAAATTTGGTCTGGAAAAAGACAGGGGGACTTGCTTCTGCAGGAGAGGGGGCAGTGATGGAGCCAAAACCCACCAAGCTGTGCTTCAGCGAGTCAGCAAAGTTTGAATAAATCCTGAATTGTGTTCTCTACTTCCAGTGGCCGTGGGGGCTCTCTGTCAGTCAAGCCTGCTGTACCCTCACTTTTGTTTTCCATGGCAAATTTCTGTGTTAATCTTGAAGAAACAACATTTTCTTTGTTACAGAGAGGGTTTCTTTTCTTTTTCTTTGACTGCAGATAAAGTCTCACACCCAACCTGTCCTCTCACACACACAGCACTTTCTCAAGAACACAGAACACCTTTTCAGACACCTCCTGKATTGTCACTGGTGATATTACCCACAGTTTTTGTTAAAGATAAAGAATTAAGTTGGGCTCACAGTACCAAACAGGACAAGCTAGAAAGTTTGATGGCCTATGGAAGAAAATACATCAAGTGACAAAACTGAGTTTACCACACGTATTTTGACCTTCTCTCCCCTTTTTTCTTTCATATTCCACAACATCCCACAAGGACTATTATAGCTACAAAAGAAAAGCATTTGCTAATGACACAGCTTAAAAGCAAAATCAAAACGTTCAGCTGTCTGCCTCAAAGATGCCCTCCTACAGTTCATTTATGGGTTTTCAAAGTGAAGGGTTTTAGAAATGGAAAGAATAACTGACACTTTTTCTATCCATAATGCATTCCTCCCTAGGCACATCCACAGCCTATACAGMCTGTGGTATTTAAAAAAATACCCTGAGATACAAACCCAGTGACTTCCATAGAAAATCACTTTCTGAGGCTAATGCAGCTTTATCAGTGCCAAGGATCCTGAGCTGTCTCTTGGACTGTGACCTCTGCTTCACTTTTATTAATCTGTGTGCTGGCCAGCCCTGCTTATCAGGGGTTTGGTGMTTGAGGTGAAGTTCTTTCTCAGGCTCCTTCCACTGCCCCATTTGTCTTCACAGCACAGATTCTCTTTTCTCTCAGCTGCTGCTCTGACATCTTTGCTTGACTCCCTGTTCTTCCATCCCCCCCCCAGGCTATGGCTGCCTGCTTATTTATGCTGTCGGCTTAATTTCTTGATTGATATTCTCACATTCCCCTTGCTACTTACTTATTTACATCCCCTGCTTGTTTCCAAGCCCTGCTCCTTTAAGACCTCGGTGCTATTTTATTTATGGCAAAGAATCACTGTTTTCCACAGCATGTTCTTTATGCTGCTGCCACGACCTTCCAGAGCACCAGTTCATCATCCCAGATATTGCCACGCTCCAAGTGCCCTGCTCCTCAATCCTCTGAGCCTCTCTGGTGCAATTCCCTTCCTGGGGACACCTGGCCAGCTGAAGCTGTGCATCTTTTTTATTCCATTCATTATTTAGCACCTAAACAGCCCTACATTCTCTAGGTAAATAGGAGGGAGGTATTCACGCTGCACTACTCATGACCTGTGATTGTGGTTTGCCTTCTCCAGGGTAAAACAGCAGCAGCTCCCACAGCCAAGGGGTTTTCCCCTGGGTAAAACAAACTGGCAAAGAACAAAGCACTGCAGGAGCTTGGGTGGTGGTCTGGTGGCAAAAGAGACAACATCCTGTGGGGGAGAGAGAGAAAGGCTGCTCTCATCTCTAAAGCAAATATTTTGGGAGTCTGTGAGCACAGGGGGGGAATGCTGGCTCAGGAAAGGCAGCAGAGCTGCTCCCAGCAGTGCCACAGCTCCACTGGGCTTTTGGTTGCTGCAGGATGAATRGGGGTGTGAGGATCAGGGCAGGATCTCAAAGGACTCTCTGGGGTGAAAGAAAGGGTGAGAGAAAATGAGAGTTACCCTGGCCAGCAACTCAGAGTTTCACCTTGACTGAGGAGCCAGAAATCATCCACCCAAAGTGCTCCTTCCAGCCCTGCCAGAACATTTCCATGGCTCAGCCAAAGGTTTGTCATGAGAAAGGCTGCACTAAGGTTTCCTGGTACATAACAAAATGTTCTGTGGGCTTCTCCTGATGAATGCTGCTGATTCCTGTTAAAGTGATGATCTTGCACCTCCCAACCAGCACKGAGGGGACAAAGAGCTCAGGATGCTCCTGCTGCTGCTGGGCCATGTCCCTGGGAGCAGTACTGGGACAGTAGAGCTGAGAAGGAGGCACAGGTGAGCAGAACAAACTGCACTGTGACTGTTCAGGTGAATTCCCAAACGCACCACATGGATTCTTRCTCAGAGCTGTCAAACCCAGCACACCTAGAGCCATGCCTGAGTGATATCTGCTCCTGGRTGTAGCTCTCCTCAGTGCCTGCAGACACAGTCTGGGCTCCAGTGTGGTATTTATAAAGCATAAATGGAGRGCTTTGGGATGGACACGCTGAGCTGAGGGAGGGGAGCCTGCCTGCCCTTTTCAGGTGTAAAATGGGGGATGCTCTAATAACCCAAGATGCAGTTAGTTGGTAAAACAGACTCATTTTTGGCCCTATTTAACTGCCCTGCCTAATTTGTTGGCTGCTYAGAAGTTGGAGTGTTTGTTTTGCTCTGGGGTGCAGAGCAGGGTCCKAGCCTGTCCTGTGTTTGTGTGTGCAGCAGGGGAAGGAGGGAGCAGAAGCTTTTCATTTAACAAGTGGCAAAGTGYTGCCACAGGGGGAAAAAATAGATGCAGCTGTGCCTGCAGCATTACTTAATCCTTCTCCTTCCATTTCCTTCCATGAAGATTGAGCCCCAGCCACAGAGAAATAGCTGCTGGTGCTTATGCAGAATYTAATGCCCAAGCCCAGCCTGTAGCTGGGAGATATGGGTTTGGTTTTCTGCACAGGCCCTTCTGCCTTTAAAGGGTCCCAAAACTGTCCTCAGTGCCTGCCCCAGGACTGTGCCTTAGGGCTGGGCACTGCAGGAGAGGAGTTGGGATTGCAGCAAAGTGCAGTCAACAGGGCAGCCCTGGGGCAGCAGCAGCAGTGACAGCTCTGCCCTGGCTGCCCTGCTCACCCCCAGTTGCAAGCCGGAACCTCAGAACCCTGTCCCCTGCTCTTCCATCACAGAGAGCTCTGTGCACCTGCTCTGTGCCATCACAGAGAGCTCTGTTCCACCACAAGCTCTGCCATCACAGAGAGCTCTGTGCACATCCTCTCTCTGCCATCACAGAGAGCTCTGTGCCGACCTGCTCTGTCCATCACAGAGAGCTCTGTGCCAATCCTGCTTGTGCCATCACAGAGAGCTCTGTGCCATTCTAGTGAGCTCTGTGCCACCCTCCTCTGCCATCACAGTGAGCTCTATGCCATCACAGAGACTCTGTGCCATCACAGAGAGCTCTGTGCCATCCTGCTCTGTGTCATCACAGAGAGCTCTGTTCCACCACAAGCTCTGCCATCACAGAGAGCTCTGTGCCATCCTGTTCTGCTATCACAGGGAACTCTGTGCACCACTCCATCTGCCATCACAGAGAGCTCTGTGCCACCCTCCTCTGCACATCACAGAGAGCTCTGTGCCACCCTCTCTGCATCACAGAGGCTCTGTGCCAACCTCCTCTCCATCACAGAGAGCTCTGGCTGCCATTCACAGATGGTGCTCTGTGCCACCTCCTCTGCCACCACAGTGCTGCTCTGTGCATCTGCTCTGTGCATCACAAGAGAGCTCTTGTGCCACCAAAGCTCTGCCGCACAGAGAGCTCTGTGCCACCCTCCTCTGCCATCACTGAGATCTGTGCCATCACAGAGAGCTCTGTGCCATCACAGAGAGCTCTGTTTCCACCACAAGCTCGCCATACAGAGAGCTCTTGTGCATCCTGTTCTGTGCCATCACAGAGAGCTCTGTGCCACCACAAGCTCTGCCTCCAGCCCCACTGCTGGGGAAAATGCAGGGCTGACTGGAAAGGCCTTCCTGGGTGCCACCCTGCTCCTGCAGACAGGCATTTCATCACCAAGGCATCAGAACAACAAAAAGCCATAAATACCTGGCTTTAATTCCCACTTCTATAAAGGCACATCCAAATATAAATCACAATGGGAACTTCAAAGAGAACCAAACTGCCTGATCCGGTGAATCGGATCCAAAGCAGCCTACCCTCAAAACACAGCCCACAGGACATCAATTAATACAGAAGCAGAAGGGAAGACTGATGCCAGATTTAAATAGGTGTATTTCAAATCACAATCTGGTCGAAAGCATCTTGAGCTATATTCCTGAATTACGTGATTCGTGGTGGGTGGTAGGGAGTGTCCTGCCCATCTGGGAGATTGTCCCTGCTGTTCTGGCTGCCTCAAACCTCAGAGCACTGAGATTTCAGTGGCCTGGTTTTACTCATTTACCCATCAGCTCATCCTCTCACACAGAACAGAAAACTTCGTCCTTCCATTSTTTGATGTAAACCAAAAATGATGAAAATTGACAGAAAAATTCAACTATCAAGAGTCTGCCAGAACATGRAAAAAGAAGAGAAACAGAGATTAATGGATGCCAGCACCATGTATCCATTTTAGGTCCTGTTTGGAGAGGGACAGTGGGGACACCATGGCTGTGGCTGCCCCTGGATCCCTGGCAGTGCCCAGGGCCAGCTTGGACAGGGCTGGGAGGTAGTGGAAGGTGGGATAGTGGAAGGTGTCCCTGCCATGGCAGGGGATTTGGAACGAGATAATCCATATCCTTTCCAACCCAGACCATTCCAAGGCTCTGAAATTTACTGAAGGAAGGGCTGTGTGAGCTCCTCAGAGCAGCAGCACCGGCTCCCACCTCACCTTTAATTCCTGCAGCAATGTCTTCTGCCACTGGAGCTSCCAGAGGAGCCTCCCTGGGCATGACTAACAGCTGCACTGCACCTCAGCACATCCTCTGGCCTTGCATGTTTGCAAAGCAGCCGGGATGTGACAAGGACAGAGCTGAGAGCAGCCCAGGTCTGAGCATGKCACGTCCTGCTCATCCAAGGAGACATCTCCTAAACTCCCTGTTGTCTCCCCTAAGGGGAGAGCACGCTGTACAGCACAGAGACCTTCCAGAAAGCCTGCAGGCTGCTCAGGCACACACACACACACACACACTGAGCACCTGGCACATTCCTGGCAGCAACAGCCTGCCTCAAGTCCTGGCTTAAGTGAGGTGGAGATGAACATGTGGGCGTACGGGCAGCGCGGTCCCGAGACTRAAACGAGCCAGAAAGGAAACCCTGGCCTGAAAAGAAAACAAGCAGTTGGTTTAGTCAGATGCTTATTAAAAGCTTGTGCATTACCTCTTGACCATGCTATTTTTAAGATCTCACCCTCCAAAGCACTGGCACCTTCTCAAAGGTAATGAATGTTCATACCTGAGAGCAGGGCTGGACAAAGGGAGCGCTCGGTGACTCGCACAATAAAACTCACACAGAGGATGGAGGAATTAGAAAAGCAAAGCCTCAGGCTTGGATGATCAGAAAATCCTGAAGGAGTTCAGATGCTTTTCTGAACCTGCTCTGCCTAGAAATCACAAAGGATTTGCTTCTCTCATGTGAATCACAATACTGTTCTGGTTTCAGCTGGAAACTACGCCATATTTCAGCAGATTTTTCTGCTTTCAGCCTAAAAGCAAAAATTGCAAGAGCACAATAAACATTCTGTTAAGTCTGACCAAACTTCTAGCCTCAGAAAAAATACTTATCCTTGCTTTATTAGACCCAATTTGGATCACCCATCTGTTGTCTGAGGGAGTTTGAAAGCTCATGGGTGGAATAAAAAAACCCTTTCCATCTCCTTAACTATTCCACTGGCATTTGCTTACGAGTTTGCTGCCAACCAAGAAGTGTCTGAAGGGGACAGCACCTGAAGCCTTTTGGAACTGGCTTAGTTCAAGCTCTACCTAACAAGCAAGTGACAAGTGTATTGTGTATTGTCACGGGCATCTTTCCTCATAAAGCAAGKAAGGCTTGTATAGATCRGGAGTTATTTCCCCCACTCCTCTTTATTACTTTTCCTTTGTTCTCTTGCTTATCTATTCCTTTTTAATGCAGAAGATAATACAATTCCTATTCTCCTGGCTTGTGATGTTCAATGCATTTTGACATGTGATGCTGGTTGATGAAATTGGAGGAGAAAAGCTGCATGATGATTTAAAGTGTTATTTTCATGATTGTGCCACTCTTGAGTATGGCACAAAGGCAAACATGACACATGAGTCTCCCAAAGAAAATAATCAGGATGACAGAACGTTAAATTAAAAATTAGACTGTCCTGGTTAAAGCAGGATGTCTGGACATCTAACCTTATAGGATTATATCTAACATCCTTTTACCAGCGACAGTTAATGCTTGAAGGGATTTTATTCTCATGTAATCCCTGCATTGCTTTCAAATCTGCTTGTTTGGGGAAGATATAATTAAAACTTATTATTCCTCCTTTCTCTGCCAACCAACTGTCAGAGAGCAGGAACAGAGAAAACAAGATTTCTTTACCAGTGAAAACRCTTGTTATTTTATAACGAAACCCTTCTATTTCTACTTAATTTAAAGTCAAAGGATCAGCACAGCCTTTTCCACTGGCTAAATGTAGTGGACATGTATCAAATTTTCTTTAAGGAAAAATAAAATAAAATGCTGACAAATCCTTGGAGAAATAGAGTTTCAGGAACAATCTCTTTCTCATCCTCCCTTCTCCTTGTTCTGCATCTTTGCATGTACCAGCTGACTTTTSCATATGATGCAGTAAATTGACTAGACAATTACATTTTTCCATAGCATTCTACCTGTCTTGTCTATTTAGTGGAAAGGAATAAAATATCCCTTGTATATAGGATACACACATCACTGGATAAAAGAGAAACCCCCATGAAATTTGGGAGGAACTCTCCAATGTACACAGAGCACACATGAACAGCACTGTGCTGTTTAGATCCCTGAAGGAGTTTCAGAGATTTGACAACCTTAAACCCGGGGATTCAGGACTTTTTCATTGCTGATACACTCTCTCATGTCAGTTCAGGTTGATCTTAGCAGCACAAATCCAGGATATGAAGGATGGCATCTCTGCTGGCTTCAGAGAGGACAGAGAAACCTGCAAGGAAAGCCTTACACACCACCTGGCCAGAYGAAATTAAAGCTTTTTATGTTCGAGGCATTTAAATAAACTTACAATGGCAAAACTCAGTGTGGAGTAAAGAGCTGGGAAATCCCTGGTGTCTATTAGCTGCATTAGAGGAAACACTTTTATTCCTCCTCTCCACAGAGAAACATCTTCTTGGTAGTGAAGCAAACCAGTTTCTGCCTCTCTTGCAGTGCCCTCCGGACAGCCTGGCCTGTGGCACTCCCTCTGGCTGTCCTTGCAGAAGCAGACTGGGCCCTGCGCTCTGCTCCTGCCCGGGCACAGCAGGGCACAACTCTGCTCTGTCCCTCCTGTGCCACCTCTGGTGCCCCGCTGAAGGGACATGGGGCTCTGCAGGGCTGTGCCACATCTCCCCCTTGCCAAGGCTGGCACTGCTCAGAGCTGGGCTCTGGTGCTTTGCTGGTCACCCCCAGCCCCACGGGGAGCTCACAGCTCTGCTCTCAGGGTGATGTTGGTGTTGGCCATGCCTTGGGTGGGCACTGTGTGAGGAACCCCTGCCCACAGCCAGCCCCAGCACCCCTGTGCTCCTCACAACTGCCTGCAAAAGGCCAACTGTCGCAGACAMCTTTTATGGAAAATCCTTTCCTCAGGATTTTTCCTCCTGAGGAGCTGAGAGGCCTCAGGAACAAAATGCAAACAATGGTTATCTGCTGCTGTGGAATGCAACAGGTGCATCTGTGATTGGTCTCATGTGGTTGTTTGTAATTAATGGCCAATCACAGTCCAGCTGGCTCTGACAGAGAGCCCGAGCCACAAACCTTTGTTATCATTCTTTCCTAATCTATTCTTAGCTAGCCTTCTGATGAAATCCTTTCTTCTATTCTTTTAATATAGTTTTAATGTAATATATATGATAAAATAATGAATCAAGCCTTCTGAAACATGGAGTCAGATCCTCATCTCTTCCCTCATCCTGGGACCCCTGTGAACACCATCACAGCCAACAGGACCTTTCTGGAAGGAAGGAAGTCCCCAGTGCTGAGACACATCTCCAGGATGGGCACAGCCTATCCCAGGACCCCAGCCAGGGCAACTCTGACCCAGTCTGGGCACAGCAGGGTCCCTGGGAGAGGGAGCTGCAGCCTGCCTGCAATTACAGCTTGGCACATTCCAAAGGACAAGCCAGTCAATTACTCTTGTGAGAAGAAAGCCACAGTGGCAAACCATCCTATTAACTTTGGTGCTCAACTCGAGAACCAGAGGGATTCAATAAATGAAGGAGGGCAGTGTGAGGGGCACTGCTGGGCTCTCAGCGGTCACACCGCAGCTCCCACAGGGGCTGAGAGCTGTGAGGGGCTGCAGGCATCACTGAGGGGACCTGAGAGCTGTGAGGGGCTGCAGGCATCACTCAGGTTCCCTGAAGAGCTGTGAGAGGGGCTGCAGGTATCACTGAGGGGTACCTGAGAGCTGTGAGGGCTGCAGGCTATCACTGAGGGGCACCTGAGAGCTGTGAGGGCAGGTATCACTGAGGGGCACCTGGCAGAGCTGATGGGGGCTGCAGGCATCAGCAGTGTACCCTGAGAGCTGTGAGGGCTGCAGGTATCACTGAGGACCTGAGAGCTGTGAGGGCTGCAGGCATCACTGAGGGGACCTGAGAGCTTGTGAGAGGCTGCAGGCATATCACTGAGGGGTACCTGAGAGCTGTGAGGGGCTGCAGGTATCACTAGAAGCTGAGGGGTACCTGAGAGCTGTGAGGGGCTGCAGCTATCACTGAGGGGTAGCCTGAGAGCTGTGAGGGGCTGCAGGTATCACTGAGGGGTACCTGAGAGCTGTGAGGGGCTGCAGGTACCCCACTGAATCGTCCCTGGCAGTGTGAAGGGGCTTGCAGATCACTGAGGGGTACCTGAGACGAGCTGTGGGGTGCAGGCATCGGAAGCTGCAGTCAGTGCATAGGCTGCGTCGGCAGGTGAGGGGCTCAGTGTCGCGCGAGGTGCCAGGCATCCATCACCCAGCAGGTTCTGGCACTCAAACACTCAAACCTGAGCTCCAGGCAATGAGGGCAGGGCAGAGGCAGGGCCAGGGAACCAAAGCTCCCTGGTTTTCCTCAGATGAGGTTTTCTGACAGCAAAGGAACAAAAGCCCTCAGAGCAGTGTTCCCTGCAGGAGTGTGGGTGGATTATCTCATGGTGTGGATCACCGCAGCTCAAGCCCTGTGGATAATTGATGGGGCTGCACTCATTTAATGCCAGCTCGGGTCTGATGGCATAAACATCTCAGCATTCCCTCAGCAAGCAGAATTACACAGGACCCTGGGCTTTTGGGAAAGCTGGGACTGAATTCACTGACTACATCATTAAAAAAAAAAAAGTAATGCTATTGATATGTTAGAATAAAGAAATCCCCAAATAAGTAAACTTCCTAACAGCTGTTCCTTCAAAAAAGGAAACAAAGCAGGTTTTATTTACCTGGGAGATCCTCTAACCAGCAATTCTCAGTCACCGAGAGGTGGCTGATTGAAATATTGATTAAGGTTCTATTTCCTGCATTGTGCTCCAGTGGCAGCTTTGTCTGCAGCTTGTTTTTTACAATGCTAAAGGAATGCATTGTTTTGGGAAAAAATGCAGTTACTAGACCAAGTCTTTTAAGTCATTTTAAGCTGAACTAAATTCAGCCTGACTTTAAAAATTCAGAAAACTTCATTAGACTAAATTCAGTTAGATTTTCTAACTGTCTAGCAGACAGAAGCAATACAGGTTTTAGTCTGAAGGTGGAAGAGTTTCTATTTTATGAAGGATGAGAAGAGTTGGTAAAGGGTGAGAAGAGTTGGATGAAGGTGGGAAAAGTTGGAGAAGGAATGGGGAAAAGTTGGATGAAGGGTGGGAAAAGTTGGATGAAGGTAATGGGAAAAAAGTTGGGAGGATGGAAAAGTTGGATGAAGGGGAACATTTGGGCAGCATCTGAGGCACATGGTGGCATTGTCAAGGGTGCTCCTGTGCAGAGCCAGGAGCTGGAGCTGGTGATTCTCATGTGTTCCCTCCAGCTCAGGGATTCTGGGACTCTGAGATTCCTCAGTCTCAATGTGTTAAATAGCTGGCCCAGAGAMTAATGCACAGCTCAGTCTCAGCTATTTATACTGCTGGTGTAGAACTTGGCTACAGGCCTGGATATGACACATCTCACTCTTCCTGCTCCTTCCTGTTTCTTGTTCTTCCCTCTTACATCCCAAAATTCAATCCTGTGTTCAAGTACACCCCTATGCAGAACAGATCATGAATCACAAAATTCCTTTTGACCACTCAGCTTTGGGCTGAATAAGGAGCTTAGCAGCAAACCAAACTTTCTGATGTGTTCAAGGAAAATTCAATCTTCTGGGCACAGCCCAGAACATGAGTGATGAGAGCCAGAAGCAGCTGGCAAAAATGCTGCAGAGCTTCCTGGTGCACACAGCCTCTTCCTTAGAGCAGCAGCTTTCAGAAAAGTCTAGGCAAGCCTTCAATAATCCAGTAAATTCATACTTCTCCTAAGCCACGGAACAGGTATTGACTGTAAAAGCTAACAACTGAAAAAACAGTTCCTTTCATCCAAGTAAAAGCTCTTTGGGTGGGGGACTGTGAAAAATAATAAATTTTAATTGGTTTGTGACTARAAAATAAGCAGAATTTGGATAGATATTGTATCCACTCATGATTTTTCTACCAGTGGGCAGCAATGAATTTAAGTTGTCACTGAGACAGGGCCAGATTCTACCAGCCAAGGTCGGGGGTGTTKAATAAGAGATTTGTATCAGGGCAGAACCTGCCTTGTGGTCTGGATTTGAACCAGGTGATCTTTTCAGAAYAGCTCCAGCACCTTTCTGGAGCCCCTGTTAACCTATCAGTGTTGTGGTACTGATTTCTCCACKCTTGTTACATCCCCTCACCCCCAGAGTCACTGAGAGGGCGCCTTTGTGTCACTCCTATTTTTCTGTTATTTTATTTACCTTTGAGCAGTAGATACAGACCATATCAACCCTGCTGGAATCCTTCTTTTACAAGGACATGTAAGTCTTTTTATTGCACAGCCCTTGAATAACTTACTTTGTTATAGCCATTCATTTCAGATACTTTGGCAGTTCCCAATTTGATTTAGTTGTTAGCAGAAAGCCATGTTATCTTCCCAGAAARGCAAATATATGATTTCATTCCTATCTGTTGATCCAGATTCTAACCTCACCTATGATTAAGGCAATGTGAGCATCTTTCAGCAGCAWTGTGTTTCTCCAAAATGCAGGCTGAGCTAAAAGCAGAGCTGCTGAAGTAAGCAAGGAAATGTCCCATGGCAGCAGCAGAGATCAGCGAGGGGGAAGATCTTGATAACAAAACTACCAGAGGAACTCAAGGAGCAGCTAAAAGCAGAGACTGGGATTTGGCCAGCAGAGCCAGGTTCATGGTCTGACCATGGAGAAAGTTCCCAGCAAGTGCTCAGCACTGGGTTTTGCCCTCGTGSCTGGTGCTCAGTGCCCTGTAAGGATGGCTCTGGCTCGGGGTCAGACTCTGAGGGAGGAGAAAAGGACAGGACCCTGAGAAGCACTGCCAGCTMCCTCTGTAACCCTCAGATATTTCCACTCAGGTGTAGTCCAGGATCAAAATATTTAGCCCAATATAGCTTCAGGTCTCCAAAACACTCAATCAGCAATATTTAACAAAAAGCAGAACAGCAGAGTGTGCTACGTTTGGGTTTGTCACTGCCATAGGGTTCAAATAATTACCTGAATACAACACTCATTATACACTCAATTAAAACTTTGTAAACCACAAAAGCTTAGAAACACAAACCTATCCCAGTCTACGTTGAACAAAATGAAACCCAGGTAACTAAATACCATAAGACTCAGTGGGAACACTGACATATGTATGCAAGGTGTTTTAATTAGACAGTGCAGGAGAGACACACACAATCTGCTCCCTCCTGAACAGCCAGCTGTAGGCTCAGAACATGCTGCACCTACAGAGAGCAGCAGTGCCAGCCTCTYAGGCTTCTCAGGAAAACATTCCAGCCACCAGCCTCTGGAAAATAATGTCTTTCTGAATTTCCAAACCAGTGCAGCCTCTCCGGCACTCACCCTGAAATTACTCTTGCAGGCAGCCAGTCAATTACTGCAGCATCTCTGCTACCTGCTTTTATTTCAAGTATCAGCWAACAGTCAGATATTTTGACATCAGCAGCTGGAAGAGCTTCATTACTTTGCAGACCTAAACCTACAGCTTAATTAGTAGCATAAACATCTATAAAGGAACTAAAGGTAAGGGACAGCTCGTTTGGCCGAGCTCTCATTGAACGATTGCCTGCATRTGTGTGCACTGATCTCCTTGCTCTCAGAGCTTGGCCTTTTCCTCCCTGTTCTTCTCAGGCCCAGTGCCAGGCTCAGAGCAGGGGTGGMGCTGAGCCAAGTGAGAAGATTGGGGTGTCTTATCTGCAAAAACACATTGCCCACTGCCCCTGCCACCACGAGATGCACACCAGTCACTGCAAATTTTGCTGACTTGAGTTTTGTGAGGAAGCACTCTGAGGTAAGAGGCAGTGCCAACAGGAGTTTGAGAAAATTCAAATGAGAGCACYGATGAGCAGCTGGCTGGAGGAAGGGAGATTTGCAGCTCTGCTGGAGGATCTGCATSATGGCAAAGAATGCCCAGGTGCAGCCAGGCTGGTTGGTGGGGAAAGAACCTCTTGCAACACATCACAGAACTGGGTGACACCAGCATTTGGTGACTTTACCAACTGAAAGTCGCATTTCTTTCTAAAATGGGTGGAAGTCAATAAATTCCTATGGATAGGAATGGTTAATTGATTTTGCTGCCACCTGTGAGCCCAAGTAAGCTGTGAATATAATATTACTCGCTGGCTTCTTCACACTGCTGTGAATATTTCACA
The DNA here is from genome assembly GCA_002167245.1 of Sporophila hypoxantha. Lineage (NCBI taxonomy): Eukaryota > Metazoa > Chordata > Aves > Passeriformes > Thraupidae > Sporophila > Sporophila hypoxantha. The sequence goes on from NDFG01000471.1 coordinate 344,534, forward strand.
CAAGAGAACTCCAGACAAATTATTCTAGTCCTGTGTCTTTTTATTGCTGCTAATAGCTTGTTTCAACAAAGAGTCAGACATTCCAAAATTGATGGGAAGAATATTGACATTGGCTTAATAAATCCTTCCAACCAGAAAGAGTTGAACAAAGGGAAATAGGTTACAGTTTTCCTTGTGGACCTGTTCCGTAATTAAGGAGCTCCGGGCAGAATTTTAAGACCAAGAATTCCAAAACATGTGTCAGTTTGTAATTCCTCTGATCATTTCTTCCCTCTGTGTGCCCCTCTACCATCTAAATGCCTTTTAAAGTCTGCCCCTTGAACGCTTCTTTCCTTGGCAATTTGTGCAGATCCTTTTTGATATGCAGGGAGCTTAGATATACCTCACACTGTTGGGCTGCAGCAATAAAGCTTTAACTAAGATGAAACCAGAAAATCTGGAAAACCACAGGGTCAGGGTTGCCTGAGCAGCTTGTTCCAAGATTAGTGGTGTGCAGAGTTAAGGTTTTAATACAGCCAGCATTAAATGTCTCAGACATTCAGAACAGAAYTGAGGCGGCCTTGAATTCAGCCCATCACGGGCACTTTAGCACCACTTGACTGCCAGGGCCAGGCTGATTTTTGGAATGATTGCTAATATCAGCTGCATAATAAGTTCATATGTGAACATCCTGGGCAACCTTGATGAGCACTTGAGTGACAAAGTGGCAGTGGAACAGGAGAGGTGCCAGGGCAGAGGGGGCAGAGGGGGCAGAGGGGACAGAGGGGACTCTCCCACACTGTGACCTGTGGCTCCAGCTCACCCAGCTGCTCAGGGAGACAGAAAACAACACTTGGTGAGGAGAGAGTTTCACCAGGACAGGAGCATCCAGAGGGGAACAGAGCAACATGGCTGGAGATGGATAAATGATCCTTAAACTCTGTGCGGGCACTTGACGATGAATCTTGGGGTACAAAGGATTAAAAATCCTTACAGCTTCCTCATCTTGTAGACAGAGCTCTGGCTGATAAGGCCTATAAGAAGATCTTTAAAAATATACCTTTGCAAGCACATTTCTTTCTATGCAAGGAATTAATGTAAAAAGACACTTTTCTAAGCACCTCCTCCTCCTCTGCCAGCCYTCCTGCCCTCTGAAGGACGATCCCATGTTCAAGCAGAGTGGGATTTACAAAAATCTTAACAAGCACAAAGGATTTTTTCTAAACCCTCCRCTGCTYCAGCTGCAGAGTTTTGCATGTCACATTCTCCCATTATTCTCTCTTCTCCACGATCCCTTTTATCTCCCCCTTGCTCAGCTCTGTACCTGTCCCTGTCAAAGCCCTGTTCCCTGCTTGGCCCAATGCTCAGCTGCAGGGACAGAGCTCTGCTCACTGATCTCTCTCCATCACAGTGCACCAAGCTTGGGGCACTTTTGGGGGACATCAGAGCTTCCCTCATCTGCCTCGCTGTCCACCTGGAATGCCACATCCAAAAGGGATAATGGAGATATTGGGGAGGAGAGCTGGAGCCCTCCCACGCAGCTTATGAATGCTGTCTCCCATGGAAGGAGGAACCACGTTTTTACTCCATAGCTGGATGGACCTGTCATCACTGCAGCAAATAAATAGGGAGGATAGGTGTGAAAACTGGCTCTCGGGCTGATCTGAAAATAATTTCTGAGCTGCAGGAACGGCAGTGCTGGGAGCTGGCTGCTGAGGGAAATGTGGCTCTGGCGTGTGAGAGGGGAGCAAGGAGGGAGCTRGGTGCCTGGACTGCGCACAAAAGGTCTGAGGATTTGCTTCGCTCATTTTCACCTCTCAGTGAAAATTTCCTCTCCCTGGTTTATAGAAAACACAGGTTTATTCCAAACGGCTGTTTGTTCAAGAACAGAGTTCTTTGAAGTTCTGGCAAAAGGTCCCTGTGAAAACGGCTGAAAATTGCWGTACCACTGCTTTAGAAAAGGGCTTTTCATAAGCAAATATCAAATTACCATGCTATCTTCATAGGAGGCATTGTTCAGTCAATACAGAGTACCGATAATTGACACTAAAGCCAGACATTCAAATTCCAGAAGGTGAAAAACATTCCTCGGTATCGGCCCTTTGATTCCACATGCAGCTGAACTCTGCCTACAGAGAACTTCTATTTAAAACCAGCAACAAAATAGCCTGRTCTTTCCTTTGTACTTTTCCCTGCTTTGTGTTAGGGACTTGTACCGACTTTGTGGAGTCACTGCAGTTACTTGTAAATGATGTATGAAAAGAACAATTCCTGTCCTTTCCATGCACCAAGAGAATACTGGCAGCTCTCAGCAAGCCCAAGTTTGCTGCTTGTTTATATTAAATTCGTACCCACCAAGCTCCTGAATTTAAAGATCATTCTCATCCACACAATTAGTTCTATTGCCACTTCAAAGGAGACAGGTTTTAGGAGAGCCTTTACCCCTTGAATTCCCCTCAGCCCACCTTCAGGTTTTAAAGATTTTGTTTTGATATTTTGACATTTAGAGGGTAAAGCTTGAGGTGGGAATTGCCAAAGACCTGGGTGTGGTTCTCTGACACCACAGGTAAGAACTCCCCAAAAGACTGATCCTACAATCAGAACAGCCATGGCTGCAGTTGCAAAAACCAGAAAAACACACCATGACAGAGATCGTGAGACAAACTCAGCTGTTTTCCCTCTTAAATTCACCTCCCTCAGTCCACTGGAAATCCAAGCTATTTGTGTAGGTACTCGATTTTCACGGTAATAAAAGACTTCAGTGTGTAACTACAAGAGTCTCTACCTGGAAAAAGCACAGGAGTGGGTGTGATGGACACGATCCCTGCTGTGCAGGAGCCCCAGCAGCGCAGAGCCCGTCTGGCTGGGTCACACTGCTGCAGCCGGGGTTTTGTACAAATGCACACAGGATTCAGCACACAGTGTCCTGCTCMCAGCTCCAGTGAAAGCACAGCCTCTGCTGTCACAGCTCTGCGGGCTCCAAAGCCTCAGAATTGCATCTTTCCTCCCTGCCACTGATTAGGGGAAAAGTCACCACAGCTCTGCTCTCTGCATTCCAGCGTCTTTAACACATTGCCAGCCAGCTGACAAAACCACTCTYAAACATCAAACACTTCACCTCCCCAAAGCTGCATGTGCAGGGGAATGCAGATTTTTATTTTGCTCCCTTTCAGTGCTCAATAAGCAGCCRGTTCTTCCAGGGAGGACATGGACTGTGCCCCTGCCTTAGCTGCCTTCCCTAACATGCTGTTCCACTACACAGGCATGTAAATAAATTACCTCATTTTTCCCACGGGAATAACACACTGACATTCGATTCTAACTAATGCTTTAGGGGGTAAAAGATGGGAAGAGCTGGGTCAGGAAGAAGTATTCTCCTGCTGTTTGGAGTGAGAAGCAAGGAAGAGACAGATGGCAGCTTTCCCTTCCTTCTGAAGCAAGAGTGTCTTAAAGCTCTTGGATGCTGTATTCTTAAATCTATAAAGAGGTTTAAAAGTGGCTCTGTGTGTGTGAGAGAGGCTGGCAAGGCTGTACTTGTGTATGGGGAGCATTCCTGCTCTGGATAGGGTCATAAAAGAAAAGGCAAGAAATGTCTGGGGTGTCTGGGCTGTAGGCTTGCAGRGCTCTGTGCTGACCAGGTACATTCAGATTTCAGTTCAGCAGCTGGATATTAGGAAAGGGAAAAAAAATCTCTAGCCAAACAATTCATCTTTTAAAATATCACCCCTGCAAATGCTCCTCCATTATTGCTTTTGATCTCACATCACCTTCCCCTCTGCCTCCCTCGGGGCTTTAGAGAGAAAGCTGAAAGAGCTTCAGCAGACAGTGATCCTTCACCTCCTCCCTGGCTGCTCCACTCCTGCAAGCCTTGCTCCAAAGGGATGCATGGGCAGGCTTGGAAGTCACACACAAAGGAGGAAATCCATCCCTGAAACGCTGCACACTCTCATCTGCTCACTGTTCCCCAGCTCCCCAGAGCAGTGATCATTCCTGCAGCAGCCTGGACAGCACAGAACCATTTCTGAGAGATTTCTCAAACCATTTCTGTGTTTGAGGTTCTGTTCCAGGGGAGCCAGCTCTGTCCTGTGAGCTGTGMGATGTCTGCCCACAGAAGCCCCAGCCGGGCTCTGACCCAGCTTGCCACAGCCACGGGAACAGAGAGAGTGAGAGCAGAGAGCAGGGGATGATTAAAGGTGCCTGGCAGGAACTCTTTGCACCTTTCTTAGCACTCCCTGCATCATTCACTCCTTCAGAAGTTTGAGCTTGGATCTCATCAAAGCCTTCAGTGACTGAAAGCCTCTGCCAATTCTTGCTTGCTCCAAGTAGCTACTGTGGTCTAGGCACAAGTACAAGGGAAATTAACACCTTAATTAGCTCTGGGCTGCTCTCAGGTGCTTCCTTTGCCTCCTGTGGGCTCTCAAGTTGCTCCAAACCACCCAGAGGCCACAGGGGTGCTCTGCCACCCTCACCCCTCCTGTCCTACACGTGCATCTCAGAGATCACATCTGACTCTTCTTCAGGAAAGAAGAGTATTCCAGAGTCACATCCAGCCACACGCTGCCCAACACACCCCACAGAATCACAGAATCACAGAATCACAGAATCACAGAATCACAGAATCACAGAATGATGAGGTTGGAAGAGACCTCTAGGATCACTGAGTCCAACCTGTGCCCTGACACCTCAACCAGACTAAAGCACCAAATGCCATGTCCAGTCTTTTTTTAAACARATCCAGYGATGGTGYTTCTACCACCTCCCTGGGAAGAGCATTCCAGTGCTTTGTTATTCTTTCGGTGAAARWTTTTTTCCTAATATCCAACCCCAAGGTTTTATAGTGAGAAAAGGAAAAAGTTCACTTTTTCACTTCTTTTAATTKACTTCTACCATGGGATGGACAATGGACTTGGAGCTGCATTGGTGTCTCTCCAGCATCCCTCAGACCCATCAGATTAATCCAAATAATGGAAATAAGAAGGTCAAGGCTTGCTCTGGAGCAGATTTTGCCTACTAACTGAGGAACAATTGCAATASTTTGTTTTTTGTCTGAGGCTGCCAGATCTCAGAGGCTTTACCTTGCAGGGAWCTTTGCACCAGTAAGTGGAACTGAGGTGCTTCACAATGCACTTGATTGCATCCATACAGAATTGTTTGGTGCAGRAGGACCTGGCTCTGCAGGGCTCCTRYTGAAGGAAGACACTTGGAAAYCAAGATYTGCTGAGGGAAGATGAAGAAATGACTTTCTGTTTGCAAGAGTGATGCTGTCTTGCTGGGCAAACATCTTGCTGTTTGAGTTTGTATGCTCGTGTTTACTTAAAGCTGACATGGTTGATCTCTGTGCCAATCACACAAATATGTACATCAAACTCTATTTGCATAAAGCAACTTTGCAGTTAATTAGGAAATACAGAAAGATTTAATCTGGATTTATGCTGCCAATTTAGCTGAAATGCAGGGTTATGTTTTTCTGTTCTCCACCAGTTCTTGAGCAAGGAATCCCATATTTCAAACTTGTGRCTGGCTTCAGCCACTCACATGCACAATCACTACGGACTTGTAATTACACCAGAGGCACGCTGCCAGCCTTCCTAGATGACATTTGGATTTTTTGCCAAGTCATTAACCTTACATCCAATTCATTTTCAATCTACTCTACCTCCTGAAGGCTTAGAATATTTGTTTGCTCGATCAGTTCTTGTAAATCACAGATTCATCTGAGATTTGGTCGTGGTTTTGCCACTGGAATTCATCTCAGCCCTAAGCACAAGCTCTGCCCTGTAYAGATCAGGAGTTCCAGAGAGAGGCTTTACCCTCCTCTGCCTTTAGGAGAACAGAATCACACAAGGTCTGTGAGAGGGTTGGCTACAGGTAGCTCATGCAAGGTATAAACTTCCCTCAGATGTTTGTAAAGTATCATGCATAAAACACTAAAGGAAGTTCCACTCTCTGGATTCTGGAGAGGGCTGGAACATTGGACGTTATGGATGAAATATTTAAGGAATAGAGTTTTGATGTGTTATTTTCTCATCTGTGTGCCTGCAAGTGGAGAGGTGGATGGGATTCCCAGAGAGTCTCTTTTATAGATTCTGCTGACAGCTCRACAGATCCAGTTCTTTTCAAGCCCCGTTGATTCACTATCTAAGGAAAACACAGAACAAAACAGGTACACGTCCAAACTTTACAAAGAAAAATAAAAGAAACTTTTTCACAGAGAAGTTAGTTTTAAACCATTTCATTTTTATGTGGCTTCATTAACTCTGGGTGCCCTGAAGCACTAGAGGCATGTAGAAAACAAAACCCAGGGACTTTTGCCCTCATACAAATCGTGTTTCCTGCCCCCAGAATTGGCATGGCAGCCTTGCAGAGCTGGCTGCCAGTAGGTTTGCAGTCTTTGAGACACTAATGATGGAAAAAGCAATACAGAAAGACTTCTAAAACATCTATCCTCCATTCCTTTCATTTGAACCCATAAATCTCTAGGGGCTGGGAAATGCAAGACTTCATGGTRAGACCCCAAATACCTGATGGTTCAGGGTCCTGTTTTTAATGTACTCACAGACTGGTTTGGGTGGGAAAGGASCCTAAAGCCCACCCAGTGCCACCCCTGCCATGGCAGGGACACCTCCCCTGTCCCAGGCTGCTCCAAACCCATCCAGCCTGGCCTTGGGCACTGCCAGGGATCCAGGGGCAGCCACAGCTGCTCTGGGCACCTGTGCCAGGGCTGCCCACCCTGCCAGGGAAGGATTTGTTCCAAATGTCCAGTCTAATTCTGCTCTCTGCCAGTTTAAAGCCTTTCCCTTTTGCCCAGTTTACAGAAAACCAGTTGTGCCAGTCAGCATCTAGAGAGTGTTTTGAGATACAGGCATTAAGTTTCCAAAAGTTCTCAAAGTTTCACCAGCCTGTCAGATGTTAGGGGAAGAGGCAGAGATGGACAGGGAACAATCAATAACAACACAAATCTTCCACCTTCAGGTCTTCTAAATTGATGCCCTTGATCATGGGGTAAGGTGTGTGCTGGCATTTGTCATGAATGGAAGGGGCTGGAGACTGGCACAGCACAGAGAGGAAGGAGGAAGGAAAGGAAAAGGAAAAGGAAAAGGAAAAGGCAAAGGAAAAGGCAAAGGAAAAGGAAAAGGAAAGAAGGAAGGAAGGAAGGAAATACTGCCTCTCTTCTCAGATTTCTCTGCCATTCTGCTGCCTCTGCAGCATTAGTCCCAATTAGCAGCCCTGATGGAGATGCCCTGATGCACAAGTGATTCACACACCAACACCTCTGTAAGGGCCCGAGCTGGGCAGTAAATCTGAAATCTTTCTGGAGCTCACTCACATGAAGGCAGACTGTTTTGCTGTACATAGCTGCTCCTGCCCACACAGCTCTGAATAAAACCATGGAAAAGTTGGAAAAGTTCCCTTTTTTGCCAGCACTTTGCTGTCCCCTCTGCAGAGCTCACTGTGAGCTGGCACTACAGCTCTGGGCCTTTGCCAGCATCAGTTTTTACAAAGCTTTACCTGAATCACTGCTGCTTGTCGCACCAATCTGTAAACAATGGTTTAGAGCATTACTCAGGTTTTACATGTTAGGACAACTGCTGCATAATATTGTTTTCTCTGCTGAAGCTTTTGCAGGAGCTGGAGTCATGAATATGTGCTGCATCTCAGCTGAGGCAGTAAAAGAACCAGCCAAGGAGCCATTTGGGGAGTGACAGGAACAGAAATACGGAGTTTTCTGAGCGGGATTTTCAGTTCAGCTGCTCCTGGTCAGCGTTTAACTCCTGTCTGCAAACACCTGCTCACACTGGGCCCTTCACACCATCCCAAATGTTTACAAGAGCAGAGTATCCACAGGCAGCTTGTTTCACAGGTGGGTTTCACCTGTGCCCAGCTCATCCATCCCAAACCCCCGTGTGCAGGCAGCTCCATCCCTCAGGATGCCCCATCCATCAGRGGGGCCACGCTGGGCCCCAGCAGCTGCAATCTGGCCCCATATGGCTGAGCTGACCGGCCACACTGCACTCATAATGAGCTCAGCACAAGATTAATGAGCCCAGAGCACAAATCAGCCSTGCAAATGGCTCTGGGATTAGTGAGCAGGGGACAGGGCTGTGGGAAAGCCCCAGCAGGGCAGCACACCACTCAGGGAATGCTGGCAGATCTGAGCAGGAAACCCAGATCGGGAAAAAAAAAGGGAATTTTGGCTATGAAAATTGGTGAAAAAAAAGTCTGCCAAAAATGCTATTTTAGTAAGATTATAGCCACCTGTGAGTTCAGACTGAATTTGATAAAACTGTTTTGGCTTCAAATAGTGATTAATTTTTTRCKAWTMYAAAAAAATTCAATTGCAAAATATTTAATTCTATTAAATATTAAATATTTAACTTGATCATGCAAAATATTTAATTCTATTCTTTTAAAGGGAAAAGTTATGGCTTTTTTATTTTTCAGTGAGACTTCTACTTGTGCTTTAAGCACCTTGTTTTGCAATTGTAATAGGATATGCTTATAATTCTGGAAATAAAATGAAATATTTAATTTTGGACCAAATTGTTCAACTTTGGAACTTCAGCCATAATAAGAAGAACACATAGCTAGATATAAGTACACATGGCTGTYTGCATGCTTTCCTTTCAGCTGGTTAGGCCAACCAAGTGGAAAAACCCTTCTGACAGCCCTACACCAATATTTCTATCAAACTGCAAAGCCRTTCCCTCACACCCAGAGCATGCAAGGAGCTGATTTGTTTCTGTGGGCCGTGCAGATGCCCAGGCTGGCAGTGCAGCCCAGCCCTGGTGAGCTGAGCACATCTGAAGGCTGTGCGGCATCCTGGGGGCACGGCAGGTTTGMAGCCCACACTGCCCAGCCTCAGGGGCCCTGCAGCAGCTCGGGGGCCCTGGATGCTCCCTGGTGAGCTCAGCACCTCTCTGAGCTGGGCAGAGCAGGGTGCTGGGGAAAAGGGATGCTTGCACCACACCAGGCTGCAGCAGGAGGGATCAGACGGTTTCTGAGAGTGCACTGAGCGAAAATTCAAGATGAATTTTGTAGTTGCTAATTTTAGATTGCTCCCCTGAGGCYGCAGCAGCCTTCAGGGYTTTCTGCTGTGGGGAAGAAAGTGGCAGGGGAAGTTGTTTCTGCTCTCCTGAAAGGCSCCCTAAATGTGCTGTGGGGCAGGGCTGACACTGGAGCAATTCCTTCCAAAGTCTGGAGCTGAAGCTGCCCTGAAATGGAGCAATTTGTCACTGGGTGCCAGGCACTGCTGCTGACCTTTAACATGTACAATGRACACATCCAATTACACATCTCCTGTCAGATCCCCCTCTCCCTTCCCCACCGAGCAGTCCTGCAGAACACGTGCAAATAATCAGGSAGAAAACAAGCAGCCACCAAAGGCTTTCCACCACCCAACCCTGGTTAACAGCAATGTCACAGGGAAGCTGCAAAACCCCCAGAGTCATTTCCTCCTCCTAATTCACAGTGACATTAACAGGAGCTGAACCCTGACCTGCAGGTGACTAAATGATGTTGCCAAGCAACTGCACGTTCAGTGGGAGGCAGAGGGCAGGAACAGGAGCACCAGGCTGCACCTGGGGGACACACCTGGAGCCCCTCCCCTGGGCCACACCCTGCTCCTCCCCGGGACAGCGCTGCCTCTCCCTCAGGTGTACACCCTGCAGCTCATTCTTTCCCCCTTTTCCCTTGAAATTCCACGCAGATAGGGATACAAGAACATCGCTCCAGCTTAAAAGTGACAAAATGAAATATAGCAGCCATTTTTCTTTGGAGAAGAGGTGCTTATAAATTCACTTCGTCCAAAGTATCTCTCACTTCAGCCATACATCAAACTGTGCAGGCCCATCAGTCTGAATCAATTAGAAATTACTCACCAAGTAAATTACATTGAAAAGCTTTGATTTGTTACTGGAGTTTGTTACTGTTCTCTTCAATCTTAAAAGACTGAAAGCAAAAAAGTAATAATGTGACAGTGATAGTGAAATGTAACTTTTATTGAGATTGATGGGAACCTATTTGCCACAATATTTGCTTTTAATAATTTAATTTTTCAAACTCTGCAAAGAGAYCCATAAATATTTGACTATGAAGTTCTTCCAATTTAAGGTACTTTTGCACTATTTGCCTATTTTTTCAAGATTTTTGTACTCCATTTCTAAAAATAAATCCACCAACCATATGTTCATAACCACCTTTTACTTTGCCTCCTAACCATGTTTTAACTTTCATCTGTTGCAGGTTAGTAACCTTTCTACTCAAGGCACTTCAGGCACTGGAAGAAAACACAAAAGGATGACTCCCTTAAGAAAATATTGGTTTTTGCAGCTTGGGTTTGTTTTTGAACTGGGGAAGAGGCCCAGCTCTGTCTGCCACAGGTCAGGGACCAGCTTGCAGTGCTGCTGGTGGGAGCAGGGCTCGTTTTCCTCATTAGCATCACTTATGCTGCAGGACCCCAGCAGGGCATTGTGTGGCTGGCACCACAGACAGCTCTGCTGGGGCTGGGCCACACAATAATCTGCATTTTGAACCTCACAATAATGAGAATACCAACAGAACTGARGTTAATCCCAGCAAAGCCTCTAGCCAGGAGTATTTCTCACACAGATAGGTTTGCAGTGCCCAGAGCAGYGGGTTTGGCTGTCGGTGAGGGCACAGCAGCAGCTCCAGCTGCAGGACGGGGCTGTCCTGAGGTGCCAGCCCCACAGGTGTGCAGCAGGCAGGTGCAGGGGCTGCCCTGCCACTCTGCACCTGGCCTGGAGCCCCAAAGGTACTGCAGGATCTGATGTGAGGCAGCTTTTGTGTCCTGTCCCAGGCAGGCTGCTCCCAGAGCAGGGCCTCTGCCCACACTGGGACACGCTGGGGACACTGGGGTGTCTCAGACATCTTTTATAAAAAATCCTTTCCTTAGGATTTTTTCTCCTGAGAAGCTGAGAGGCCTCAGGAACAAAATGTAAACAATGATTATCTGCTGCTGTGGAATGCAACAGGTGCATCTGGGATTGGGCTCATGTGGATGTTTCTCATTAATGGCCAATCACAGTCAGCTGGCTCGGACACAGAGCCGAGCCACAAACCTTTGTTATCATTCTTTGCTATTCTTAGCTTAGCTAGCCTTCTGCTGAAACTTTTTCTTCTATTCTTTTAGTATAGCTTTAATATAATATATATCATAAAATAATAAATCAGCTTTCAGAAACATGGAGTCAGATCCTCGTCTCTCCCTCATCCCAGAGCCCTGTGAACACGGTCACACTGGGGCTCCTCCCTGGCACTGGGCACCAGCAGCTCCTCCTGGCTGCTGCACACTGCACTGGGTCATTTTAGAGGTGCCAGCCCCAGGTTTGGTGTCAAACATCCCCTGAGCCAGTCTGACAGCTTGGCTGCCTCCTGGGTGCATTATCCCCCCTGCAGCTGGCACTGCTGGCACTGCAGCTCCCACACTCACCCTGCCCACTCCCAGCCTCTGGTGCTGCAGCTCCCACACCCACCCTGCCCACTCCCAACCTCTGGCACTGCAGCTCCCACACCCACCCTGCCCAGCCCCAACCTCTGGCACTGCAGCTCCCACACCCACCCTGCCAGTCCCAACCTCTGGCACTGCAGCTCCCACACCCACCCTGCCCAGCCCCAACCTCTGCTCTGCTGCCCTCCCGTTCTGCAGGAGGATTGGCCTGAACAATGTGGTAAAACACAGCGGTGTGTAACACCTGAAATTAAGACAAATGCAAACTAAAAGCACTTCCAACATCAGTGTCCTGTGTAAATGTCAAACTCTAAAATGTGTCATTTGTAGAGAAAATGGCTCAGAAGCTGAAAGACAAGGCAAAAAGAAGAGTCAGGTTAKGTTCTTTTAAAGGCTAGRAACAGATGACAAATGTAGTTCAAATAGCACAGGTGAGGAATGAYTCATTATTAATGACCAAGGGCTTTAGTTATTGGTGTTGAATGGAAAAAAAAATCATTATGTTTGAAGCTTTACACTGGCATAGAGTGGAAATTATATGCAATCCCTGCTAAGTGCCTGATTTTACTGCTAGAAAATCCCTCTGACTGAAATGTACTTCAAAGTAAACTACTTTAGAATTTCTTTGCGCTGTTGGATGCCCAACCAAAGGTCATTTTCTCTCTCTCTTTGTGCATCGCTTTAGCAATTCCTYAAGTTTTTTTCCTGCCCCTCTTCTGCAGCATACTTCCATTTTTCTACACTTCAGAGGGCCTAAACTGAAAATTGGATAACTGCTTTTGGAAATGAAATGCAAAAGCAGAAGCCTAGAGTGATTTAAATGAAGATGTTTATTCATCCCAGCCCTTTCCCTGCCACCCCCTCGTGCCACGGAGCTGCAGAGCCCAGCCCTGCCTGGGAGCCAGGGGCTGCAGCTCTCCCCCTCCTCCCTTCCCAGCCCAATTACTCCCCAGATTTACTTTTCCCTACAGCAAATTCCCACCATGCCCTGAAAGTAAAGCTCCTTCACTGAGGATGCTTTTTTCCTGTGTGCTGGGATCCTCTGGCTCTGAGAGGCTGCTCACTCCCTCTGTGTGTTTGATAATCAGAGCACTGGTACTGCACCCTGGTTAGAGCCTGAAAGGAGAGCTGCTCCCTTTGCTGTTGAGCACATCTGCTGCCAGGGATGGAGAGGAGCACTTGAAAGGTGCTGGTGCTGGGAGGGAGGCACAGGGCCGTGCACAGAGCTCCTGGGCATGTGAGCCTTCCTAGTTACTTCAAGAGAAACCCCAGCCCAAACCTTGCAGAAGCAGCCAAGCTGCTCGGAGCACAAACTGGGGCACACTTCAGTGCAGGTACAGAGCTCACAGCTCCTGCTCAGGACCCTGCAGAGCAGCCTGAACTGGCTCTGAACCAGAGCTCAGTGGGCACCTCTCCCTCCCCACACACCTGATACAGGAGCAAGGGATGGAAACACCTGATTAAAGCCTTCACTTCAGCTTTCAGAAAAGCATAAATAAAGCCTGTGAGGGCAGCCAGYGCTGAGGGTCCCTCTCAGAGCAGGGCCAGGGGCTGCTGGGCTGTGAACAGGCTGCAGAGCAGCCCAGCAGCATCAGCTGCTCTGATTTCATCAGTGCTTCAACAATCTCTCCTGGACCCTTCTCCAAAGAGCTAATTCAGCTGAAAATTAACACTGCCAACCTTCTTATCCCCCCAGAAAAGGACAGTTAGCATTATCCTTGAGATTCCCAGGAAGCTCCCACAGCAGCAGCACCAGCCAGGCCCTCCCTGGGTGTGGGGCTGCTCCCCTTGGCAGCTTCCCACACCCTGAGAGACCTGCAGGGAAATCCTCCTTCCTGTCAGGGTTTCCTTTCTCTTGTGCACAAACAGCAAGTGGCTTTGGAGCAGCATCTGGTGCTGAGGCAAGAAGGAAACACCAGGAYCAGAGGAACAGCCAGATGTCATGAGAGGAGGACAGACAGACAGACACGTTCCAGCAACGTGGACTGATGCAACGGTGGCCCTGTGTTTTCTCTCACTATTTCCAGTGAAGCAATATGAGTTTTGTCTTGCAGAACAGCATCACATGTGGCAAACACAGCGTGTCCTGAGGCCCTGCAGGGCTCCTGGTGAACAGAGCTGTGCTTACATGGATCTCTGTGCTGCACTGACAGGAYGGAAAGAAAGAGGAGAGAAATAGGACAAGAAGAAAAACTCTTCAGGGCAAGCTAGTAATAAAAGAAATGTGAAGTTTTTAAACTGGCTGGGGGATCAGCATAACACCCATGAGAAACCTTAGTTCAGTTTCCAGTTTCTGGTGCAGCTCCTGACCAGCTCTCTTCATCTCACAGTTCTTTCCTTTTCTTTTTTAAACCAAAAATGACACTACTAACCACCCTGCCTTGTATTTGTGTTGTGGGGACTAATTCATTATTAATAGCAGGGAGGTTCAGAAGCACAATGATGCATGGCACACGAGCCAGCAGAAACTCTGCTCTCCCCCCTGCACCACTCTTCATACAAAAGGAGATAAAGGGCTTCATTTCTAGCAGGAGAGCTGTGACTCCTGCAGATAAAAGTTTCCTACAGACTTAAGAAGGCACTATTTGAAGGTGTTTAATGCTATAGCTTTCCTTACACAGCCATCTTTATTCTACATAAAAGCATATTTACAGAATCCAGACTTCAGTATGCCACGAAGGGAAGGGGATTTTTAAAGGGATTTTTTAAGGGATTTTTTTCCCCTCAGTTTTCCCCCAAGGGTGCCCTGGCTCTATATCCTGCCCCCAGCCATTCCTGGGGCTGCTCTTTTCTCACCTGTACTCTCCAACATGAAATCCCATCCTTCACAGCACAGCCCCTGTCTCTGAAGCCAGGTGGGTTTACCCAATAACACAGGGGTGGATGATGACTTGGAACCTGGATTTGTCSTCAAGAAAACCACGTCTGAAACCACAAATCCAAAATCTCTCTGAGGAAATGCACAGTTCTCCTCTAGGTGTGTGTGCACAGGAATTCAGGGGGTGGAAAAAGGCCCCTGCCAGGTTTCTAACTGGGGCTCAGAACAGGGTGAAGGGATCATTTGGCATTTCACTGGTGCTAATTCTGCCTTTTTCTAATTTCATTTCTGAATAATGGTGTGAAGCCAAGCTGACCCACYCAGCCACAGCTGTGGCAATTCCAACATCTCACCAGAGGAGCAGTGGCTGGAAGTTCTGGCACTTCAGCTTTCAGAAAAGCATAAATAAATCCTCAGGAGTTACCAGAACTCACAAAAAGCTGCAGTGGGGATGACAAGGGCAGGTGAGGGGTCTGAGCAGTGRCCAGGCAGTCCCAGGACATTTTGTGACACTCCAGCAAACTGGAGCATTCACAAGGACAGTGGGACCAGCTCCTCAAGGTGCTCAAGGTCAGGAGGKTGGATGGAGCTTTGAGCAACCTGGACCAGTGAAAATGGGACTGTATGACTTTTACAGATGCCCTACAACCCAAACCATCCTCTGATGGATCTCCTGACCCCAGAGCAGACTGCACAGGAGCAAGGACGYCAGGGAGAGCAAAGTCGAGCAGATGCACTGCAGCCCTTGGTAAATGCAAACACTCCTCCTCACAGGATTTATGCCAGTTGACATTAGGATTAACTTATTTCTTAATTAGGATTACACACTCTTGGCTAATACCAAATGAAAGGACATCCCCTCTCTGATAAAGTGTGGCCCTGGATGCTGTCCTGKTGTAAATCTCCACCCTGCAGGAAGGGCTGGAGGTGAGATACGGGCTGGCCCCAGGCAGCTGGGGACTCTCTGTCCTTCAGGTGAGGGGAACGCTTTGGGAAGTAAATGATTCCCCTGAGAGGCAGCTTCAGGGGCAGGAGCAAGGTCTGCAGTGATCCACACCTTCACCAGCCCTGGCTCAGCTCATTCCCATCATCACACCTCTCATGCRCACASCTAATTCGTCCTGCACCGGGSTGAAAAATGGGAGGTTGGGCAGAATGCAACCCAGCATCCTCATCATGGAGCTATTTCTGAAAATAATACCTTGAAACTCCCTTGAAATATTACAGAAATACCTATTCCTGTAAATAATACCTGGAAAATGCCCTCTGGTTTYTACAGACAGAAACAGGATTAAATCCCCCAAAAATCCACACCGCATTTTACAAAGCTTCCTGCTGGTAAAGAAGTTCATGATTTTTAATTAGTACTATGCAGACATGAGGCCAGACATGCAATGTTCAATAAACCAGTTAGTTTTTACATCAGTAATGAGTCTTAGAATATTTATGTAGGGCCTTCAGAAGTCAGAAAGAGAAGAGTGAATGTGCAGTGATCCTCACATTACCCCTAGGTGCATGTGAGTAGCAGAGATATTAACAACCCCAACAGTATAAAGTTAAAAAAAAAAAAATCCATGGAGATGGAAACGTGTATTTCACGTGGGTTAATATAATCAGCTGCAGGTAGATTTCAGAGGATTATTTCCAATCTTTTGAGAAGAGATTTCTTTTGTGGGCATGATAAAAATTGTTAATATGTTGCTGCTGTTTTATTCAAGGTGAAAATTTTGCTTTAATCACTTTCAAATAAATGCGAYACTCAACCATTACTCCCTTCTAATAACACTGAAGAAAATAGTTCACACTAAATCTAACATAATGAACACAGCATGTTCATAGAGAACTGAGTGTTCTCAGCTTAAGTCCCCTTTAATCCATAATTCCTTTGGAACTACATATTACATCCACATGAATACCAAAGAGGTTTATGATTAATGTTATTTTAATGAATAATAAAAAAATTGATGATGATTTACACAGAGTTATTTTCAGGGTGGGTTTTTTTTTTTTTTTTTTTTGCATAAAGATTTGTTGGTTAGAGACTAGCACATATAAAACAGAGCCCCACAACCTGACTGGGGTGGAAATGTTGCCAAAGCTCCTGAGCAATGTGAGCAAGCAGCTGAGCTGAGCAGGGATCCCTGCAGGCCCTGCCAGCCCCAGGTGCTCCTGAATCCCTCCCTCAACCAGGCTGGGCTGAGGAAGCACGAGAAAAACTCAGGAGAGGTGGCTGGGCAAGGCTGGGAGCTGGGCCTGATCCTCCCTTTGCACTGGTTTGGATGCAGAATCCCAGAATCCCAAAATTTCAGAATCCCAGAATTCCAGAACTCCAGAATTCTAGAATCCCAGGATCCCAGAATTCTAGTATTCCAGGATCCCAGAATTCCATAATCCCAGAATCGCAGAATCCCAGAATTCCAGAATCCCAGAATTTCAGAACTCCAGAATCCAGGAATTCCATAATTCCCCAGAATCCCAGAATTCCAGAACTCCTGAATCTCAGAATCCCAGAATTCTGGAATCCCAGAATTCCATAATCCCAGAAATCCAGGATCTCAGAATTTCAGAATTGCAAAATCCCAGAAGCCCAGAATTCCATGATCCCAGAATTCCAGAATTCCAAGATCCCAGAATTCCAGAACTCCAGAATCCCAGAATTCACCAGAATCCCAGAATTCCCCAGAATCCCAGCCCAGCAGTGTCAGTCCCCCGGGTGCACCCCCAGGGCAGGGATGAGGGATCCCAGCTGTCCCCAGGGCCACCAAGGTCACAGGCAGTGAGTGACAGCAGCACAGCCAAGAGCAGCAAGCACAAATGGTGGGATTTCCAGCAATACCAGCAGTCAGAGAGACGCCAGACTGAGTGTGCAGCCCCCAGCACAGCTCCAGCTCCAGGAGGGCCCTGCTGGGTCAGCCAGCTCCCACAGGAGCCACTGAGGCGTCCCCAAATGCCCTGAGGATGGAGGGTGGCAGGGGCTGCTGTCCCCAAATGCTCTGAGGATGGAGGGGTGGCAGGCTGCTGTCCCCAAATGCTCTGAGGATGGAGGGGTGGCAGGGCTGCTGCTCCCAATGCTCTGAGGATGGAGGGTGGCAGGGCTGGCTGTCCCCATGATGGGAGGATGGAGGGGTGGCAGGGGCTGCTGTCCCCAATGCTCTGAGGATGGAGGGGTGGCAGGGGCTGCTGTCCCCAGTGCTCTGAGCATGGAGGGGTGGCAGGGGCTGCTGTCCCCTGTGCCCTGAGGATGGAGGGGTGGCAGGGGCTGCTGTCCCCAGTGCTGGGAGGATGGAGGGGTGGCAGGGGCTGCTGTCCCCAGTGCCCTAAGGATGGAGGGGTGGCAGGGGCTGCTGTCCCAGGCTGTGGCTCTCACTCTCACCCTCCCAGTGCAGAGCTGCTGCCTCACCCAGGGCTCTCCTGCCTTCTGTGCTGAGACTCTGGCCAGATCTGCCTGGCTCACCTTRCCCAGGAAGCCAAGGCAGTGGAAGCAGGGCTGTGGAGCAGTGATAGCACAGCATAAGCCTGTCTATGCTGTATCCAAATAACCTATTAATGGAAACCCTTTGGCAGCTGTTTAAGTGCTGGGAGGATGGAAATGTCTGCAGTCAGAACTCTGTGGGATCCCTTCCTGAAAATGTCATCACCARGTTATAATTAAAATAACATCCCTTCCATGACAGCTATCTTTATTAGGTACCAAACACTGAACCTCTTCCCAAARCACTGGGGTGCAAATTACTTTTCAAAAACATTTCTGGAGCTGATAACCATAAGCTTTCACACTGCAATGAACTTTCCCAGAGACAACCATTATGTTCCTTTCCCCAGYCCCTGTGCTAGAGACTTCTGACTCATTGCCAGCACCTGACTGGATGCTGGAGCTCCTTTTCTGCACTCAAATGTTGGTAGACCCTGGATGATATTCCATAATGACCATTTTTGGGATGTTTTTGTCCCTTTGATTAAGCAATGAAAAGCAGCCACTGCCATACCTCCCGGGGAACTCCAAACCAAGGTTTGGTCCAGGATAGAGACTGCAAGCCTAGAACCAGGAGAGGTATGAGCTGGATGTGAATGCCCACCTAAATCAACTCAAGTGCCACAATTTACTGTAAAATAACCAATTAGTCATTCATGTTTTAGTGTGCAACAKTGAAAGTTTCTCACTGAGGAGAGATAAGTGTTTTCTGCTTTCCCACACTCCTGTCTTGAGCCGAGAGCAGGCCAAGTCCTGTGTCTTGCTTCTACCAACCCACTCCCACCACTGACATTATTTGATGGAGCTCATTACTTCYGAAGAGCAGCAGCCCATAAAAACTGCTCTCCTCCTCACAGCTGGCATTTGATTCCCTGAAGTTCCTGCCATCCAGCCCAGGGATGCCCAAGCTGCTCCCCTCTGCAGTGAGAGACCTGCAGACAGCCCTCCCAGGGCCAGGTGTGGTGAGGCAGAGCCTGGGGCACAACTGCTGAGTCCCCTTCCTTAAACCAAGACCCCTGAAGGATTCTGAGTCCCTAACCTTGAACTAGAGCAACAATTTATTTTGTCCCCTGTCAGTGTCCCCCCAGCCTGTCAGTGTCCCCTGTCAGTGGCCCCATCTGTGTCCCCTGTCAGTGTCCCCCCAGCCTGTCAGTGTCCCCGTCTGTGTCCCCCAGCCTGTGTGACAGCCTGCAGCAGATGCTTCCACAGACAGAGACAAGTCCCTGTCCCTGCAGCCTCCCACAGGACACAGCGAGCTGCAAACAAACCTGCAAACACACCCTGGGACTCTAACAGGAAACTACAGTGTGGAATGACAGGAAACTACATGTGTGACTGTGAAAGGAAACCACAGTGTGAGACGACAGGAAACTGCAGTGTGACTTGAAAGGAAACACAGTGTGAGGACTGACAGGAAACCACAGTGTGAGACTGACAGGAAATTACAATGTGACTGAAAGGAAACTACAATGTGACGTGACAGGAAACATACAGTGTTGACTGGAAGGAAACTGCAGTGTGACTCTGAAAGGAAACTACAGTGTGAGACTTGACAGGAAACTACAGTGTGACTCGGAAAGGAAAACTCCAGTGGTACTCTGACAGGGGGAATTACAATGTGACTCTGAAAGGAAACTGCAGTTGTAACTCTGATAGGGAACGTTTTACAGCACGTGACTCTGAAAGGAAACTACAGTGTGAGACTGAAGAGGAAACTACAGTGTGACTCTGAAAGGAAACTACATGTGAGACTGACAGAGAACTACAATGTGACTCTAAAGGAAAAACTACAGTGTGAGACTGACAGAGAATTACAAATGTGACTCTGACAGGAAACTCCAGTTGACTCTGACAGGAAACTCCCATTTAATCCAATGTCCCCGGCTGGCCATGCTTCAGGATCTGTGGGAGATGATGACCATGCCCCCCTCCTTTCCCAGTAAGCACACACTCCTGGTCACACTCTCCCCATCCCCTTTCCCCAGCCATACTGCACCACCTTCCACAGGTAAATGCCCACTGAAATAATCACAAAGCCTTTTCATAGCGTGAATTTTCATATTCTACAATTCAGTCTCCYTTCTGTCAGCCATCTACGATGCAGAACACGATGTGGTCTGCAGGAAACAGGAGCAGCTTTCCCTGAGCAGCATTCTGGCACCAATTTACCCTGGCTTTTCTGAGGGCACAGASCATCGGGCTGGAGAATATCTAATTCTGAAAATACATCTTGCAACTTCTATATTGCCACTTAAGTTATTTGGCCCTCTTCCAGTTTTTTAAATTACCTCAGTTTTCTAGAGCAACTCGGGTYCTTAATAAACAAAATGCCATTTCTGTGCCTCACAAGATCACGGTGCATATCTGCTAATAAGGTCAAAGCCATCCTTCAGAAACTTAGGCAAGCACACCCCAGAATGGCTTTTCCTACTAAAAAAAAAAAAGCACTGGACCACATTTTGTTGCAACTAAATGTTTAAAACTCTTGTTCTCGGTGTTTAGAACCATAAAAAATACATAAATGCTAAGGGAGACAAGCAAGCAAGCAGACTGTGTGTGCTGGATGACCTCATTATTCCTCTGTGACCAGCTGGAAACCTGCTGCTTGCAGCCAGCCCCTCTCATGCCTGGGAGAGCAGCATGGAGCTGATCCCAGGGTCTGCTGGGTTCACTGGGAGYGCTGGAAACTGACTTTTACAGTGGGTTTGCCTCTTCCTAAAGGGTTTGTGTCCTTCCCTGAGGAGCAAAGAGCAAGACATTTGCCTTGCTCTGTCCCACTAACAAAAAGCTGAGAACTCTCCTGGTGTCCCACACCTCTCCAGTCTGGCCTTCCAKACCCTGCCTGGGCTGCTGCTCTGACTGCCAGCTCCAGAAACACAATTTCCAGCAGACCAACAGCAGAAGTTTCTATTTTATCAGCTCCACTTTCTGCGCTGGTGTTTCACCTTCAGTGTTTTGCTATCATCTTTGCCACAATCARGTTTTAGCATCTGCTGTGTCAGCATCGTATTTCAGCATCAGCATTTAACCATCAGCTGTTCCACCATATGGCACAAGAAGCATCAGCACCGCAGCCCTCACAACACACCCCAGCAAACAAAAAGCTCTTGTAATTCCCCTGCATCCCTCCAGCAGCCTCTCCTGTGCCTCTGCCACCTTTCCCTGGGACAACACCGTCTTTATCTCTTCTTTTCCATGAAGAAATAACACTCTGCAGAGAATTAGAAACAAAACAAAACCAAACAGCTCAGTTCCTCTAGGCAAATTTGCAGGAGCCTCTCCTGTGATCTGATTTTCCTCTGAGGTTCACTGAAGCATTTTTAAAGTCCTGTGCTACAAGAGCAAACTCAGGGTCACTGCCTGTCATGCTTTTAATCACAGCTGCCGTTTGGCATGGGAGCTGCCAGCAGCAGTGGCAGGCAGCCTCCTGGAGAGCTGGGCTGAATTTCCAGCTAATGCAGTCCTCTGCTACCTTGGGGGATAAATTCAGGACACTCTTTAGACTAAACTTCTTCAGAAGAACCCAATTTATTTCACAAATGCTCAGCATGCAGGGCAGGATYGTTGGAGGGAGCAGCATTTGCACACCTGCCCTGGTGACTGGGAACATTCCAGGCTGACATTAAAATGCTGGATGGGCACAGAAGTCTGGGAGGAGACAGGCAGTGTGAGCATGATTCAGGAGCCTTGCCATCCTGTTAGTCACACCATGTACCATCAACATTTTCAGATGGTATCAAACCCCAGCAAATGCCAGCAAACACTTTTGGGGAGCTGCACTCTGCAAAACCAGAGTGSGATTGAACTCATGACCAAAGAAATTTGATATCTGCTTTGCTTACAAGCAATTATGCCTCAAAGTTTGTTCCTGGTAAAGAGTGACATTTTTCCACCTCATTGTAAAATTTGACAAATGCAAATTTTGTAGGCTTCACTCTGAGTGTGAAATTCTCCAGCACGGTGCCTGTTTATCTATAGAAAGCTGTAGCTAGTAAGATATCTTTAAGAAAAACACAGCAGCAAGGGAATTAAATGAAACACAGGGCTTTTCACCATTGTGGTKAGAGTCTGATCACTCCTTGCCATGCTTTGAAGAACAGTCAGTATGAAGCAGTATTTCTCCATTTTATAGACACCGAGGGAAAATGTCCATCTCTGGAAACCCTCAGCACCAAAAATGAGAGCTGACCAAGCCCRCCAAGGGAAGGACAGCATTAGCTGGCCCTGGTGCTGTTAGGCACAGTCAGCAGTGCCATGGACACCAGTGCCAGCAACTTTAAGGAGGGAGACCAGTATAAAAACTGCCAGAATTCACTCTTTTGTAGCATCAGCTTATGCGACAATCTGTATTGCATGCGACAATTGTATGCGACAATCTTATCTAGAATCAMAGAATCACAGAATGGCTTGGGTTGGAAGGATCCTAAAGGTCACATGGTTCCAACCTCCACCTGATTTGGAGTCAAAGTTTTAGATCAGAAAATCTGAATTTTCAGCAGTAATAGATAATTAGTAGCAGTTTAGTTTAGCATGGTGGTGTCTAAAGCACCATTTATCATGAAAGAAGTCTCTGATCAAGTTGCTGGAGGGAAGACCCCATGGTGTGGGACCCCAGTGCAGGTGTGAAGATGTCCAGAACAGAACAGAAGTGTCTGTGCAGGCGTAGCTCAGAGGAAATTGAGATTACCTGTGCAAGTTCTACTCCACCATCAGGCACCACAGCATCGCTCCTGTGCGGGCTGGCTGAGGCAAGGATGGCCACAGCTTCTGTCCCAAAACCACCTCCCCAGACCCTGCAGAGGCTGCCAGGCTCCCAGCCAGGCCTCAGAGCGAGCAGGTTTGGCTCTGCAGGTGAGGCCCTGCCTCACCCTCACCGTGGGATCTCGGGATTTGCCACCCAGGTGCTTCCAGAACAGCTCACCCCATGGTTTCTGGCATGCACACTGCCATCCCAGGGAATGGGGAAGTCCTGGGGCTGTGCCACCAGTGCCTATTTCCATCTCATTTCAGGATCTCTTCTATCTGTGAATAGCTCCCTAACYAGGCCAAGATTCTCCACACCCAGCAACACTTTTTACTGTAAAATACTGTATTTTCCTCCCATAAGCATGAATCCACTGTGCTTTCCAGCCAACAGAAGCTTTTGTAACCAGCAGAGCCTGCATCTGCACTGCTAATCACTCCAACCTTGTAAATTGTAAACAGGTCTCTCACAAAGCCACAAGTAACACTCCCAGCTGTAATGCTATTAACCTAATCCCTGGTAGTTATTACAGAAACTCATGACACACAGCTTAGCAGACACCAGAAAATGCAGTTTTCCCTCAGTAAAGTTGGAGCTTATCTTTGTATCATAGGAGCATTATTWAAAGCAGCTGAATTAACACGTTGGAAGTTGAGGCTTCTAAAGCTTTGATGCCCAGATYTAAAAGGGTCTCCATCAATTTTCCTGGGGCATGAAGATAAGGGCACAGGGGAGCACATTCCCTGTGGGGCACATTCACTGTTTAATGTTTTGCATTTTTTGAACCCATACTACACTTATTTCATTGTACACAACCCAATTTTCCCAAATTCTCTCTCTGTCTACATCTCCTGTCTCTCTACACCCTGAGAAACTCGGGGTAAAATCATGGCCAGGCTAAGCCAGGAGATAATGACACTTTAAATCAGCTTACATTAAGCATGTTGGTAGATTGCAATTTARCCTGAGAAACTTCTAGATTACTGCTGTAATGCAAAGGACCAAAGGTACAGATGGAAACAGGACTTCACTTGTCCTAGAGCAGCTGAGCACATCTATGATTGCCACAAATGTGTGCTCTGAAAACAATTGTCATGAAACAATTAAATCTCTCACATTTCCAGGGGTGCACAGACATCAACCAATCCATTCTACAATTACTGTACAGAACTTCAGGGAAGGCATTTCCTGCGGCCTTTCATGGAAACTTTGTTTTTGTTGGTTTTTAATGCTTTTCTTCCACTAAAACAAATTACTTCAGACTGAAACTTCTCTGTTTGCCTTTTTTCTGGGGAGCTGCAAACTCCCACAGACAAAATTCTTGGCAGTCTGTCTGCAGGAGGAGACTGGGAGCCTCACAGATGTGGTGTGAAAAACAAGGATTATTTCAGAGATAAACAATGACACAACCTGCTCCTGCAGCACTCACTGGTGCAGGCTGCACCTCCCTGGGGCCAGCTCCTTGGAGGAAGGAGCATCCTGGGGCTGCAGCACCAGGAGCCTGAGCAGCTCCGTGGGACTCGGGGGAGCTGGGGCTGGGAGAGGYGGGATGCTCCACACACCCAGTCTGGCTTTGGCTCCCAGTTTCACAGGTCACCCACTATGGGAAGGACGAAAGTTTGACAAGGAAGTCTCACAGATYTGTGTGCTCAGCAGAAAGATTTTTAAATGTAGAGTCTGATGAAGGAATAGAGATGGAAGCAAGTTTTGATATAGAAGGAAAGAATTGCTGAGCCAGTCTTGCTGGKTAACCAAGGAGGCAAAGGGTGTGTTAGTTAGAAGGGGTTTTTATGGCTTAGAGCAAAGGATAAACCCACCCCAAACAAGAAGATGTTTTTACCAAGCAGGAAGACAGCACAGGCAAACAAGGCAGCAAAGCTGCAAGTAGGAAAAAGGTCTCAGAATTCTCCACTGCAAGAAAACTGAAAAACAACTTCTAGCTTAAACTGTGATGTACTGACTTTTAGTGATTGGAGAAGAGTAACATGAATATGGTAATTATAGCAGTTATGATAGGCTATAGATAAAAGTTAAGGTATAGATTGGTTCTACTGTATTAAGATGCTCAGCAAAGAAAAGTGTATAATGCATTGTAACCAAAGAAAAGTATAAAATGCATTGTAACCAAAAGAAAAGTATATAATGCATTGTAACCAAAAGAAAAGTAAATAATGCAATGTAACCAAAAGAAAAGTCTATAATGCAATGTAACCAAAACCAAAGGGTCTCCAGGCCTGCAGCTGGAGCTGACAGCTGTGGGCACAGCTCTGTCACCCACCACCCTGCACTGCTGTAACACCTTGGATACAATAAACTGCATTTTGGATACAATAAACTGCATTTTGGAGAGCCCCTGGAGTCCCACATCCCTCATTCAGGCTCTTACAACCCACCCAGCTTTGGGGCTGCCCGGCCCTGGGATGAGCTGTGCTGTGAGAGCACAGCCCTGCCTGTCCCAGGGGGATCTGAGCCTTCTCCCAGCTGCAGGGTGCAGCTCCAGCCCAGGTGGGCTCAGGCTGGAGAACGCAGGCACAGGGAGCAGCAGGAGCAGGCCAGGGTCACTCAGGGCATGACACAGCTCTGGCACCAAACCCTGCTCCCAGCTGGGCCCCAGACCTGCCAGGGTGAATTCCCAACATTTCCAACTGTCGCAGACAACTGTTATGGAAAATCCTTTCCTCAGGATTTTTCCTCCTGAGAAGCTGAGAGGCCTCAGGAACAAAATGCAAACAATGGTTATCTGCTGCTGTGGAATGCAACAGGTGCATCTGGGATTGGCCTCATGTGGTTGTTTCTAATTAATGGCCAATCACAGTCAGCTGGCTTGGACAGAGAGTCCAAGACAGAGCCTTTGTTATCATTCTTTGCTATTCTATTCTTAGCTTAGCTAGCCTTCTGATGAAACCTTCTCTTCTATTCTCTTAGTACAGTTTTAATGTAATATATATGATAAAATAATAAATCAGCCTTCTGAAACATGGAGTCAGATCCTCGTCTCTTCCCTCATCCCAGACCCCTGTGAGCACTGTCACATCCAAGCTCCTGAGCTGAGCCCAGCAGAGAGAACTCGAGGAGGAGTGAGTGGGGAGAGCTCTCAGAGCTCTGCCATGCCCCCCAAATTCACTGCCATAAATCCCATAAATCCCATAAATCCCACAAACTCCACAAATCCCCACAACACCACGCTCTCCTCCTCTGACAATGAGGCATTTCGTTCTGGAAAGAGGCCCACAGAAGAGGTTTCCCTCCAGAAAAGGAAGGAACACTCTTGTAATTTTAAATTAAAGTGTGCAATTACTGTTCTTTATRGTTGCCAGTTAAAAGAGATTTGCCACAGTTGCTTACATGCACGTATAGGAGCTGGGAGAAAGCAGCAGATTCTATAAGAAGGTTTCCTCCTGAGAGGTGTGAATTTCACAACAGCAATAAAAATGTTTGCTACAGAGTGAGAGCTACGATTTAAACACAGACAAATGCTGCTTTCCCTTCTGATAGCATTTTCCTGGGTTCTTTCTGTCACATATAAATACACTGCTTGGGAAGAAGCCCTGGAATATTATTTTAAGATAAGATAGTACAGGTTCATAGTAATTAAGTCAAACTCTTTTTTCTATGAGGAGAAGATAGCACGTTTCCATGGTAATTCTTTTCTTACCTTTTAAGACAAAGGACAGCTTAGAACTACAGGATTAAGTCATTTTCATCCCTTTCTTCTCATTCTTAGCAGAAGCTGTTTCTGTTTTAAACCATCAGAGGCTCATCTTTTTTGATAAATCCAGCTTCAATATCAATTGCTAATGCAAATTTACACTAAATATTTAATGATTTTAAAATTGAAGGCATAGAAAGAGTTAATGAAAATACCAGCTCCTCGTTCTTCTCAGCCAAATAATTTCAGGTTAGCARTGGAAGGAGGGTGGGGGTGGCACAAGTCTCACTGAAAGAATTTTACCTAATTATTGAGTTCTTCCAAGGCGCAGCTTCAGGGAGTTAATTGGCACTGCAGCAATGACAAATTTGGCCCAATGTAAATTCATCTCTTCTCCATTGTTAGGACTGCTCAAAAGAATGTTTTTGTAACCTATTTCTGAATCCAACCATTGTATTTCATTATGATTTTCTTTTGATTCTGTTACCATGTGAACAGTGAAATACACATAAGCACAGCTCATGATCTCAGAATGTCAACCGAGGGGTATTTTGTGCTTCAGAACTGATTGCAGTGACTCAGAGCACCCTTTCAAAGTCCTTTCAAAAAGTTGCATGTGTGTTTAGGTCTAAAAATTAATTGGGGATTAAGGAACCAAAAAGTAGGCAAGGCAAAATTTTGATCACCTCAAACTCTCCACAAGYACTTTGCTTTGAGAAAGCCTTTGCTCTAAATCCAGTCTTTACTGCAGATTAAATCCTGGGCTGAGGTAAACTGGATTAGTTGCATGGACCAAAATTGCTGAAATTCAGTGGAGCTCCAGCATGCAGGAGGCTGAGGCCGATTCCCAGGAGCTGAAAAACTCTGTATATTATGGCAGCAGTTTGCAGATTCCCAGTYTGGCAGTAATTGACRCCATTTACACTTTATTTGTACAGACAGGACCCATAAATCCACCCTAAAAGTGCCACACTGTCCAGTCACTCCTCATATGAACACTGATTATTTCTTTCCTAATTGTGCTATTAAGGTTTTTGCAGACATGCAAGGAGTTACAGAAACCAGCAAGGAGTTCAGATCCCATTTGGAATTCGAGGAGACCCCAGTGTATAAAGTCATTCTTTGGGTGTTCAGACTGGACAAGCAATGGCATAACCTGATATTGAACAAGCAGAATAACTGCTGGGTGCATGGGACTGCACTGGGCTCCTTCCCTGGCCTAGGGGACAGCTTCAGACAGCACAGGGAAGGGGCAGGGCAGGGATTGTCCAGGGGACAAGGGGAAGGTGCAGATCAGGGACTGCCCAAGGTGAAGGTGCAGGTTAGGGATTGCCCAAAGTGAAGGTGCAGATTAGGAGTTCTCCAGAGAACAAGGTGAAGGTGCAGGTTAGGAGTTCCAGGGGACAAGGTGAAGGTGCAGGTTAGGAGTTCCAGGGGACAAAGTGAAGGTGCAGATTAGGGATGCTCCAGAGAACAAGGTGAAGGTGCAGGTTAGAGATTGCCCAAAGTGAAGGTGCAGATTAGGAGTTCTCCAGAGGACATGGTGAAGGTGCAGGTTAGGAGGTGGCCAGGGGACAAGGTGAAGGTGCAGATTAGGAGTTCCCCAGGGCACACCACAGCCCTGGGCAGGTTTCCCAGAGTGGCTCAGAAGCCTGCTGGTGCACTGCTGGTCAGTGAACATTTCTGCTCTGTTGACGGTTGTCACAAGGTTTTTGGGGTGAAGGAAGAGACGAGATGGGCTCCATGATCAGAAGGCTTGATTTATTATGTTATGATATATATATATTACATTATAACTATACTAATAGAAAAAGAAAGGGAGAGTTTCCAGAAGCTGCTAACTACCTAAGAATAGAATAGAAAGAATGATAACACGGCAGCTCTCTCCGGCTCTGTCCGAGAGAGTTCTCAGCCCTGGATTGGCCATCACCTCCAAACACTCAATCTGGGCCAATCCAGAACTGACCTGTTGCATTCCACAGCAGCAGATAACCTATTGTTTACATCTTGTTGCTGAACTTCTCAGCTTCAGCAGGAAAAATCCTGAGAGAGGATTTTTCATAAAGAAATGTCTGTGACACTGCTCTGCTCCAGCACCTCCAGCACCTCCAGCCCTGGGGMGAAGCTCTGTGCACCTGGGCTTGCTCAGCACGGTGGGAGCTGGCAACAGGAGGAAGACACAAATSCTTTGGTTTGGGTCTCTTGCCAGTTCACCCATCTCAGGGAAGCTCAGTGCTCACACCAAACTGGGGAGAGCTGGGCAGGGTCACAGGACCTCWCTTTTGTAGCCCAAATGCATTCATCAGAAACTGGCTGGAAGCTTMTCAGGGGCTGCTCAGCTTGTGCTGCTCCTTTCCTGATTTAAGTTCCCCAAGCTGCATCCATCATCCTAACAGAAAGTGTAAGGGGGATTGTTTTCCTTGTTTCCTTGGTGTAGCTACCTGAGAGTTAKCAGCCATGCCCATTTTTGAAATTCTGCTGTTCATTAGGCATTMTGCTGTTCATTAGGCATGTTGGTGTTACCCTGCCAAGCACTGTGATACCATCRTCKCTTGTTTTGGGGCTGACAGCTTCAGTCCCAGCTCTCCCTCACATCTGAGCTGTACTTTTGTTCCTGTCCAGTGSTGGTTCTGTTTTACCCTTCCCTCWTCCATCATCCACCAGTGGACAGGAYTGTGCTCCCTACCCARCCTGCTCCTTCCCTGGAGGAAGTGTTTTCTGTGTGACAGGCATGGATGTGGGAGTGCAGCAGGATCTGAGCAGGGGTTCCCACACTGCTCTTAGTCCTGCCCAYGTCTCAGCAGAGACCAGGAGCTAACAGGGGASAGGAACACATCCATGGCCTGGTGCRCTTTGCACTGMGACCTCTCCTCTCCACCAGCAGCTGCTCTTGACCTGTGTTTTGGAGCTTGCTACAAACTCCCTGTTTTAGCTCCCCAGCCATTTGTGCAGCTGCCAGGTGGCAGAACCCTCTAGAATTGCTGGTGGGACACAGTGGATGAGCAGCTCTATTCCCTTCAGCATTCATTTCTCCCTGGGAATGCTGGGGGGCTTCTCCCATCTCCACAGGAGAAAAGGGAGCAGRTCAAACACTGCCAGAGCAGAAACTCCACTGGGGCTGTGTCACTCCTGTGAAGAGCACAGGAACAGGAATTGCTTGCACTTGAGAGAAGCTGTGAGAGATTTCTGGAAGTGTTTCTGGATCAGGAAAGAGAGACAGATCTGGGATGCATTCAAGACAGATTTCTGAATGCCAGCAGAGGCATTGGGCTGGCTTCAATGACCTGACTGTAAAATGAGGTGGGTAATGCTGCCAACTCTTTGAAAGAAAGATTATCTGGGTTTATTCCCAGCTGTGCTACACAATCCCCATGTAACTCAGGATGAGTCACTTAAATTCAATTTTCTTCTGTTTACCTGTCTGAAAAATCAGAGAGCAGAGGAGATAATTTTCTCTATTCAATTCCTATTCACATTATAAATGCTCTGGTGCAAGACTGCTCCTCCTTTATGTGGAGAGCCAAAAGCCAGGTCAGCAAGGCTGCTGCCTCAGCTGGAGCCCCTTGTTTCCAACACAATACAAACCACGGTGACTGCTCCCCTCTGCCCTCCTCTGCCAGAGCCTCCCTTCCCAAACCTGGCCCCTGCTGTGCCACCTTCTCCCTGTCCCCTGCTGTGCCACCTTCTCCCTGTCCCCTGCTGCTGCCCATGGCCAGGTGCAAGCCATGTGCTCCCTGCTCCCCCAGTTTCAACTACAGCTCCATTTCCACACTTAAATGCCATTTTTTCACTTCTTCCTTCCACATCCCAGCTCCAATTCCACATTTCAATGCCATTTCTTCCCAAGGAGAAGAAAAGGAAAACCAATTATAGTTGGCTGTGATTTTTATTTAAGAGCAAAATCAATGACTTTTATGTAACTTTCCTTGTATTACCATAATGTTA
Organism: Sporophila hypoxantha; assembly: GCA_002167245.1. Lineage (NCBI taxonomy): Eukaryota > Metazoa > Chordata > Aves > Passeriformes > Thraupidae > Sporophila > Sporophila hypoxantha. The sequence continues at coordinate 374,608 of NDFG01000471.1, forward strand.
GCAACTTTAGCAAACATCTTGAACCYGAGGAGCTGCCAAATTCTCAAGTGGCCACACTTGATTTATAAGCTGCAATTATGTTTGTCAGCTGATAACCAAAGACCAGATCAGCTTTCACCAACTCAGTAGATTGGAAGTGAATATTTTATTACCTTTAGCCAATCTTTCTTTTCAGATACAAAGTGCTTTTCAGATACAAAGTGCTTTTCAGACACAAGGCAGTGACTTTTCTAACAAGCAGCAGGAGATGATTCTTGGTCAGGGGCAGGAGCTGAATGCCTCTGTCACGTGGCAGTGCTCAGAAATCACAAAAGCAATTCTTCTAACCTTTCTAATACTTGWAAGGGGGCTCAAAGAGCTGCTCTCCACACACTTCTGGACTGTTAAACTTCTTTTCAGGACTCTCTGCCCAAGCAGTGTCATTCACAGCCTGATTTTCTGCTATGGACACAGAACTGTGCAAACAATCTCTGTTTCTTCTGGACGCCTCTGCCTACCAACCTCACAGTCTGGATGCACTATGACAAAAGAATCCTAGGTGAGCTCCAAAAGCAAATTAACTTTCCATTCTCAGATAATAACTTCCTGGAAAAAAATAAAGCAAGCTGTTCTTCCTGTAGTTCACAGTAAGATTGACATTCACTGAAAATTACTGTTCATTTCAAACAGATTCTTTTACTGCAAAGACTTGATCCATGGTGCATGCTGGGGTAAGATACCACTGCAGAGCCCAATTTCCACAAAAACACAGTGAAATTAAAATCAAAATTAAAAAGAGAGCGAGGTTTACCTGGAGCAGGAGTTCCAGGATAACCAAGAATAAAGATGCAGCAGAGGAATGTGAGTGTGATGTCAGTGCTGCAATCTGGAGCAAGCGCTGCTTTTTGGACTTAATAACAGTGAYTGTCAAATTCTTCAGGAAAGGAATTTGCAAAGTCCTGGTAACAAGTCTGCTGAGGAGCTGAATCACAGTGCATTCACCACAGTAGATTATCTGTCACTCACAAAATCAGTGCTTTCCAAGTCACCTCCTAGCATGGCTCAATATATAGACACAGATAAAATATTGACAAASCCCCAGCATATCCAGCACCCTGACACCACTTTCTCAACTGGTTTGTAACTTCAGGCTTTAAAGGGAGGCTCTGCAACAAGCAATCTTACACTGGCCTGACAATAATTAAATTAGCCATTTATATGAAATCCACCATTTTCATTGGCCAGATAATAAGAAGGAATGGAGAAAACAACAGCTGGATCATACTCAAACAGAAGCAAGCTCCCTCCAAACCTATCTGGAGGGARCAAATGCCTAAGCTGGGGAGAGTCAGATAACCTGGTTTTCATCCCAGASAGGCACAGATCAGGGCTAAACCTGCCCAAACCAGAGCAGGGTGTGCATCACAGTGATGGAACTGCAGATGCCARCAGTGGGATGGGAACAAGGAAAGCAGWGTTAATGAGATCAGGGCCRATCCAAATGGTCCCACATCCATGCAAAGGGGCAATCAGGCTCTTATCAGACAACTCCTGCATTATCACTGCACACAGACYCAGCAGCACGGGCTGATGGAAGGAGCAGGGTGGGGAGGGAGCWCACTCCTGTCCACTGGTGGATGATGGAAGAGGGAAGGGTAAAACAGAACCACCACTGGACAGGAGCAAAAGTACAGCTCAGATGTGAGGGAGAGCTGGGACTGAAGCTGTCAGCCCCAAAACAAGTGAGGATGGTATCACAGTGCTTGGCAGGGTAACACKKACGTGCCTAATGAACAGCAAKATGCCTAATGAACAGCAACATGCCTAATGAACAGCAGAATTTCAATTTGACATCACTCAGTCAAAAGGTATTGGCCCAACTAAAATGTTGAGCCACAGGTACATGGAATTGTTGTTATTCTAATTATTTTCTGATTCAGTTTGCCTCTAAGCCTGGATGAAGCCTGAGCAAGCAGGGTGTGTGCAGCCTTGGTGGGGCCCCAGGGCAGCACTCACATCCACACACACAGATCTGCCTGGGGCCACCACCTGTGGCTGTCCTGGAGGGCAGGAATGGCACTTCTGGAGCTGTCTCTTATACACATCTAGATGTGTATAAGAGACAGCTGTGGCTGTCCTGGAGGGCAGGAATGGCACTTCTGGAGGGTGTGCAGGGCAGAATGACCACACCTGCCCCTGGAACTGAGGGGAGGACAGGGCAGAAAGGCAGAAGCACTGGCTGGGAGAGAGAGGAGGCAGCTGCTGGTGTGGGCAGGCTCTGTACCCACCCCAGAGGTGATGTCTGTCTGTCTGTCTGCAGGCTTGGGGACTGAGGGATGCATCCCATGCTCACCAGAACCCAGTACAGTGTGAGCCTGCCATCGCCCTGGTGCTGAGCTGGCAGAGGGTGTGCACTGAGCATGGCCCTGCCCTCACAGGCAGCAGGAGSGCTCCCACCCAAAGGAAGAGCTCACAGGTACCACCACTGAATCAGCATGAACCTCCATGCTGCCCCTGAGCCCAGTCCCTGTGCAACTGCAGAGACTACAGGTGTGAAATGGAAACAGCTCCCTGCTGCTGCAGCATCCCTGGACACAACTGAAATCCCTTTTTGTGCTTGCCTGAGATGCAGCAGCAGGATCCACCCCTGCAGCTGCCATTCCTCCCTGCTGGAGCTCTGGGGCTCACACTTCACCTCACTGTGCTTTAACCACGATGGCAACATGTCCAAAACCYTGTCCAAAACCACAGCAGAGCTCTGGGAGGTGGAGCAAGATCCAGTTCCTGTCCCAGGGATGGCACAAACAAGCCTTGAACTGCACTTTGAGGAGGAGGCTCACTCAGGTGATTGCAGAGGGGCTTTATTCAAAGTGGGGGCTGGTTTTAACTCAGCACAGTCCCCCTGGTTTTGGGGGGATTGCAGAGGAATTTGTCCTTCTGGGCATGCTTTGCCAAATTAAGCTGTGGAGAACTATTTCCATAGTTTGAATGGAGATATAACAGCTTCCTACACTGAGGTAATTTAATTCTCTGTCTGATAGACAGGAAAATCCTTTCAGTGAATTATATCAATGTCTAGCTTTTCTTATATGCTGCCAGTGCAGGTTTCCTGGAACACAATGGCCAGAACTGTGAAATTTCAAGATATTTGCCAGGCAAATTGGAACTACAAACGATGCTGTAGCTGCAGCCCCTGCTTGGCTGGTAGACCTGAAAAGCCACACTGATCCTCGCTGAGTGCAGTGAGATGTGACCCACACTTTGTCACTGCACCTCCTTTTTTAGATCATTTTTGCCATTCAGAGCATTGGCAATCTTTGTGGCCAGGTGAGCACAGCAATGCTCAGGCTGTGAGGGGTGACAAGGAGAGGAGCACAGCAATGCTCAGGCAGTGAGGGTGACAAGGAGAGGAGCACAGCAATGCTCAGGCTGTGAGGGGTGGGGCCTCTGGAAGGTGTGACAGGGAATGCAGCACTAGAAGCACCTGGAGGAGATTACAGGYAGGGAGATGTGGCATCACAGAAGTGTTTGAGAGGCAGCACGAGGAGCAGATATGCAGTGTAAGGAGATCACTGCCATAACACCATAAAGAGCACTCAGCACTGAGGGAAGATGGGGAGATACAGCAAAGCAGAGAATCGCCCTGCAGAGTGTCTTGAGTGATGGCACGAGGAAAGGAGATAGGGGATATTCCTGAACTTCTTATCAGAACTGCAGGATTCACCACCACTGCAAGGTGTTCAGGGAAATCTGCCTTTCCCTGGGTGCTGGGATGAGCAGGGAAAGGCTGTGGCACCTCTGGGGCTCCTCAGCCATGAGCTCTGACTGGAACGTGCTGGGGGAAGCCTGAGGCTGCAAGGTCCTGAGCTGTTGGTGAGGATGGAACAGGGAAGCCCTATAAATATGAATGCCTGGCGAAAGATTTAGAGAATATAGAAAATATAGACGAGATTGAAATGAAGGCAACCTTTGAGATCTCCTAGTTACTGAACAACAGGAAAACAATGGTGTGGCCGCAGGTAATCCCCTCGTTGATGAAACAATACCCTCTGCCTGCAGGCAAACCCAAGGGTCAGGAAGCAGACCCAACCTGCTCAGGAGGGGTCTCAAGAGTAGTTTTTGGGGTTTAAGGTGTAACACAACATGGTAATGTAGTGATTCCTATAGGCTGCATGTAAATGTTATAGGATTTGTATACTGTATTAGATTGGTTAGTGAGAATCAGAATATTCAACACAGAAGATGATTTAAAGTATTGTAACGGGAACTTCGCTCTCTTTTCGTCTCTTTTCGCTCTCTCTCTCTCTCTTCTCCCTGTCTCTTATACACATCTAGATGTGTATAAGGGGACATCAGCAGGGACAGCAGGGACAGCCCTCACAGAGGGGCTGAGCAGCCACAATTCCACTGGAGCCACTCAGACCCTCAGGGAGCCACCACRTCTGAAAAATCAAATTGTGGGAGCTGAAGGCACCCAGCAGGCTCTGCTCTGAAGTGTCACATCAGGGACATGACAGCAAAATGGAATGAAATCTCTCTCCACACATCTGAGCAAGCACATGCACGCACACACACACACACAGTTGGACTCTGCCACACGTCTCCATCTTCCCTTGTTAAAGTGATAATAAAATTATAAATGAAATTATAAATTAAAATTATAATTATCAACCAGCAACATTCAGCGAGGGCAATCAGGGAATTGGTAATTATCACAGTGGGTCTGAACACCTCTGGTGGCCACAGAATGGAAAGGAAATGCAGCATAACTTGAAAAGCAGTACAAACATGAAAACTGTCCRCTTAGCCACAGCAACCTGCTTCTGATTATTTCATTCCTGCTTTAATAATATTCCATTCCTGCTTTAATAACCAGCAATGGTGAATTGCAGCACAGCTGTGCACGTGCCTTGGGGTGAGAGAAATTCTCTTCTTGCATCCACCAACCAGGCTCAAACCCTGAGATTCACATCAGGTCAGAACTTAGAGCAACCCTCCCTCTGTGGGCTGAGCACTCCCTACCCCTCCCAGAGCTCCATCCCACCCTTCAGGGCAAAGGCTTTGGGCAAGAAGGATGCTGAGCAAGTGCAGGGAGGCAGTGCCGATGGAGTGTGGCTCAGACACAGCTGGAGCTCTCATTCTGCTGGGGCAGGGCAAAGGAAAASCCCCGGTGCCACAGCCCTGGGATGGTGAGAGGGATGTGGGGCAGCTCGGGGAGTGCACACACTGCAGCAGAACCAAACACCTTCCCTCCCAAACGGGCTTTTACTCAGTGTGGTGTTTGGGCTCTTTCGGCCTCGTGTGCAGCTCAGGATTTTGCGCTCTATGTGAGTCAGGGAGGCTGCTGTGATTGAGACTGGAAGGGCACAGGAGAGGGCTCTGATGAGGTTGATTAAGAGAGGGTAGTTYGTCATGGGGGATGGTTTGGGTTAAGCTAGGGAGAGGATTTGAACCTCGGAGTTAAAGGACTTCAGCCCTTTGCATTTTCCGAGCTCTGCCACGCTAGCTGCGCCTTTTCTTGGACGTGGTGGGGTGTGACAGCCTTTTGTAATTTAGTTGTGTTCGTTACTTAAGGCGAAGGCTTGCTTGTGGAATTGGCCTCACTTTTCCTATCCTTTCGTACTGGGAAGAGTTCATCACAGATAGAAACCGACCTGGATTGCTCCGGTCTGAACTCAGATCACGTAGGAGTGATAATCTGTTAAACTGGCTTTTGCTAAGTGTGCTGAGTGGCCTTTCCTACAGATTCATCTCCTTTTCCCCATTGCCCTCACACGGACTGTGAGCCCCCTGATTCCTGCCAGCCCACCTCTGCTGGGCCTGCTGCTGGGCAGCCCAGAGCAGAGTTACCTGTGCCAGGTGTGCGGGCTCAGCAACTCTCTCACAGGGGCTCCTCCTTTTGAATTGGCTGCCCTGCTCCTGCTGCAGCAGCACTGAGAGCCCTGGGGGCTCTCCAGAGCTCCAGCCCGTGCGGGGCAGCTCAGCCTGGCACGTTCTCAGGGCTCTCTGGAGGGATTCCCTCTGCAGCTGAGTAGACACTTGACAAAACTGCGTCTCAGAACTCAGTCACAAGCTGATCTTTTCTTTGGGACTCAATCCCMAAAGATCACAAGAAGGGCTCTTCAAACTTGGATTAGTGCAATTTGCCTTTTCCACCTTTCTTTTGTAGTTTTAAAAACTGCTCTTATACAATTCCTTTTGCAAGAAGTGCAGCACTTCTCAAACCTGAATATAAAATTAACTGGAAATACCAACCCTGTAAAATGACTGTTCTTACTGATCAGCCCTCAGATGTATTCTGATGTCTCTTCCCTCCTGTACAACATGAAATGCAGTTCCACTTGGCTCAGAGCAATGCCTCTTCATGGCAGCACTTTCCACAGTATTTGAGAGAGCCAGACCAGTCAGTCAAAGCCTTTTCTCACCCTGCTGTCTCTCCAGGCTCTTTGCCTTAGACAAGGAGATTTCTGAAGCAGTGTCAAGGTTACAGAGAATTCTTGGAGCTCGGGAGAAGCTGGAGGGAAGGAGTTCTGTGGGCTGTGCCCATCAGAGGAGCTGCTGGAGCATCCCCAGGGCTGGGGAGCTCTCAGGGGAGCAGAACAGAGCCAGGAACCTGCAGCCCCAGGGCCATGGCCAGGCGGGCAGGGGCTCTGGGGGAGGAAATCAGCTGAAATGAGCTGAAATTAGCTGAAATGAGCTGAAATGAGCTGTCAGCTCCCTCGTGTTGCTGTGCCCTGCAGGATGGGACCATCGGGACAATCCCTGATCCCATCCCTGCTGGCTCCTGGTTTGGGGAGGACTCTGCTGTACAGGAGAGCTGCTCAGAGATCAGAATAATCACAATGCCAGCCCAGCTGACTGCAGCAAATCTGGTTTTTCCACCTTTTAACATCTGTGGCATGGCTCTGGATCAGGCACAGGTTCCCTGCTCGGGTTCACTGGGGCTCAGAGCACAGAATGTCAGGAGCTCTCRGCCTTCTGCTGATCCGTCCCTCATTCTGCTGCATATTTGTTTATCATTAGCACAAATGATGGTGGGTGTCTGTACGATCTGAACAACCTTTCCTCTAKCAGCATCATCTCAGTCTTTTTTCCCTCTAAGCTGCAGTTCACTACAAGGGCTGCGACAGCTTTCATGTTTAACAGAATCTTTAGTCTGGCAATCATGATTAACTCGTCTCTACAGAGAAGTGCTATTTTAATAAGACCAAGTGAAGAGTTCTAAGAAAATCTTTTCCTTTCTTTTCTATTTTTTTTTTTTAGAAGACTTAGACATCTAAGAATTAAGACTCTGTAACTAAAGTTTAGATACAGCATAGCCAATTCTTCTGTTGGCCCCTTGAAATATTCTGGAAGGTTTCCAGCAGACCCAATTATTTCAAATAAGCTTCAGAAGTTACATTAAGGGCAGCGTAACAGAATCTGTGAATGTATTCAGTCTGTGCCTCGCCGTCTTCTGACCTCTGATTTATTTCCAAATAAAATATTTAACATAAGTTTTTCTAATTTTTATAGGAGCTTCTGGGGCTCAGGCACTGACATTATTTGACATGTAAATTATCCCAAAAATTTAATAGCTTCTTTAGGGTCACGGTTATGTTTTGGAGCAATAATGAATTAGGAAACCTTATTCCACTATGCTTAGCTTKGTAAGATACTGTCCTTTCTTAGGAGACTCTTAAAAAGCTTCATAAACAACAGCATGCCTGTACTAGCCTCCTTCTCCTGGAAGWGAAGCAATGGTCCTAAAAAGCCAAACGTCCTCCTCAGAGTGTGAGAAAGAGCAGTGCCAGGAAAGGTAAGAAACGAGGTGATCCAAATGCCAGAAACCACCTGGTGTCCCCTAATGTCCTTCACACCAAGGTGAATCCCTCCTTGTCACASAGGCAGATTTGGAAATTAAAAATAATGACGCAGAAGGAAAGCCAATACAGATGTGCATCTCCCTCATCCCTCTTCCCAGCCCACAGCCCAGTGCTGCTGGATGTCTGGCCTGAGGTTTAGGATTTAGCCAACACCTGCCCCCAGTTTCTGCAGAGGGCGAGGTCAGGCTGGGAACAGCTGGAGGAAGAAGAGAAAAGCCCAGCAGGGCTCCTGCTGGTCAGGCTTCCATCACACACACCATGCCATACAGAAATACTGGTAATAAGGAACATAACTGAAGGAGAAATCTGGAGTCCCTAATAACTGTGTACCTCCAAAGCCTGTACAGMGTTTTTTGGCTGGTTTTATTGGAAACCCTGCAGAAATTGATCTGAGAGCAAAGCAAGGGCTGGGGGCATGGCCCTGCTTTTGACACAACTTTAGCCTGCTCCAGTGTTCAGCTCCAGCCAGACCTGACACATCACAAAAATCAATATTCAGCGGAGGTCTCTGATGTTTCCACAAGGTAGGAAGAGTAAAGGAAAGGTAGAAGASGCTGTAGCCAGTGTGAATCTCAAGCTGGACTGGTCAGCCAGCTTCCCAAAGAAACTCATCTCTTCTGTGGTGGAAGGAGATTTCTGGTCCTTGCTCCCCTTGTAAAATTCATTCCTGCACGAGCAGTATGAGATAATCACATTGGAACTGGATCAGTGGAGAAGTGTGAAAAATGTGGCAGCATTCAAGTTCCTGTTTGAGAAGAGGCATTTACCAGTCTTGGGAGAGAGAGAATAAGAAAGTGTATAATTCAACATTTCCTTTTGATCTATAAACTACTTTTTTCTTCTGAGTTAATTTGCTTAAAAAATGCACAAAGAGGGAGGGCAAAGCAGAAAGTAAATGTGCTAAAATGTTTGACAGAAATTCAAATGTTTGTGAAGAAATGCGTTTGTTATTCCACGCACAGAGAGCATCAGTATTTGCTTTGCTTACTTGGGTGCATAAATCMAATGGCAGGAGGATCTGAGCACAGCGTTAGGCTGGAGAAATGCACAGAGCTGATGGCCTTTGTGCTCTGGAGGGAGCAGATCCCCTCCAAGAGCAGCCCTGCAGGGGCAGAGCGAGGCACTCACGCTGCTGTGCACTGGGGGAAAGCCTGGATCCTCACAGATATTGCTTAATCCAGCAAATGACTGCAGGCTGAGCTGAAGGAGCCACAGAATGGGAGCACTGTGCTGTGAATTCCCACACAGAAAACACGYCCTGGGGAAATGACAAAATGTGGGTAATACCCCAAGTAAAACAGTTAAAGCAACTCTGTTGGAGCAGAAGTTGTTTTAAGAAGGTGCCTCAACCAGCACTGGGCTGCTCGGCCTCTTCCTAATGAGAATTTGGTTTAATGCCATGGATGGAAACACCCATGAGCTCAGCTGTGAAATGGGGAAGGATTAAAAATGCTGCTGCTCCCCTGAGCCAGCCCCTGTCTGTGAGTGCAGGGCCAGAGAGCTGGGGGCAATGCCTGGGGTCAGCAGGATGGGTGGGCACTAACCCCAAACCTAATCCTAACCCCAACCCTAACCCTAACCCCAACCCTAACCCCAACCCTAATTCTAATCCCAACCCTAACCCTAACCCCAACCCTAACCCCAACCCTAATCCTAGCCCTAGCCCTAACCCCAATCCTCACCCTCTGCTGCTGGGCAGAGCTGGGGGGACACAGCTGCAGGGCAGGACACTGCAGACACCCTGCTTGTGGCATGGCAAGTGCTGCTGCTGAAGGATGCCCTGAGAAGATCAATTTTAGCCAGGGCAGGGTCAGGCTGCCTGCCCAGCACCCCCTGATGATGATGATGATGATGATGATGTTCAGTCTGTCCAGGGGAACAGCCCCTAGCACCTGCAAGAGGAGGCCTCTCCTTCCTTCCAGCAGGCCAGGGGAGCCCAGAGGATGCTGAGCTCCATCTGTTGGAGGAGTCTAGAAATCCTTGATGACAACAGGATCTATACATCACACAGGATTCTAGAAATCCTTGATCACAGCAGGATCTATACATCACACAGGATTCTAGAAATCCTTGATCACAACAGGATCTATACATCGCACAGGATTCTAGAAATCCTTTGATGACAACAGGATCTATACATCACACAGGATTCTAGAAATCCTGGATCACAGCAGGATCTATACATCACACAGGATTCTAGAAATCCTTGATGACAACAGGATCTATACATCACACAGGATTGTAGAAATCCTTGATGACAACAGGATCTATACATCACACAGGATTGTAGAAATCTGGATCACAACAGGATCTATACATCACACAGGATTGTAGAAATCCTTGGTCACAACAGGATCTATACATCACACAGGATTCTAGAAATCCTGGATCACAACAGGATCTGTACATCACACAGGATTCTAGAAATCCTGGATCACAACAGGATCTGTACAATCACACAGGATCTAGAAATCCTGGATCACAACAGGATCTATACATCATACAGGGTTCTAGAATCCTTGATCACAACAGGATCTGTACATCACAACAGGATTCTAGAAATCCTTGATCACATCAGGATCTATACATCACACAGGGTTCTAGAAATCCTGGATCCACAACTGAGCCCATCCTGGACTGCACATCTTGCTGTGGGAGAGCCTGAAATCAGCTCTGCAGCCCAGCTGGAAACAAGCACATCCACACAGAGCAGCCCTGGCACAAACACAACACCCTGGGCCCAGCCAGGAGATGCACAAAAGGAATCTTTCCTTAAKAATGTCCTTCCATGCACTGATGGGCATTCCTGACCCACCCCAAAGGCCAGATCAGCACCCAAGGTAAAGAACCAAGGAGTGCCAAGCTCCCAGSTCTGTGTGCCCASAGCTGCTGGGTCCCTTCCCTGGCACAGGGCAGCCACTGAAGCACCTCAGAGCAATCTCCAAGTTCCAGCATTGCTGAACTGTCTGCATTTTTCTGGTTATTTTTTTCCTTTTCTTTTTTTTTTTGTGGGTTTTTTTGTTTGTTTGTTTGTTTTGTTTAAAAAAAATCCAGGTCCTTGCTATGCTATAATAATTTATAGTGAAACCCTGCAAATAATTTATAGTGAAACCCTGCATCAGTCAGTTTGGACTCTGGAGTATTTAAAATCTGTATCCTAATTTTGTGATTTAGACCTATTTATATGTAAATTAAAAAATAAAATAAAAAAAAGAAAAGACGACTTCCCTATTATTTCCCTTATGATAAATTAGTCTGAATTAGTGATGAATATAAAGAATTAACTCTTATATTCCTTATGCTTTGGCTCATTTACAAATGTCATAAGAGCCCATTAGACACTTAAGAAAGTATGTCAAGTAAAAATAAAATTCTCTACAGAAAACAAAGTAAAATGTTTAATGATATAATGAAGACTCATTAATGTAATGCTTATTTTAATATTAAAAATTCACAAGAATTGTCATAGCTCTTGTCTTAATCCGATGAGCTTTTGTAATATTTATCTGTGTTGTAATTTCATAAATATTTATACATCCATTTCCAAACTTTACTGGTCTTTGCTGTATTAAATACATTTTAAACTTGTTAATATTTGAGGAGTGTTTTCTCCATGTGTGCCAGGCAGCCATTTGACAGTGCCATGTGATCCTGACTGTGGGCACACACTGTTGGCACCAGCCTCTGACAGGAACCTTTCCATGCCAACCTGCAGGGGACAAAATCTCRTTTTTCAGGAGAAGCCTGGCTTTYGAACAGGGTTAAATGTGGAGGGTGMGGAACCAGTGTCCCACTCCTCCCCTTCCCCTCTGCCTGAGCTCAGCACATGSTGCAAGGAGCTGTTCCAAGCACTTCCATAGAAATCCCAATTCCGATCCCATCTGTTCCTGGGCTCTTGGCTCATGGTGCTGTGCCCTGCCCAGAGAAATTAAGGCTCACAYTGCCACAGTCCCCTTTAATTTGTGCCTGAGCTCACCAGCATTTGCAAACCTAACCTGCTTAAAGCAGGATGTGAACATGAGAATGTCTTGAAAGACAAAAGCATTAGAGGTAGCATTCAGCACTCTGAATTTAATGTATGTGGAAATAAATGTGCTATGGAGCCTTTCAAGTTAAAAAAATCAAACATTAGCCCTGACTCGTGGAAAGCCTTGGAGAGTTCTTTCATTACAGAAAATTCCCCAGACAAGTCCCTGTGACATCCGAAGGAGCAGCAGCATCCATTTTGGGTGCAAACTGGCACAYTTCACACACAGACCCTGCTTTGGAGAAGGGACACAAACCACAAAGCTCCTTTGCTCTCTTCTCAACTCCACCTCTTGCACATCTTTACCTGGGCTGAAATCAGGATTGCCATTTAGTTTATTGGGCCCCCAACCCCACTGTGCTCCCTGCAGCAGGGAGGGAAGTTTGGGTGCAGGAGCTCAGACTGAAATCAGGATTGCCATTTAGTTTATTGGGCCCCCAACCCCACTGTGCTCCCTGCAGCAGGGAGGGAAGTTTGGGCGCAGGAGCTCAGGCCAGCAGTGAGTCCCTGACACCCAAAGGTTTGGAATTCCATGGAATTCTATGGCAGAACCACTCCCAAAGGCCCAACTGCTGATGGCTCACAGACACCAAAATCCACAGAACTGCCCCTGCTCCTGAGCCCTGCTGATCCACTCCTGTGAAACCAGCACCCAGACATCCTTCAGGAGTCTTTCACTTCATCTCCCTTGATTTGCCATCCTCTTTATAATTTGTGCAGTAATATTCATAAACAGTAATTATTTATACATCGTTATGGACCTCTTGAATTTGATTCTCTTCTCACTTAAGCTATAAATATGGAATAAAATTAATATGAATCAGAAAAATGAGGACCCTGAAGACTGAAATATATGTAAAATCACTTACAGTCRTCTAACTTTTTAAAGAGATTTTTTACTTGAATATTCTCCTGGGTTGCAAACACTACAGGGGAAAGTTTACATCCAATCAAGAACACATTTATTGAAGTGCTTAAAAATGCACGGAAGTAGTTCTGCTAATATTAAGTTTTCTAACTCTCTCTCTCCTGGATTAAAAACAAAGCAAGCCCTTTCATCCCTGACATTTTAGCATTTGGAATACATCAAAATGTTTCTTCTACTGCTCTGGAAAGGAGCTCTGATTTTCCTGTCCTCCTGTGTTCGAGGCAAAGACACAGAATGTACAAATTGAATGTACAAATGAACTCCTTTGCATTTCTGGGGGAGAGGGAAGGAAGATGCAGAATTCAAACACACTTTTCTGTCCCTCTGGGTTGGTATCTGAGGCACAAACCTGACCCCTGCACCCTCTGAACCTCCCTTCGGTGTCTGTTTGAAATGCAAGTTCAAATCTTGCACGTTTGATTGGGCTTGCTCAGCAACCAAATAAATAGCTGAGCTATTGAGGGCAGATTAGAGGATTTAACCCCTTCTGGCCTTAAAACTTCAGAATCCAAAGATGAATTCTTCTGAGGTTTAGATTAAAAATGGAAGAAGCACTTGGCAGGCTCAGGAGACACCACGAGGATTTCACCACTTTGGTTCAGAGCTTAGGAAATCTCTTTCAGCACAGAAAACTAAACCTGAATGACTTTTCTTCCCAGGCTTTCCAAACCCACTGAGAACACAACACTGCTCTGGATCAGGGCAGATCCTGTCTGACACCACTTTGGATTCAACACTCAACTCCAAAGTTTACAAACCAGGCATTTCTTTGTCTTGCACTGCAGTGAGATGTACTGAAAACAGAGCAGGTGAAGGAAGAAGAACACAAATAGAAAACAATTAGAAATAGGAAAACAATTAGAAAACAATTCTGAGAACGAGGCCTTGAAGTTTGCACCACAAACCCTGGGCTGCAGCATTTCCCGTGGCTCTAATTCACTCTGACTTCTCTAATGCATTTATTCAGCCCAAGCAGCWCTTCCACACATGCAGTTGCTGTTAATTTTAATCTGCTTCATTATTATCTTTGCAGTTTTATAAATATGAGCTCAACTGAAAAGGACATTCAAAGAGTTGGGTGGTTGTTTTTTTTCTTCTCCTGGAAATGAGTGCTGAGTGATGCTCACCATAAATTAATTTTTCAAGCTTTGTAGAGGTTATGTAAATTTGCAGAYTGTTCTTCTGATGTTTAAGCCACATTTTGACAACAGCTTCAAAAACTGGTCAGAGAACTTTTCCTACTAACATCTGCTTGTTGAAATATATGTAATGACATGGTTGTGTAGCACTTCCCATTGATCTCTGGATGCCAGGTGATCACTCAAGCTAAAAAAATGCATGTGCACACAATGGAAAATGGGAATTTAGATCTTAAAAGCGCTGGAATGAGGGGGGTGGGGAGAAAGTGGTAAATTTCCTTCACCTTCTTTAAATCAGTATTTTAAAAGACCCAGCCCAGCTACAGCTACAGTTACAATGGCAACTAAAATGCCTTTGACTCGTTATTCATCCTCACTGCTCCTCTTGGTAACTATTTTTCCTACCTTATCACAGCCTAGAAAAATAATTTAAATTGGGTTCCTCAAAACCCCTCCCAGTTTAGGCTTTTTTTTTTTTTTTTAATAAAGTTAAAAGCATCTCAACAGTTTGTGGGAAAATGGGAATCACTGTGGTTTGCTTTGAGGTTCAGCTGTTTGAGAAACTCTCAATTAAAGCAGAAGGGAAACAGTTTTACAGTGCCTGACATTCAGCGTCTGCAATGCTTTTGTCACAAATGATGTCTCTTTTCAGCAACATGGTCTCCCTGCCACCAACATAAGGCTTGGTTTAATTTAAAACACAATTTAAAGTTCTGTACACGGTGGGAACTCTCTCTGTCAAAACACTCTGCTGAGCACAATGGGTGCAGCCTCCTTTCAAGCCTGCTGTGCTGCTTTGGGGAAACTCACACAGGGGCAGCTCCTCATGTCCCAGAACCACAATTACAGGGTGCCTGATGCAGCTGGGCATGTCCACCTGATAACGATTTCAGTATGCAGGCAGATATGGCAATAAATAATAGAATTCCAGAGTGATCAAAGTAACCTGCCTTGTTTGGTAAGCTGGCTAATGTTTACTTCCAAATATATCATTTTTAATTATACTTCTATATGACAATGTAAATAAATATGTGACTTTTTCTCCAAGAAATTAAAGGAGTTTAGACTCTCAATTTAAAATGCATCAGAAAATACAGTGCAGAAAATATTCTTCCCCCACTAACAACTCCACTTTGTTTTTGAACAGCTTCCTTTTATCATGGAAGTAAAAAAAAACCCAGCACGACTTGTCTAAAAAGCYGCAAAGAGGATTTGGGATTAGTTATCAGGGAGAAAACTTGTGGAAAATCCTGCAGGTGACAGAAGTGTGCAGCGAGACACGGCTGGCTTTATCAGTGGTTCAAAGCAAACAGGCTGTATGTGATCCATGCATCACAAACCCACTCACACTGKGATGGCACAGCAGAACAGGGCTGCCATCAGCGCTGCTCCACTCCCACAGCCAAACATCAATTATTCACGCGCTCTCCAAATAAATGAATTATGACTTTTTTCCTTTTTTTTTTTTTTTTTTTGAGATGTGGGTTTGATTGCTGGAAGGTGCCCATGTTCTCCAGGGCAGCAGGTGAGGTTTGCTGGTGGCCTCACAGTGTCCTTGGCCAGAGGAGCCCTCCCTGCCCTCTGCAGTGACCCCACTGGGAGCTGAACAGGGGCCTGCAGGGATATAAACTCCAAATTACGTGTTGTACCCCAAATTCTGCTCGTGTAGAGTTTGGAGTAATGTCAAGGCTGCTGTTTAGTCCAAGTGACCTGAARCCTTTGCTTCCAAAAAAACCCTTTACTTCCKAAKTATAGGAAAACACTTGATTTACACWCCKCAGCACACTTAATTTACACTCCKCAGCACAAATGGTAAGCAAGACAATTGTGGATTTCTACCTAAACAAATGAGCAACAAATCTGAGAAACCCTTCTGGCAGAACAGAGYCTGGGCAATATTGCCTTTGGACACGCTGCCTTTTGGCAATATGGAGAGCCTGAATTTGGAGATATTTTAAAAAATGGGGAAACAGCCCCTGTTGATATRGGCCATTCCTGATTGTGTTAACCCTGTTAAGTGGCACTGCCTTGCTGTGGGCAAGTCATGATGTCACCTGTCACACTGTCACCAGGACATGAACGCACATGGCAGAGCCTCAGTGAGGCCAGGAGGAGCTCCTGGAACATGGCACAGACTCCCCCAGCACACTTTGGAAATTTCAGTGCCTTCATCTTGACTTGACCTGACAGATGGCAATGGTTCCTGGCTGGCTTTTTCAAAGCCTTCTTCCTCCAATATCTATTCTGTCAGTGTTCAAACAACTTTTTGGCATGTTGTGTCCTTGCTTATTTTCAYTGAATTCTTAGGTTAATTATTTATATTATCTTGAAAAGTGATGAGATTTTGAAAGCTGTGCTACACAAAGTCGTTGGAAAAGTCAGTATCAGCACCAGATGTTAACTTTGCAGAAGGACATGAATACAGATTTAAACAGCAATTGGCWGAGTCCCAAAGTCTGCCAGGGAGCATGTGGATAAGCACCAAGAAAAGGGGTGTCCTACTCAGACCATCACCTCAACTATTTTCTAATTCCTTTATTTTTCACAATTTGATGGAAAATCTTTTTAGTCCAGGTCTAGCAGAAGCTTTCTGATGTTACCCACATCTGGTCAGGGRAGTRCAACTGTCAGGACAGATTCTGCAATGGTGCTTCAACACTTTAGARGAGCTGAAGCTGGCAGCAGAGGAATGTGCAAATGCAGRATGACAGGAGAGAAAGTGACAAATCTCTCCCAGAATTCAGGGATTCACTCTGAATTTCTGGTAAAGTTTTGGACCGGTTATTTCTCTTGACAAACTGGTGATGTATTTCCTTGGAGCCAGACATTGAGTTTGATTTAGAAARGCTGCCCTTCCGCTCATGAAGCTTTAATTTAGCTGTTGTTATGAAACAGGAATCCAGTAGGGATGGCTAAATAAATCCTGCTTTCGTTTAGAGAAAATACTGCACGAATAACTGCGCTGAGCTATAACCCTCACCATTCCCCACGTAAAAAACTGAAATAAATTAATAATAAAAGAGTGCTTAAAAGGCAAAACTTCAGAACACCACAGAAGTGCAATCTCCTCCAGTTTGAAATACTTCACTATGTTTTGTACTTGTATGTTGTTTATCTTTGTGTCATTTTTCTGTATCTGGAAATCATCCTCTACAATGTTCCCCTGCACGTTCTGCAGGTGAACATTTTGTAGAGCATCAATCATGTGTCTCCCATCTCCTTTTTCTTTGAAAGTAACTAATTTCTACTGCTTATTTAAACTGGCAGAGCGCCTGCTTTATTATCAGTTAAGAACTTGTGCACAAAAATGACACCAGTTTGCATAATTATCATGAAATAAGACAGGCTTTTTTGGGGGTAACAATCTGGTAACTTCATAATAAATCTGTCTGGAGCAATCGTAATTACACAGTAACTCATCTTAATACATTTGTATTCGCAGCAGATAAGAGTGSTGATAAGAAGTCCCACTATCATCTGTGTTTCACTGAAATGAGAAACTGCACTCAWACCCATTACAAACTGCAATTTCTAGAGCTTTCCACCCTGTCTTAAAGGCTGACTGCAAGAGCCCAAGGGTTTGTTTATCTAATCTGGAAAACAGCTTGYATTTTGTTTTTATTTTCCCCCCACAACCAGCGATACAAAGACGGCATCAGAAGCCAAGCTCCCAGCCTGTGTTGGGTGTGTGTYCACTCCAAACTGTGAACACAAGCTCCCTGCTCCAGCCAGCACCACCAGTTGTGCATGTAAATGGGTTAATTGCCTGCTCACCTCTCCCCAAAACAAGCAACTGCTCAGGCACCCAGGGATGTGTGCAGTACACATCTCCTGCATCGCCCAAATGAAAGGCTCTCTGTAAACACAGCAATATGTTGACTCTGCTTTTGTAGGGGATGATGATAAGAAAAGGGTCTGAGGAAAAGCTCTTTGTTTGGCAGAGGAGCAAAGCAAAGGCAGGAAGAGCACAAGTAGGGATATATTCCATACAACTGGATAATGAAAGGATGTTCTAAGACTCGCTCCTGTGAATAGAAAGTTGAAAGCAGCTATATAAGCTCACTTCAGTGCTGATAAGAGCACAGAGGATGAGACAGATTTTACCATCTAAGAGACAAGAAGGAAACTGCACAAAGTTGCACAAAGCTGGTTGTTAGGAACTAAAAGGTAAAACTTGAGGAGAAAACAGCTTAGAGAAGCACCACAACATCTCCATGCTATTCCTGCAACGTTCTGAAAATGGGCTCTAAACTGATGCTGGATTGTTCTTCTATCTTYGTCTTGTTTGCTGCTGGATCTGGCTTTTATCAGTCCTTGTGCCACCACAGCCACTCGAGAAATTGTTTTCAATTTGTGTGCCTTCCAAACTCTGCTTGTTCTTCACCCCTGGTCTCCCCTCTCATTTACTTCCCAACTTAATAAATCACACAAAGCAGATGCAGAGAAATCACACGGTCTGTGTCACTGCCTGAAGCAGGAATAAACACACCCAAGACATCCCTGACAGATGTTTATCTGTGTTGCTTTTAAAAATTTGCAGTGAGCGTAAATCCATAACCTTCAGAACTGCTGTCACCAGAAGGAACATTTCTTCARGTTTGTTTTAAATTCTCCTTGCTAAAATTTAAGTCTCATACTTCTCACACTATCCACTTCTATTTCTCTAAGTCTCCCCAGTCCTRTTTCACTTATTGTTTCACCTCTCTTCTTACCAGCCCCATTTTTATCCTTATAAAACAAATCCAAAGTTTTACTTTCAAGGACAGACAAAGCTCAGAAAGATACACATCCACCTTCATTCTGTTTTGGATAATACTTTTCTTTCCTAGTTCTTTCCACGTTTTTTTTTTTCCCTCCCTCTTTAATTTTAACCCTTCAGGCTGTGCACAGAGTACAGAACCTGAAGCTATCAGTGACTCAGCACAGAATCCCCATGGTTCCCAAARCCCTTGGATCCAGCTGTTGGTATTCCATGGACAGAATTATGAGAGGTGAAGGTGCCAGGTATTTAAATAAAGGAAAAAGGTAAACTAACATTCATCTATTCCACAGCAGTTGATAATCTCTGGTTTTACCAATACTAAGCACAGAACTGTCACAGGAGAAGATTGCTGGGCTGGCACCCTGAGCCCCTCAGCATGGGCTGGGTACAGCAATTCTTAKTTGTCAATGAGGCAAGCCTGAGAAGATTCAGGAGAAGTTCCTGTGCAATGAAATTGAGTGGAACTTGAGGATGGGGGAATGTAAGGGATACATAAGATTAATTTAACGTTGATGAGAAAATTTAAGATGAGGCACAGGGAATTAACTCCAGATGCAATCTGAACTTTTATGACATATAACTAATTACACAGGCGATAAAAAGAAATTAAATTGATTATTTTCTTTGACTCTTTAGCTCTAGGATTAATGTGCAATGCACAATATTTGGTTCCATTTCCAGAAAGCAAGAATGACTTTTACAAGGCAGAACACCTAAAGTGGATTTGGAGATGTAGAGAACGTTTTTCTCCTCTTCAGGCTGGCACTTGGAAGAGACAGAATTGAGACTGGAACTATTTTACTGCCACAAATYAACCAACATGACTGAAAGGAGAACATAGGACCAATGAAGAATTTCTTTTTCACTATTTCCTCTCCACCACCTCKAGCTGAATCTCTGCCACGGCATTTCTGTGTCCTTAGCACATGGACGAGACCTCTCAGCACCCAAACCAAAGGCAGACACAGACTGTGGAAACTCCTCCCCAGAGATTAAATAGACTTTCATATCAACTGAACAGAGTGTTTGCAGTGAGTTACACGCATGCCCTGTTTAAATGATTATTATTTAAGTGTCTTCCTCACTTTCAGAGCTCTGTTGCATTCAGCAGATTTCTACAGACCTGACTGCAGAAGATTCATAGCCCAGGGAATGCCCCACTGCTGGTTTCTAGTATTTCCTGACCTGGTGATGTTCTCTGACTGCTGCCATGTTATCACTGTATGATCTCCTGATTCCCTTTATTGATCTGCTCTTTGGTGCTTTAATGGAAACAGGGGTGAGGTGCTTTGGCCAAACCCTCCTGGTGCCCAGGGAGGTCAGCGCAGGCTCCTCTCAGGCTGCAGAAGCACAGCTGGTCCCTGCAGCCCCTCAGCCAGGGCACACTGCAGTTACCAGGCTRCTCATCCACCTCTCTGAGGCTTTTGCTCATTCCCATGGCATAGATCTGAGAAGAAACTTGGGGAAAACCTTTAAATTCTGTATTCCTCAGCACTACAGAATGCAGCCTGTTTGCTYTTTGTCCCCCTGTGTGGTGTTTGTGAGGTCCCCAGGATGAGGTGAGAGATGAGACAATTTGATCACTGTTTCAGTAGGCTGATTTATTATATTATTTAATTTAATTATATTATATTAATTATATATTATATTATATTATATTTATATTATATTATATTATATTTATATAATATTATATTATATTATATATATTATTATATTATATTAATTATATTATATTATATTCATATATCATATTAATGCTATATAAACTATACTAAAGAAAGAGAAAGGAGACTCAGAAAAGCTTAACAAGACGAATAATAAAAACCCATGACTGACCCAGAGTCTGACACAGCTGGCTGGGATTGGCTGTTAAATTAAAGCAATTCACATGTTTGATAAACAATCTCCTGACCACATTCCAGAGCAGCAAAACAGGGAGAAGCTGAAGCTTCCCAGCTTCCCAGGAGAAGAAKTCCTGGKGAAGGGATTTTTCASAYAATATCACYGTGASACCCCTGTGCCAGCGATGGGGAAGACAAAGCAGCACTGAATTTTCTCAGCTTGATTGAAGCGCTGGCTCTGATCTGGGAAGGGGCTTTGGGTGTCTGCCAGCACCCACGCTGCTCCCAGGGAGCAGAGCCCTGACTTTGCTCCTGCAGGAGCTGGGAAAGCAGCAATAATCTGCCAAGGACTCTCAGGAACCACCCCTGACAGCCCTGTTTGGGAAGCACCAAGGTTGTGACAAATTAGTCCAGGGTAACATCTCCATTTCCTGCCCCCCTCCCACCTCTGGGGCAGCCACATTTCCACAGTTTGTTGATATTCTGCAGCTGCAGAAAGCGATTGTGACTTTCTCCTTTAACTTTGAAATATTCAAATWGTGGCTGGTAATTTTATTTTTCAAAATTCTAATACCTAAGCATTAATCTCAAGGACTGAATAAAAGGATTCGGGTAACCTCAGAATGCAGATAGCTCAGCAGTAACTAATTTGCTATCTTTGATACASCAGAGGTGAACAGATTAAGCAAGCTAGTTTGCTATCTACTAGATAAGAGAGGAATGTATTATCATTTTCTCTGATTAGTATCTTGTGCAGGTAATTATACTTCTCCTTTGCACATAATTAAAGTGAAGGTTGATTTCCATTCATTCTTCACAGTCGTAAAATTATCAAGTTACTTCTCAACTAATTATTTTCTGTAGTATAGCCCTGTTTCAGATCGCTGTCACATTCCATTTAGCAAACACAATAGCTCTGAATAAGACTTATCACAGTCTGGGACTTTTATGCTATTAATTTGTAGGGGAAAAAATCTTTAGATGGATGCTATCCAAGCTGAAAATGAATTTCATTCTAACACATCCAAGTGCTGTGTTGGTTTTTTGGGGTTTTATCTTTTTTTTCCTCATATCTAGCATAGAATCTTTTGTCTTTTRACAATCTRTATCTTTTGTTTGTTTGARTTGTCCTTAACTTGTTCAAGTTCACAACAATTTTCTGGCTAAGATTCAGTGAATGAATTTATGCTAAACTTTTTTTTTCTGATGATATCAATTGCAGATGAGCTACACCTTGTTTTAAGGCTCTCAGGATGCTAAATATGGAGTGATCTGTGTTGGCTGAGATTCTTTTTCTTTTTGAGATACAGGCAGAAACACCACCATCATTGTGATTTGTGGTCAAGTGGTCGTGCAGAATAAATGGGAAAGAAATCCCTACATTATCAACACATGCAATTGTTGGTTGAAACCACTTTTTAGGACAACAATTTCTTTTATTTTTTGCTTCCTGCCAGAAGCACTTAAAGGACTCTGATTGAAACTGCTGTCATTTGCAGAAGGAAAATTTAGCTCCTGCTATTATTTTCCATCTTTCCATTTACCATCCTCTTGAAACAGCCCTAAATTACATGGTCTACCCCAGTCCTGATTCTTAGATTTTCTGTCACCCTACTTCGATGGTTTTCCCCTTTCTAACAGTAAGAACAAAACATAATTACTGCTCCCATTTTGCAGGTGCCAAATTTAGAGCTATCCTTCAGCTGCTACCACTTGTGWTTTTTCTTCTCCTGTTCCCTGTCCTGCCTGGCCATTGTGGTTCTTTGTMGTGTTTCAAAAGCACAAGTTCTTCACATTATTTTTTTTCTGCTTAAATGTAGTTCTTCTCTGCCAATTGGATCAATTTGATTTTATTACAGACCATTCAGAGCTGGATTCTCACCTCTTATCCTGGAGCAACTCCACAGAAAATGATCTTTTTCTTTACTTCCCTTAGCAAAAATTGGAGTAGAAACTTCCTGTTCTTTTAATSCCCTTTATTCCTCTCTTGTCCTTTCCCAGCTGAGATGCAGCATTTGTCTGCACACTCCTTTATCTGAGCAGGACAGCAACAAATGCCAGCCCTGCCCCTGCACTGCTCTGTCCCTTCAGTCACACCAGGGAATTTGGGATTTTCACATGACCCTGATCAGTCTCTGCCCAGTCCTGGCCGCTGCACTCATCTGCCATTGCTGCCAATTGTTTTTAATTCTTTTTAATTCACTTTATTTCGCTCTGTGTTTTGATAATTGGATTTATTGTCTCAGAGATCTGACTCCCTRTGCTCCCCTGTCTCCTGTGGCTTTTTGAGTCTCTTTTCCTCACACACCAGGCAAGGTTCCTTAACAGCCCTGAAGTGCAGCCTGCCTCTGGCAGCTCCTGTTCCAGCTGGAAAACTGGGGACTTTGCAAATTAGAGAGCAAACCAACCCACCCTCCCTATCAGCCCCTAATTTATGACTCACTGATGACAAAAACAAGAACTGAAAAGCAGGTACACCCCTCAAGAACCCTTTTCTGCCCCAGTAAATCCAATGCCAAGACCATTGCTGGACAGGCAGCATGGAAGAATTCAGGCAGGTTATCAGCACCAGCAACAGCCACCTCCCAACCCTGTGTGGGCATTGTGCTTCAGTCCCTATTATAAAATAAAATATAAAAAATAAAATAAAATGAAATAAAATGAAATGAAATGTAATGAAATGAAATGAAATAAAATAAAATAAAATAAAATTTAAAAAAAATAAAATAAAATAAAATAAATACCATATTTCAAATGCAACACAAGGAGCAGAGCTCTGTCCCCATGGCTGCAGGCACTGACCCAGCAGAGCACTTGAGCACACCCAGAGCCTGATTGATTTCAGTGGAACTATTATATGCTCAAAGTTCCTCAAGGATTGGAGTGTTTTGATGGATTAAGGCCACAATCCCCTGATGCTGATAAAACTGGCCAGTGCCTGTACAGCTCCTCAGACAGGGTTTTCAGAAGATATGATTGTTCACTGGCACATGGATTGTGATCACCAGTTTGATCACACAGCTGACATTCAACTACCCAAAAATAACTTTTCTATTCTGGASGTAATGCCTAGCAGTAAAAACCCCAAAAAACCCAAAACCAACAAAAACTCCTCCACTCCTGTTATCCCTTACCTAAGCCAGCCAAAAGAAGTTTTGACCTCCTCAAACTCAGCAAGTTCATTTTACAGAAATTAAAGAAACGGGCTGGGTTCCTACTTAGAAAATGATGAATTAAGAACTGCATTTCAGAATATGTTTTTGTACCTGGCATTTTAAATGGCTTTTATTCATGCCTGAGCTAGCCCTTTGTTTGCTTTTTCCTTAGGGGTACTGCACATGTGTCTGATTTTGTTCTACAAGAAATAATTGTGAGTACAGGAGAGTGAAGTGAGAAAATATATTCTATCATTTTCACACCTGAAAGCTAATGGATGCCATCTTTTTTTTGTTTTCTTTTTTTTTTTTTTTAATCTAAATACAGATTTAAGAGATGCCTCTCTCCAAAGAATTCTGTCCATGGATACTGAAACTCCAAGTCATTCAAGTTCCCAGATGGAAATGCCCCGAGGCAGAGGGGAGCAGAGCTCAGGGCTCAGCAGCTGTGCAGGACAGAATTGCAGCTCAGAGGGGGCACCCAGGGTGGGCACGTCCTGGGCACTGGGGCTGCCCCTGCTGGGAGCTGTGCCAGGAGGGCACTGCAGGGACACTGASCCTGCCTTGGGACTGCAGCTTTTCTATTTTCATGTATTGATAATCCTGCAGTTCTTCAGTGTGTAACTCTAAACCCCATGTACAGTGGGAGCTGCTGCTCTCCCATGTTGGGCAGACACAACAATTCCTCTCCAGGCTGGGAACCAAGGACACCTCACTGCCTCAGAGCCCAGAGATGGGAACAAAAGTGAGTCTGGGGGGAGCAAATTTGGGGTCAATGACTTCATTACCTGAAGCTGGAATTGGCAGATGAACCCCCAATATGCAAAGGGACCAAATTTAGAAAAATATGAAAACCTGTGACCCATGGTCCATTTTTGGGTGCAGCCCTTGGGAGGTTTGTTTGCCCTAAATGTACCTGAAGGCTCTTTAATAGATAGAACTGCTTTTTATTCTCTTAATTACAGAGCAAGCCAACCCCCCCTCCCTAATCACCTAATTCTCTTATTCTGCCTGGCCCCTGTTTTTAGGCAGCCCCAAAAGGCCCCAGTTGGGACAAAGTGCCCCCCTCAGCCCTGCCATGCTCTGAGCACTGCAAAGGCCAGAGCACAGACCAGCACTGCGAGAATGCTGCTGCTGCTGCTGCACAAACTCCTGACAAACCCCATCATCTGCGGGTGCTCAGCCCATTTCTGCTGCTGGCAGGGATGATTTCACACACACAGGGATGGGCCTGCCTTGTCCCTCTCTTCACCAGTGTAATCTGAAAATGGCACCAACTGCAGAGCAGTTGCACAGAAATTGTCCTCCAGAAATTGGTGTGCTGAGTAAAACAACAGGAGGAAAAAATACTCATTTTTGGTAAAAAAAACCACCCCAAAAGTCTTTGTCTGCTTGAAACATTAATCTGTATGTGTCAAAATTTATATACTCCATTTAGCTATTTATTTATCCTCTATTATACAGACACAGGGCAGGAGGAAAATACTGGAATTTCTGAAGTGATTTCTGAGAATTTCCAACAACTGGGCATGGAATGAAATCGCTCCTATTCATCCTGAAATTTGCATACTTTCAGGTAGAAGAGCAATTGTTTCCATCAAATGAAGGAAAACAAGGATGAAGAAAGCCAAGCAGTGATAATAGCCAGTTCTTTTTCAGAGCTTTTCATCTGCAGATATGAGCCCAGGACTTGGCAGATGTGGCCTGTGACCACTTGTGTGGAAAAATTCTAAACCACAGGGCAGATTTCTGCAGCAAATGTGAGCAGGATGTTTGCCACTGCTCCAAACACTGCTCTGCAGCTCTTCTGGAYCTGAAAACCCAGCAGCTGATGTGGAGCCCTTATTTCTCCTTCTTGAAACCTCATCAGCTGTGGGGCTCTCACCTGTTCCTCACTGCACTCAACCCAGGGTGAGTCAGAGCTGCAGATCTGCAGCCCTGGGGCCCATGCCAGGACCCCACTGTGGGTGTGCAGCATTCWGCAGCACCTTGGGACTGTCAGTGCTTTGCTTTGCAAATCCTAAATTCATTAAAGCTTTAAAGGAATAAAAAATTCTATCACAAAACTAAAGCCTGGAGCATCAGCCCTGCAGTCCTTGAACTGCGCCCAAAGATGCAGCCACAGCCTGAGCTCCTSCCAAGCCCATTCCAACACCAGGTTCACAGCACCTTTAACCCCTTTCACATGCTGGAATTGCACAGAAACATCTCCCCCTRGTCCATTTTCAGTTAATCCAGCACTTTGGGGATTTGGCATCAAACCCAACCCAGCCWCATCTCCTGCCCAAACTGCTGCCCTGGTGCTAAGCCTGCTCTGTGCAGTGAATTCTGCAGATTCTGCTMGGCAGCAAAGCATCAAAGCCTGCACTGGCACTGCTGTGAAACTTTAACATCTGCATCCAGAAGGATGTCACAACAAACCTCAGGGAAAAATGGTATTTCCTCCTAAATCTTAACATTATCATTTAATCATTTGGCTGAACCTCARTGAAGAGGAATCCTAGAAAAACCAGGGCTTTAACACTCATCTTCCCTGATGTTATCACTTACACCAACCCATGCAAATTCACCCAAAGCAAACTCAAAATGCTTTTGGGTTCTTTTTCCAGAATTACCCTGTAATTCATCCTCCATCACTGTACCAGGGAATCCAAACACAAAACTCCTCTCAGCTGACCTGAGCCCTCATCCCACACTGCACCGAGTGTGAGAAGTAAACCCTGCTCAGAAATTTCTGTTTTCCAGACCTGACTTAACCCAACACTTTCCCCCATCTGGGTGCAGATTTCTCCCTGATGAAAACCAAGCATTATCTACTCTCTTGTACTTGTATTTATTCTAGAAAACCAGCAGTACTGCAGCAATAAACCTGACCCACAAGCACACCACCTCCCTGTCCCTGGCCTGAAGGACACCCAGGGGAGCAGGAACAGAGGAAAAACCAACACTGCTGACAGCTCCACGTGTCCTGCAGCCCCAGAGCACCCAGAGAACAGCACTGAGCCCAGCTCAGAAATGTCTGAGCCCTGAGCAGGACCCCCAGCTSCCCTCCCCACAGCAGGAGCAGCTGCTCTCAGTGCCTGCAGCACTCCCCATGCAGCTCAGGTGAGTGCAGGCTCACTGTGCATTCCCCTGCCCTGGAGAATATAAAGATAAATTTGACTTAGAAGTGTTTGATGATTCCCCAGGCTTGCCTGGTGCTGGGCTCTCACTGCAGCTGAGGGACCATTCCTTAGCCAAACACACAACATCAGGCACCCACTCCTGGTAAGGCTGGCAGCCCCTGCTTCTCTSAGCCTCCAAAACTGCAGTCATGAACCCAAGCACTATAGCTGTGCTTTCCACAGCCCATTCTTAGTCAATTTTTGGTGTCAATTTTCTAATTAACGTGATTTCCTGTCCCAGCAGAAAGCCTAGGTCATACATGCTTCCTTTGACCCTAAACCTGCAGCCTAATCCCAACCTTTATTCAATTTGTCAAGGYTATCTGTGTGACCAAGGCAGAGAACACATTAGTCATTCCTTCTGTGTGACAAAAGACCTAGAAACCTCCTGGAAATCATATCTGCTTCTGTGCCTACAGGAAAAACAAGCATCAGGCTTTCCTCACTGCTAACACTTTAATGTTTCCATGCAGAAAGTGGAATTAGAATCAATTCAAGCACCACTCCTTTCCAAACACTAATGTCACTCATCACCCTGTACTCCCAGGTGAGCTGTTTTCCTGGCCTCTGTGGTACCTGTGGAACCACTGCTTGCATGGGAAGTGATGTCCCCCAGCACTGCAGTCARTCCTGCTCCTGCTCCTTCTGGAACTCAGCTTTGATGCAGCCCCTCCTGTGCCCCAGCTCCAGCCACAGCCCCAGCACAGCTGTACCTGCATGGGAGACATCAGTCCTGGGCTAACTGCTCATCCCTCACTTCTGGACAAAACCCAAAGGCAGTAAAAGAAATCTATAACTGTATAAAACCACCTTTACCCGACTCTATCTCCACCCTTTCCCTGGTTATGAGTTATTTCAACCAACACTGTGCCCAAGCCCTCCGCCCTTGCAGACACAGGGCCCACCGTGGAACTGGAGCCCACACAGAGCAGATTTGATAATTTAATCTCTGCATCTCCTCCCAAGCACTAACCCCAGCCTTCACTAAATACTTAATCACAGCAAGAACTTCCACTGAAGCAGCACCTGTTACAAATCCCTGCCAATGCCTGCACTCATCCCACTCCCCTCTGCTGTGCAGTGACAAGCTAAATATACAAAGCTGGGCTCCCACTCCAGGCTGGCACCTCGCTCTGCTGCAGGCACGGGGCTGAGGGGCCTGCAGAGAATCACTGCTTCCCACCCTCCCTGACACACAGCTCTGCCCAGACCCCAGACTGGGCCTGCAGAGAATCACTGCTTCCCACCCTCCCCTGACACAGCTCTGCCCAGATCCCAGACTGGGCCTGCAGAGAATCACTCCTTCCCACCCTCCCCTGACACAGCTCTGCCCAGACCCCAGACTGGGCCTGCAAGAGTCACTCCTTCCCACCTCCCTGACACACAGCTCTGCCCAGATCTCAGAGTGGCCTGCAGAGAATCACTCTTCCCACCCTCCCTGACACACAGCTCTGCCCAGATCCCAGACTGGGCCTGCAGAGATCACTCCTTCCACCTCCCTGACACAGCTCTGCCCAGACCCAGACTGGGCCTGCAGAGAGTCACTCCTTCCCACCCTCCCCTGACACACCAGCTCTGCCCAGACCCCAGACACTGGGCCTGCAGAGAGTCACTCTTCCCACCCTCCCCTGACACACAGCTCTGCCCAGACCCACACTGGACAGACACCAGCTCCTGCTCCAGGCACAGCCTGCCAGGTGTGTGTGTGAATCCAGGCATGAGCACCCATGGATACACAATAATACACTGAATTTCCAGGGGGTTTTCCCCTCATTCCTTTGTCACTGCATGGCCACACCCGTAAGAAAGGTTATGTGGGTCAAGCAGACTGGGATGTGAGATAAAATCCTGATGAAATCCAGCGATTTCTGTGGGCACAGCAGTGTGAGGAGGGGCTGGSTGCCTGCTGGGGATGTGTGCTGCAGCAGTGGCACTGCTCTGGCAGCAACAGCAGCCGTGCCTTGGGCTGCTCCTCTGCAGGCCTGGGGYGGCCTCAGGCTGGGCTGCTTCTCCTGGTGGGGACAGGGACTGCTCCAGTTTTGTCATGGAAGATTCCTGGCTGTCATRGTGATATTTTCTGAAAAATCCCTTCTTCAGGATTTCTTCTCRTGGCAAGAGGAGAAGCCTCAGCTTCTCCCTGTTTTGTTGCTCTGGAATGTGATCTGGAGAATTGTTTACCCAGCATGTGAATTGTTTTAATTTAATGACCAATACCAGTGCAGTTGTGTCAGGACTCTGCTTGGTCACGGGTTTTTATTATTCATTCCTGTCTAGCCTTCTGTCTGTATCCTTTCTCTATTCTCTAGTATAGTTTTATTATATAATTGCATATAATATAATTTCGTATGATATAATTTCATATCATATCATACCATATCATAATCATATCATATAATAATAAATCAGCCTTCTAAGAACTTGGAGTCAAATTCTCATCTTTCACCTCGTCCTGAAAACCCTCACACCACCACACCTGGCCTTTACCAGTGAAAGGAAAAGCAGGAAAACCAGTGTCTCATCATCTCCTGGTCATTTTTCCTCCTAGGCAGGTAAACACAGAGGTGTTGGAACAATCCCCCTGTCACCCTGTGCTCTCTTCACGTTTTCTGCTCTCCTGTGGCACAAGAGTTTTATGGGCAAGAGTTCTGGGCCAGCAGTGTGAGTGCCCATCCATTCCTTGGCACAGAGAGCTCAGCTAGTCCCACAGTTACAGCACTCTCCAGTGCTCATGAATACATTAAATATTCCTCCCATTGAGCTCTGAGGGCTGCTGCTCGTTACTCTGATGGAGGATCTATTACCCATTATAGATGAGGCATTTCTTAAATAATCCTGCATCTTGTGTGTAATAGCAGGCATGCAAACCTGAGCAGAAACACAGAATACCAAATAATCAATGGAACACTCTCACTGAACTGCTCTGCAAACAGTTTATCCACCAGATCAAATAAAAACTATTAATTGAGCAASTTTGAACAAACACATCCATAACAGTCCTGATCTCCTCAGACAATCTGCAAACAGTTTAAATGAGCTCAGRCACACGAGTTCCCCCTCACAAAACCTTCCTCTTTGCACCTGCCTGCTGGCAGATCTGTCCCACCTGTGGCTGAAACACCCTCAGGGTGTGGGAATGGCAGAGAGWGAGATGGAGCTGCTGTGGGGCCACAGAGGAACTTTGTGAGAGACACCCTGGGCCATGTGTGACCTGKCACCCTCCTGGTGTCACCTGCCACCCTGGGGACTCCTAGTGTCACCTGCCACCCTCCTGGTGTCACCTGCCACCCTSYGGACTCAAAGGTTCACCCCACACTCAGACAAGCCCAAGCAGCTTGTGGGGCTTTTGCCTTGGAATTTTCTGCAATTTATTTGCTATTGTTACCTACCTACAAGAAGAGCAAGAATGGAAGCAAACCCATGGAAAGCACAAAACAACAAATCACCAGCAAGCCCATGGACTCAGGGGCCCACCAAGCACAGTCAGACCAGCTTTGCCATTCCTTCTCTCCATATCACCAATATCAATATCACCAATACCAATATCATCAATATCAATATCACCAATACCAATATCATCAATATCATCGATATTAATATCAATTTGGAGCGGATGGTTTTTCTTTGGAGTAAACTGTCAGGTCACTCCCCACACCAGCAGCCAAAGTCTTGTAGGAAACAGGAGCAATTCCCTGCACTCAACAAGGAAGCAATCAGCCAGAATATCCCACTGCTGCTGCTCCTGTGCAGGGCCAGGAGCATTTCTGCTCTGCCTCACCCTCAGCAATGCAGAATGCTCAGCCTAACTGTAGTCAATCGTTGTCTTGTGTACACTGCATTTACAGTGCTGCTTCTGTGACACTGTATTTTTCAGTATTGTTTCTGTGCCACTGTATTTGCAGTTTGTTCTAAGTGTACATCTTTATTTCAGGGTCTTGTGCAACACTGTTCTTTCAAGTTTGATTTATTGCTGTGCACACTGTATGATGCCAGTATTGTGTTCTATGACGACAATTATCCAGTGTTCAGTTCTATGACAGCTTATTTCAGTGTCTGTGCTTACACTGTTCATGTCCGCTTCTTGTGACACTTCATTTCAGTGTTCTGTGCACACTGTATTCAGTGCAGCTCTGTGCAACGTATTTCCATGTGTCTGTGCACACTGTATTTACAGTGTTTTCTAATGTACAACTGTATTTCCAGTGCCTCTGTGCACACTGTATTTCCAGATGTCCTGTGCACACTGTATTCCAGTGCTCTGTGCACACTGTATTTACAGTGTTGTTCTATGTACACTGTATT